>CM053274.1:31713718-32281019 GCA_028583415.1 Protea cynaroides
GGTGGGTGATTCATGGTTTTAGACCATGGAACGCATGTTGAATGGACTGTAGGAGCAAGCCATAGGACCCCAAACACGAAGAATGGATTAAAAGGAGGAAAATTGACCAAAACCCACCGAGGGTCGCACAGAGGGTCGATGACCATCCGAACCTATGTGATCCTGAGTATCGACCCTCAGGCATCTGGAAGTTCAGATTTGGGGAGGGTCGCACCTAGGGTCGATCATGACTACGACCTTACCTCCGATCCTCAGTTAACAGAATGGTTTTTAAATTCAGAATTAATTCTAATTAAATTCTATCGACTTTGTTAGGTCTTCTAGTAATATAATAACATTATAAAGGTGATTCTAAAGCTTGGAAGAGTATCTATTAGCAAGCTAAGGTGAGGAAATGGAACTCTAAACTAATTGGTTAATAACAAACTATTTTCTCTTTTCTTGAGTCCAATGCCATGTTTGATTCTATGCGACTATGTTTGTAATGTGCATACAACATATCATCCAATATTTCTATTACTTGTTCATGCATATTTACTTTATTGTTTATAACATGATGATGATAGGAATAGGCATGTGATTGTATGTGTGTGGTTGGTGTACTTGATGCGAGTGAGTATCAAGGGAGGATTGATGAGAACGTCAATAAACGTTAACCTTTGACGGGTCTCAACACTTTAGCTCTATCTCTAACTCGAGTCTTGTGCATTAGCATCGTCGTATCGCCATTACTTTAGCAGAACTATTATGTCGTAGAGTATCAGGGGAGGTGGTTTTGGTCCTTGTAGTCTTTGACTCTACCGGGGGGCCTTAGCTCTATCTCTATGGACATTCTAAGGGATGCTGGGGTGAGGCCTTGGATACACTGTTTGGCATTAGGATTGGTTAGTTGCGAGCCCAGTTTGCAAGCCCTCGCCAGCAGGGGCTTACGTGTTGGTATGGCACTATACAACAATAAACGTTAACCTTTGTTGTATAATGTTCATGATTAGGGTAGATGGGGACGACAATAAACGTTAACCTTTGGGCAGACTTCCACACCCTGTGTATAGAGGCGGGGTCAATAAACGTTAACCTTTGACCACCCAACCTTTCTATTGCGCATTGCAAACTATAAACCAGACCAAAGATATGAATTGATTGCATGCATATGTATTGTTGCATTGTTTTTCTTGCTCACTGAGCCATGATATGTGCTCATCCCTCGATGTCGAATATTTTTAGTTGATGATGCAGGTTATACCGTTGAAGATTAGGTAAACGCTCCAGTGTACGGGAACGTAGCGGCGATGGAAGTTGAAGCTGAAGTGGATACACATGACTCCTCTTGCGAGTGCAACTCATGTGTATTTGATTAGATATTTTCTTAGTTTTCTTACTTGGATTTATTATGGACATGTATTTGATATTTATTTATGTCTCAGTTGATACAGAATAATTTGCTATTTAAATATTAATATCACAATAGATTATTAGTTCATTTTATTATAAGACTTCCGCTATTATATATTTACTCTGATTATGAATGTGGATGTATGGAGTTTAGATAACACAGATACAGCCTACTCGAGATCCTGGTTGAACCGTTGGTTTGTTAGCGGTTCATCACACCATTCTGAATAGTACAGAATTGGGGTGTGACACCAACAACGTTATGAAGAGCTATTTTTCTTTGCACCCACCAGTATGCAGGAAGAAAACACAAAGACCCAAAGGTTCGTCATGGGACTTAGGGGAAGCATCCGTGAGCATGTTCTGGGATTGGAAAAGAAGGTCTACAATGAAGCAGTACAAATTCCTCGAGTAATAGAGTCGAGCCAGAAGGAGAGCTACTTTGCTCAAAATAGGGGTATTAAAAGGCCAAATGGGAATTCTTATAACGGAGGGAATACAAGGACATTCAAACCCTTCTGTACTCAAAGATTCAATGTTGCAGCCAAGACTACTCCAATAGCTCAACTGCAACAAAAGAAAAATAATGAAGGAGTAAAATGCTATAACTGCAATCAAGTGGGACATTATTTTAGGGAGTGTCCTAAACCCAGGAAGCAGCTATAGCAAGGAAAGGTTTATGCTGTCACATCTGAGGATGCTACCGCATCGCCTGATGTGGTCATAGGTATGACCTGAACCTTTCATTTGTGTTACATTATGTGATCATGTAGACTAAAACTAAAATAAATCACAGGTATTGTACCTATTAATGGCATACTTGCTAAAGTACTCTTTGATTCTGGAGCTACTCATTCTTTTATATCTGTGTCATTTGGAAAGAAGCTGAATCTACCCCTCAGATCTTTAGACTATAAATTGCTTGTACAATCACCAATGAGATTAGAAGTGGAATTAGAAAAAGGTTATGGACCATGTCCAGTTCTTATTGACGAGAAGACTTTGGATGCAACCTTGATTTAACTTGAGATGACAGACTTTGACGTCATCTTGGGAATGGACTGGTTGGCTCGGCATTCTGCAAACCTATTATGTGCAAAAAAGAAACAGACATTTAATGACAAGGAAGGAGCAGAGTTTAGTTTTGCGGGAAGTAAACTTCCCCGTTAACGAAAACTCATCCTCTCTGCATTAAAGACTAGGAAATGCCTCGAAAAAAGAGGAATTGGGTATCTAGTATCAGTGGTCAACCTCACCAAGAAAGCATAACAAATGGAGAATATTGATGTTGTGCGTGACTTTCCAGATGTATTTCTTGAAGAACTACCAGGACTACCACCCGACCGAGTGACAGAGTTTCGTTATAGATCTGATACCCGGAGCTGCACTAGTATCTAAAGCACCCTATAGAATGGCTCCTATTGAATTGAAGGAATTAAAAGTACAGTTATAGGAATTATTGGACAAAGGTTACATCAAACCTAGCATATCACCATGGGGGGCGCCAGTATTATTTGTAAAGAAGAAGGACGGTAGTGTTTGAGTGTGTATAGACTATCAAGAACTGAATAAGCTGACAATCAAGAATCGGTACCCATTGCCTCGGATCGATGCCTTGTTCGATCAGTTGCAAGGTGCTAAGGTCTTCTCGAAGATCGATCTTTGGTTAGGATACCATCAGTTGAAGATTAAGGACGGTGATATTCCAAAGACAGCATTCAGAACAAGGTATGGACATTATAAATTTTTAGTCATGTCTTTTGGATTGACTAAAGCACCCGCAGCTTTTATGGAACTCATAAATTGGGTATTCCATGATATGTTGGATACATCGGTCATTGTGTTTATTGATGATATATTGGTCTACTCCAAGGACAAGGAAACTCATGTCATGAATTTAAGAGCCGCTCTGCAGCGATTAAGGAAAGAAAAGCTTTACGCCAAATTTACAAAGTGTGAGTTTAGGTTAAATGAGGTCGCTTTCTTAGGCCATGTTGTATCCACTGAAGGAATTAAAGTGGATCCTAGCAAGATTGAAGTCATTGTGAAGTGGGAAGCACCAAAGAGCGTTGCAGAAATTAGGAGTTTCCTAGGTCTAGGTGGGTATTATCGACGATTCATGGAAGACTATTCCAGAATTACAGTACCTCTCACTAGTTTGACTAAGAAAGGAGAAAAGTTTGTTTGGACTGATAAATGTGAGAAAAGTTTCCAAACATTGAAGGCTAGATTGATATCTGCTCCGATCTTGACTATTCTTATTCCAGGACAGCCATTTATCTTGTACACTGATGCGTCTGGATTGGGTTTAGGATGTGTACTTATGTAAGGAGAACAAGTAATTGCGTATGCTTCAAGACAACTGAAGACACATGAGAAGAACTATCCCACTCATGACTTAGAATTGGCGGCAGTAGTACATGCTGTCAAGATATGGAGACATAACTTATACGGAGAGAAATTTTAGATTAAATCAGATTATAAAGGACTCACTTATCTTTTTAAATAGAAGGAATTGAACATGAGACAAATAAGATGGCTGGAATTATTGAAGGATTATGATTGTGATATCCAGTATCATCCAGAAAAGGCTAATGTAATTGCTGATGCGCTAAGCAGAAAAGCAATGATAAAATCGCAAAGAGAGGTTAACACGACTGCAGCAATGTGTACTACAGGAAAAGTTTCAATTATGATAATGACCAGTTCATGATAGATGCACCGGGAGAATCAACCATCTAAGGGTTTATTCATCGATTTTCAAATATGTTCGCAACGTTGAAGATTGTACCTGATATAATTGATGAAGTGAAAGCAGCTTTTAAATCAGACCCTTATCTGAGAACGGTACAAGAAGACATCGAAAAAGGTAGGACTATTCCTGAATTCACCTTAGACGATGAAAAGGTACTGAAGTACAAAGGAAGAGTATGTGTTCTTGAAAAAGAAAATTTGGACATTAGACACCGACTAATGAAGGAAGCTCACACCACCGCCTATTCGGTACATCCTAGAAGTAGAAAGATGTATCATGATTTGATGAAATTATATTGGTGGAATGGAATGAAAGCAGATGTAGCTAAATTCGTGTCTCAATGCCTAAATTGTCAGAGGGTGAAGGCTGAACGATGAAGACCTAGAAGACTGTTGCAGCCACTGCCAGAACCAGCATGGAAATGGGACTGCATCACTATGGACTTCGTCACCGGATTACCATTGACTCCTCGAGTAGTTGACGCGGTCTGGGTGATTGTAGATCGTCTGATTAAGACAGCTTGCTTTATAGCTATATGACCACAGTATACCCTGGAGAGGTTAGCTAAGCTATATGTAGATAACATTGTCAGATTACATGGTGTACCTAAAAGCATTGTGTCCGATAGAGACCCACGCTTTACTTCAAAGTTTTGGGAAGGATTGCAAAAGGCAATGGGTACAACGTTGAAGTTCAGTACTGCATTCCATCCTCAAACAGACGGACAGTCAGAGCATACCATTCAGATTTTAGAAGACATGCTTCGAGCCTGTGTTATTGATTTCAAGGGATCATGGGATGAGAAACTACCATTGAATCGAGTTCGCCTATAACAATAGCTATCAGGCTACTATACAGATGTCACCCTATGAAGCACTGTATGAAAGGAAGTGCCAAAATCCTTTGTTTTGGAATGAAGTTGGAGAACGTAGCATCGTTGGACCAGAGTTTGTTGAAGAGACTTGTCGAGTAGTTGACATTATTAAAGAAAGAGTTAGAATGGCTCAGAATCGTCAGAAATAGTATGCAGATACTCGACGTCGAGACCTTGAATTTGCCATAGGTGATAAGGTATTCTTGAAAGTATCACCTATTCGAGGTTTAAAACGATTCGGACAGAAAGGAAAACTAAGTCCGAGATATGTTGGCCATATGAGATTTTAGCCAAACGTGAAAAGGTGGCTTATCAGTTAGCACTACCACCATCCATGTCAAGTGTGCATGATGTATTTCATATTTCATTATTAAAGAAGTACGTTGGAGATCCAACGCACGTTTTGACAGCGGATCCACCAGATCTAACTGATGATTTGACATTCGAAGTAGCACCAACTGAAATCACTAGTCAAAAGGTTCAACGACAACACAACTATGACATCTATTACGTTAAGGTTACCTAGAGGAGCCGAGATATAGAAGAGATCACGTGGGACGAAGAGAACGCTATGCGGAAGCAATATCCTCACCTTTTTGACTCAGAAGGTATTTATAAATTTTAAGGATGAAAATTTTAATATGAGGGGGGAGTTGTAAGACCCGTATTGAACTAACCAGTCTTACTACCTTGTACCAGGTTTACCTATCATGGTCGAGCCAAGTGGAGCAAGTACGTGAAGAAATCACAAGACAAGGTATGAGTCTAACCCAAAAACAGTAAATGTGAGGGTAGGGTCGCATGCCTAAATAGGTAGGGTCGACCCCACCTCAGCAGAAGTTCAACTCGTGACTTTTTAGTCATAGGGTCGGATGACTAAGAAGTGTAGGGTCGACGGATCCTACGACCCTACGTCCGACCCTATGATGACAAGAAGAAATCAGAAATTAGGAAACTTTCCTAATTCCAAGGGGATCTTTTCTAAACTCATTGGGACTTATTATGGAGGGTTTTACTCTATAAATAGGACGTCCCTTTAGTCTCTTTCACTCCTTTACAACCCTAATTGAAAGTGGGAGAAAGAGAAAGAGAAGGAAGAGAAGAAGAGAAGGAAACTTGAAGAAGAAGACTAAGGAAGAGAAGGAAAGATCAGAGAAAACTCTAAATAAAGGTATGAACCTAATTCCTTACCTGAATAAGAGATCCTAGAATAGTTATGAAGAACAAAGGAATAGGAGAAACCCAAATCATCCATCCGTTGACAAGTTACAAGAGAATCCATGGAGAAAATTGTTATGGACAATGAATAGTGTATAACTTGGAGTTTTGAGCCATAGAAATTTTTTAGAAAGGACCATGAAAGTAAGCCAAAGGATCAGAACATGAAAGAATGGATTTTAGAATGAAAGGTTGACTCAGAATATGTGTGGTCGCACATAGGGTCGAATGATATCCGACCCTACGAGACCACAGGATCGACCACATGCCCTCGGGAAGTCCTAGAGAGGGTGTGGTCACACTTAGGGTCGAATGGTATCCGACCCCACGTCCGACCCTACACCCTAGGGTCGCAGAAAACTACTACCCTAGGTGCTACCCTACCTGCGACCCTACCATTTCAGTTAATCTAAATTTATTAGAATTAATTCTAATTAAAATCTATCAATTTGTTAGGCCTTTCTAGTGATTTAAAGGTGATTCATAAAGCTTCAACGAGGATCTACACTCAATCAAAGGTAAGGGAACAAGACCTAAACTAATTGGCTAATAATAAATTGTTTTCATTTATTGAGTCCAATACCATGTATGATTCTATGATTGTATGATTGTAATGTGCATATCACATGTCATCTACTATTCCTGTTATTACTGTTCATGCATATTTAATTCAGTTTATTTATAAGATGATGATGATTATGATGCTAGGAATAGGCATGTGAATGAATGTGTTGGTTAGTATGCTTGATGCGAGTGGAGCATCAGGGAGAGGACGTGACACTATGGTTCATCCTGGTCACCAGACTCTAGCTCTATCTCTACTCAAGTCTTGTCCACTAACATCGTCGTATCGCCATTATCTTAGTAAAACTATTACGTCCTAGGGCATCAGGGGAGGTGGTCTCGGACCGTGTAGTCTTTGACACTGTCGGGGGGGCCTTAGCTCTATCTCTATGGACATATTGAGGGATGCTGGGGTGAGGCCTTGGATACACTGTTTGATATTAGGATTGGTTAGTTGCGAGCCCAGATTACAAGCCCTCGCCAACAGGGGCTTACGTATTGGTATGGGTAGAGCATCAGGGGAAGTGTGATGCGGTGCGGTCCTAAGCACTTTAGCTCTATCTCTATTCCATGTTGGGTGGATGTGGACGACAATGGTGTCTGATTCGTTGGGTGGGCTTAGACACCCTGTGTATGGAGGTGCGGCGGCCACCAAACCTTTCTATAGCACATTGCAAACTTATGAACCAGTCCAAAGATATAAATTGAATGCATGCATATGTTTGTTGTATTGTTTTGTTTGCTCACTGAGCCGTGATGTATGCTCACCCTTGCGACGTCAAATATTTTTAGTTGATGATGCAGGTACGACTGTAGAACATTATATAAATGCTCCAATGTACGGACATGCGGCGGCGATGGATGCAGAAGTCATAATGGAACCGCATGATTCATCATGCGAGTGCAACTCTTGCATCTTCGATTAGATTTTTATTATTAAGTTAATGTAATTGATTATTTTATTTTATTTTATGTCTTAGTCAATGGAGAATAAATGGATAATTTATTTATTTTATCATTCATAGATTCTCAGTTCATTTAATATATAAGACCTCCCGCTATTGTTTATTTACTCTGATTATGGTTGTGGATGTGTATGGTTTAAGCAAATGGACACAGCCTATTTGAGATCCTGGTTGAGCCGTTGGTTTATTGCGGTACATCACACCATTCTAAATAGGGCGTAATTGTGGTGTGACAGGGGTTGTCGATCTGAAGGCACTAGGGGAGTCTGTTCCCCCAAGGTAGGGCGACTCCGAGAAGAAGGCGGGGGCGGCGGTATTCCCTCCACAGCTCGGGCTGAAGGACACTGACTCGGTGTTCAAAAGCGTGAGGGTGGCGAGGATCATGCTGACCGAGGACCGCCTCCCGAAGGATGTAGCATTTACCTCCTCCCTGGAGATGACCGGCCTACTAAAAATGATCTTCCTCGCCAACCCCCAGGTATGATAGCTAACCTTTCCTTCTTCCAAACATACTTTTACTTTGCTGTTTGAATTTTTATTAACTATTCTATTCTTCTGGTATGCAAGGTAGCAACCTCGTGGCCGAGCTTTGCCAGAAAGCTACGGGCTTGGTCGTAGACCTGGATGAGAAGATCGAGCTGGATTCTTCACTGCGGGCAGCGCTGTAGGCCTCTGAAGACAAGCTGGCTGAGAAGACTTCCGAGGCCGAAGTCCATGCTTTGGAGAAGTCCAACCTTCGGACTTCTCTGAACAAAGCCGAGGACGCCCTTACGGAGGAACACCGAAGGGTGCACCAGGCAGAGGAGAGACTGCGGGCAGCCGAGGATGCCAAGCGGAAGGCCGAGGATGATGCTAGGTTGGCCAAGGAGGCATTGGCTAAAGAAGAGGAGTTCTAGGTCGAGATCCCAGACCGGGCCGTAGCTGACTACTGGATGTCTTCTCAATACGCCGACGACTTGGAAGAGGCCGCCAACGGGTTGTTCCAAAAAGGAGCTGTCTACCTGAAGACTCTTATGAACTCATTTAATCTGAAATTTCTCTCCGTACAAGTAATGTCTCCATATTTTGATAGCATGTACTACTACCGCTAATCCCAAATCATGAGTGGGATAGTTCTTCATGTGTCTTCAATTGTCTTGAGGCATAAGTAATTACTTGTTCTCCTTGCATAAGTACACATCCTAATCCCAATCCTGACGCATCAGTGTACAAAATAAATGGCTGTCCTGGAATCGGAATGGTCAAGATTGGAGCAGATATCAATCTAACCTTCAATGTTTGGAAACTCTTCTCGCATTTATCAGTCCAAACAAGCTTTTCACCCATCTTAGTCAAACTGGTGAGAGGTACGACAATTCGGGAATAGTCATCCACAAATCGTCATTAATACCCGGCTAGACCTAACAAACTTCTAATTTATGCAACGCTCTTCTGTGCTTCCCACTTCACAATAGCTTTGATCTTGCTAGGATCCACTTTAATTCCTTCAGTAGATACAACATGGCCTAGAAAAGTGACTTCCTTTAGCCAAAACTCACACTTTGTAAATTTGGCGTAAAGCTTCTCCTTCTTAAGGACAAGGAAACTCACACTTTAAGTTCCATAAAAGTTTAGATTCGTAAATCACTGCAAAACGGCATTTAGATTCTTTATATGAGTTTCCTTGTCCTTGGAGTAGACCAATATATCATCGATGAATACAATAACCGACGTATCCAACATATCATGGAATACTCGATTCATAAGTTCCATAAAAGTTGCTGGTGCGTTCATCAGTCCGAAAGACATGACCAAAAATTCATAATGTCCATATCTGGTCCTAAATGCTGTCTTGGGAATATCACCGTCCTTAATCTTCAACTGATGCTAGCCTGACCGAAGATCGATCTTGGAGAACACTTTGACACCTTGCAACTGATCGAACAGGTCATCGATCCGAGGCAATGGATACCGATTCTTGATTGTCAGTTTTTTCTGTTCTCGGTAGTCTATACACAATCGAACACTACCATCCTTTTTCTTTACGAATAATACTGGCGCCCCCCATGGTGATATTCTAAGTCGGATGTAGCCCTTGTCCAGCAGTTCTTGTAGTTGTACTTTTAATTCCTTCAGTTTAGTAGGAGCCACTCGATAAGGTGCTTTAGATACTGGTGCGGCTCCAGGTATCAGATCTATAACAAACTCTGTAGCACGGTCGGGTGGTAGTCTTGGTAGTTCTTCAGGAAATACATCTGGATAGTCTTGCACGACATCAATATCCTCCATTCGTGGTGCTTCATTGGCAAGATCGACCACAGATACTAGATACCCAACTGCTCCTTTCTCAAGGCACTTCCTACCCTCTAATGCAAAGAGTATGAGCTTTCATTTACGGGGAAGTTTGGTTCCCAAAAACCTGAACTCTGCTCCTTCCTTGTCTTTAAATGTCAACTTCTTTTCGGCACATAATAGGTTTGCAGAATGCCGAGCTAACCAGTCCATTCCCAAGATGACGTCAAAGTCTGCCATCTCAAGTTAGATCAAGGTTGCATCTAATGTCTTCTCATCAATAAGAACTGGACATGGTCCATAACCTTTTTCTAATTCCACTTCTAATCCCATAGGCGATCGTACAAGCAGTTTGTAGTCTAAGGATTTGAGGGGTAGATTTAGCTTCTTTCCAAATGACATAGATTTAAAAGAATGAGTAGCTCCTGAATCAAAGAGTACTCTGGAGGGAGTGCCATTAATAGGTACGATACCTGTGATTTGTTTTGAATTAGTCTACATGCTTACATAATGTAACACAAAATGATAGGATTCAGGTCATACCTGTGACCACATCAGGCGATGCGACAACATCCTCAGATGTAGCCGCGTAAACTCTGCCTTGTTGTAGTTGCTTCTTGGGCTTAGGACACTCCTGATAATAATGTCACACTTGATTGCAGTTATAGCATTTTAGCCCTTCATTATTTGGCTTTTGTTGCTGTTGACCTGCTGAAGTAGTCTTGGCTGCAACATTGAAACTTTGAGTATGGAAGGGTTTGAATACCTTGGTGTTCCATCCGTTGTAAGAATTTCCATTTGGCCGTTTGATTCCTCAATTTTGAGCAAAGTAGCTCTCTTTCTGGCTAGACTCTATTACTCGAGCAATTTGTATAGCATCATTGTAGATTTTCTTTTCAAGTCCTAGAACATGTTCATGTATGCTTCCCCTAAGTCCCATGGCGAACCTTTGGGTCTTTGTATCTTCCACCTGCATACTAACTGATGCAAAGAAAAATAGCTCCTCATAATACTGTTGATATGCATCGATAGTCATCTGTTCCTGATATAAACATAGGAACTCCTTCTTTATAGAATCTCTAATACTCCTAGGAAAATACTTCTCAAAGAATGCCTCCTTATATATATCCCAAGTCAATTGGGTGTGCTTTGTCATCAGATATGTTCGTGTAGACTTTCACTAGTGGTGTGCATCGCCTTTCAGCATGAATGTTGCACACAATACCTTCTCTTGTTCTTTCACCATCATCATCGTGAAGTTTCTCTCCATCTCATCGATCGAGTGTGCTGGCCACAACGGATCAGCTGGCTTACCACTATTGTAAGACCCGTATCAAACTAACCCGGTCTTACCACTTTGAACCAGGTCTACCTATCGTGGTCGAGCCAAATGGACCAAGTGCGTGAAGGAGATCATGATCCCAGGTATTAAATCGACCTAAAAACACTTAAATAAAGGGGAGGGTCGCATACCCAGCAAGGGAGGGTCGGACCCCCCAAGATAGAAAGTCAGACCCCCTATTTTACAGAGGGGGTCGGACACTTTAGGAACTAGGGGTCGACGGGATCATCGACCCCCTCATCGACCCTCAGTTGCCGCTGAAAACAAAATTAGGAAATTTCCATAATTTAGGTTGGGGCACTTTCCTATTCTCAAAGGGACTTATTTTAGGATAATTCTACTCTATTTTAAGGACGTCCCTAGGCCTCTTTCACTCCTTTTTGAACCCTAATTGAATTGAGAGAAAGAGAAGAGAAGGAAGAGAGGAAGAAGAGAAGGAACAGAGAGAAGAAGAAAAAGGAGAAGAGTTGCAGAGGAGGAGTGCTCTTTTCAGGTAAGAATACTAATCCTATGAATTTCGTGAGACTTAGAATAGTTGAAGGAAGATGTAGGAGAAACCCAATCCATCCATCCATGGTTAGGTTTCAATGGAAACCATGGAGGATATAAATTAGACTATATAATGGGTGAAGAGAAGTTCTAATCCATAAAAAGTATGTGGAATGGACTATGGAAGAAGCCATAGGAGTTAAACAAGGAAGAATGGATCAAAACATGAGAATATCGACCAAAACCAGAGGTGGTCGCACATAGGGTCGATAGACCAATCGACCCTGTTATTGACCCTGTTACAGGGGGTCGCAGTATACTACTACCCTACCTGCGACCCATCCTGCGACCCTATAAATAACAAGAAGTTAGAAAATTGGAATTAAATTTAATTAAATTCTATCGACTTTGTTAGGTCTTTTAGCAATATAATATCAATATAAAGGTGATTCTTAAAGCTTGAAAGAGGATCTACTAGCAAGCTAAGGTGAGGAAACAAGACCTACATTAATTGTTTAATAATAAACTACTTTTATTTTCTTGAATCCAATGCCATGCTTGATTCTATGCAAATATGATTGTAATGTGCATTCAACATGTCATCCAATATTCCTGCTATTATTGTTCATGCATATTTAATTTTGTTTACTTATAACATGATGATGATGATTGATGCTAGGAATAGGCATGTAAATGTATGTGTGTGGTTAGTGTGCTTGATGCGAGTAGGGCATCAGGGGAAGTGTTAGGCGGTGTTTGATCCGGGCACTTTAGCTCTATCTCTAACTTAAGTCTTGTACATTAGCATCGTTGTATCACCATTACATTAGCAGAACTATTGCGACGTAGGGCAACAAGGAGGGTCTCGGTCCTTGAGTCCTGTACTCTACCGAGGGGCCTTAGCTCTATCTCTATGAGTGCTCTGAGGGATGCTGGGGTGAGACCTTGGATATACTGTTTGACATTAGGATTGGTTAGTAGCGAGCCCCGTTTGTAGCCCTAGCCATCAGGGGTTTATTTGTTGGTATGGAGTTGTGCATCGATAAACGTGACCTTCGTCGTACAATGTTCATTGTGGGTGCTGTGGGTGACGGTGAGAGATTCATTGGGCGTATCCACACTCTCATGCATAGAGGTGCGGCGGCCACCAATCCTTTCTATAGCACAGTGCAAACGTAAAACCACACCAAAGATATTAATTGAATCGCATGGGTATGTATTGTTGCATTGTTTTGTTTGCTCACTGAGCCATGATGTGTGCTCACCCTCTCGACGTCGAATATTTTTAGTTGATAATGCAGGTACCACAGTTGAAGATTATACCAATGCTCCTATGAACGGACATGTGGCGGCGATGGAAGCTGGAGACGTAGTGGATATGCATGACTCCTCTTGCGAGTGCAACTCATGCGTATTCGATTAGAGTTTCTTTTATTTTTTTAGATTTATTAAGGAGATGTAATTGATATTTTACTTATGTCTCGGTTGAAACAAAATAATTTGATACGTTAATATGATTACCACATTTAGATTCTCAGTTCATTTTACTATAGGACTTCCGTTATTGTGTATTTTACTCTGATTATGAATGTGAACGTATGAGGTTTAGATAAAATGGGGATAGCCTACTCGAGATCCTGGTTGAACCATTGGTTTGCTAGCGGTTCATCACACCAATCTGAATAGTGCGGAATTGGGGTGTGACAACTTGGTATCAGAGCTTTCAGGCCTTGTCCGCTAGACCAACATACTTTCACAACCAATTATGAACTGAGATAGGATAAAAAATAAAAACTATAATATTAACACACTATAAGCACAAGTGATGTTTGAGACCAATTTAAAAAGAGAATAATGCATCTATTAAAGGGAAAACAAATTTTAAATACAATGCGAGGGAAACAAATATATATATATATATATATTAATACTTAAGGTAGAGTACAATCCACAACCCAAACAGTTACTCTGTATTACAAAGAAAAAGTAAAGAAATATAATCATGAAGCTGGAGGTAAAGGAGGAGGCGGTGCCTCGCGATCTCTGTTATAGTCCTCGGCATAGACTCTAGTCAACCAGGCCACCTGAGTTTGAGTCGCCTGAAGACTAGCTGTGAGATCAGCCACCCTCTGATTAGTCCGGCGCTGAGCGTGTAGAATCTCTACTAACCTCAGATCCAATGCGTGCTGAACCTCTCTAATCTCATGAAACATACTCAGCACGTCATCAGAATGTGGATGCGAAGGACCAGCTGCATATGAAGGACCAGCCGCAAAAGATGTACTCGCTCCAGCAGCATGTATAGAAAAAGGAGGTGGTATGGAATCCACATCCATGTAAAGACGATCATCATCCCCGACAGCACCACCAGGGACCCCAGCTGCAGCTGCTGCCTCAGCGTCAGCCATCTCCACAGGAGTACGAGGGCACACCATTGCGTTCCTCTCCTCATCACTGACCTGGGCATCCTGCATACCCATCCTGCAGATGGCATCCCAATCCAGAGGAGCAGAGAAGGATTTTTCCTGAATCTTCTCATCCAATAAATCCACACCCAAGCGGGTCAACAGTTTAGTGATCATACATCCATAGGGTAGATTACCCCTATGACTGGGCAATGTGGCACTGATCATAGTCCGCATGATGATGTAAGGAAGGCAGACGGGCTGTCTAGTGCAAATGTTGTATAGAAGATACTGGGTCAGCTGGAAAACCCTGTCGTAATGGGCACTCTGCGGAATCAGATTATGCTGGATAATCTTGCAAAATACCCGTAGAGCTGGACGCATATTGCATGCCCTCATCTGCCAGCGATCAGGTCGTAGAAGCTGATTATCGATCTCAGCCCTCATCTCTGTGGAGGAGAACTGGTGCTCTCCAGGAGCACAGTAAACCATAGGGCCATCATAGAAAATGCCCAACAAATCCGCTAGCTGCCGGTAGTCAAAGGAGACCTCAACTCCCTTGACATAGCTAGTAATCCTGAGCTCGTGACCCCTATCCACATCATTGTAATCCCCCACCACCTGGAGGTTACAATAAAACTGGCGCACCAAATCCGGGCAGGTGCAAACGTCATAGGTGATGATAGGAAGCCAACCCATGTCACCAAATGCTCCCTCTACATTGAACAAGGTTAGGCTAGCCAAGTCCACCAGTCGACCACCCTCTACCTTTTTACTGGCAAAGCAGGCATACTGAGTCTCAGCTTCATTGGTACGGAAGCGGAGACGGTCGCGAATACTAGGAACCTTGGTGCGAGCCATGATATTTGTAGACCACAATGAAAAACAGATAATGGATTAGTAAGATAGAAAAATCACAAAATTTTTTGACATTATAACGACGTAAGTTGACCAAAAGCCTCACTTGTCACCCATACACGTGGGCAGGAGGACTTACGTAGGTTCTAAACTATCCTGCAATACTCATACAGTCAGAAATTTCAATTAACGGAATCCAATTTGAAGAAATTGCGAGAAATCAAAAATTTCAACAAATTAAGGCAAAAAGAAAAAATTTCGAGTTTCTCGATAACCAACCGATGAAACTCAAATATTTTTTAGGGCTTTCGTCCATTGAACCACAAACAACAAAAGCCCCCAATTCAAATTTTTACGGTTGGAAAAATTTTAATTTGAAGAAAACAAAATATGCAAGTGAAAACCTAGAAAAGAAAACCTAAAAACAGGTAAGGGAAGAAGAAATACCTGTAGGAAGGATGTAGGTGACGAGAAACGTAATCCAAATGGCCAATGTAGGGGAATCGGCACTGTAGCAACCCAGAGGAAAGAAGCCAAGTTGAAACAGAGGGAAAAGAATGAGAAATGAATTCAAATCGGACCTTAAAAATCTAATTTTTAGACTGAGGGTCGCAGAATTCGACCCAAAGAGTCGACCCTCATATCGACCCCCATATCGACCCACGGCTTTGGGTGATCTGACAGAAAACCAAGGGTCGAACACAGGGTCGAACATACATCGACCCCTATATCGATCCACTGCTCTCGGTAACCTGGCAGGGAACCAAGGGTCGCATCGAGGGTCACACACCCATCGACCCTCACATCCACCCTCGACTCTCGGGAAAAAATCAGAAATTTCTAGTGTCGATCCCAGGGTCGCATATACCATCGACCCTCACTATCGACCTTATATAGGAAGGATAGTAGTTTACCCAGAATGATCTAAAAAAAAAATTTGAAATTTACATTGGTTAGTGTATCTACATGAAGTATAAATGATTGCCTCACGTATCTTATGATTTTCAGGCATCACCACTACCAGTGAAGATATGGCTGGATGAAGAGTAACCAGGCAAAGTCGTAACACGGTTCCACCACCACCACCAGTGGAGGAAACCAGTCCAGACAATATGAATGCATAGGGTAATCCGCAAGTTGCACCACCAGTGAACCAGGGTCAGGCAAATCCTAATAACTTGCCACCCCCACCACCGGAATTGACTACTGTGGTGATCAATCTGGCACAACAACTGCAGCAGATGCAACATGCACAAGCCCATATGCAGGCTATGATGGGAATGATGTTCCAGGCGGCACAAACTACACCTATGCCGGCTGGGCAAGCCAATGCAATACCGGTGGGTAACCACCCAACACCACAACCACCAGCTGCACAGATTCCAGCCCATCATCTGGAACCAGTGCAAGGAAATTTCCAGTATCCACCACCTATGTATGGGGAATACGCTCCGGTACAAATGGATCATTCTCGATTGATTGAGAGATTCTTAAAGATGAAACCCAGGGAGTTCAATGGTAAATCATCCGATCCATTATGGCCAGCACACTGGATCGACGATATGGAGAGAAATTTTCTGATGTTGACAATTACAGAGTAGGAGAAGGTATTATGTGCCACCTTCATGCTAAAAGGTGACGCACATCATTGGTGAAAATCTACAAGGGACTATCTGATAACCAAACACGCCCTACTGACCTGGGCTGTATATAAGGAAGCTTTCTTTGAGAAGTATTTTCCCCGAAGCTTCAAGGATTCTATGGAGAAGGTGTTCCTGAGTTTATATCAAGGCCAGATGTCCGTGGATGCATATCAACAGTGTTATGAGGAGCTGTATTTCTTTGCACCACTTAGTATGCAAGAAGAGGACACCAAAACCCGTAGGTTTGTCACGGGACTCAGAGGAAGCATCAGAGAGCACGTGCTGGGCTTAGACAAGAAGATTTATAATGAAGCCATGCAAATTGCTCGAGTTATAGAATCGAGCCAGAAGGAAAGCTATTTTATGCAAAACAGAGGTGTGAAAAGGCCAGCTGGTAATTCTTACAACGGAGGTAATAACAATACATACAAGCCTTTTCATACTCAGAATTTCACCGCTGCACCCAAGACCACTCAAGCAGCTCAGTAGCAACCAAAGCCAAATACTGAAAGTCCAAGATGTTATAACTGCAATCAAGTGGGACATATGATGAGAGAGTGTCCCAAACCCAGGAAGCCACAGCATCAAGGACGAGTTTATGCTGTTACATCTGAAGATGCTGCCGCATCACCCGATGTGGTAACAGGTATGACCTAAACCTTTAAGTTGTATTACATTGTGTAATCATGTAGACTAAGTTTAAACAAATCACATGTATTGTACCTATAAATGGCATACCCGCCAGAGTACTCTTTGATTCAGGATCTACTCATTCCTTTATATCTGTGTCGTTCGAAAAGAAGCTGAACTTACCCATCAAAACATTGGACTACAAACTACTTGTATGGTTACCGATGGGGTTAGAAGTAGAATTAGAGAAAGGTTATGGGCCATGTCCAGTTCTCATTGGTGAGAAAACCTTAGATGCAACCTTGATCCAACTTGGGATGGCAGACTTTGATGTCATCTTGGGAATGGATTGGTTAGCTCGGCATTCTGTAAACCTATTATGCGCCAAAAAGAAGCTAACATTTAAAGACAAAGAAGGAAAAGAGTTCTGTTTTACGGGAACCAAAGTTCCCCGTAAACACAAGCTCATACTCTCAGCACTAAAGGCTAAGAAGTGCCTTAAGAAAGGAGCAGTCAGATTTCTAGTATCAGTGGTCGACCTTACCAAGGAAGCGCCATGGATGGAAGATATTGATGTTGTGCGGGACTACCCAGATGTGTTTCCTGAGGAACTACCAGGACTACCACCTGACCGAGCTACAGAGTTTGTTATAGATCTTTTACTTGGAGCCGCACCAGTATTGAAAGCACCTTACCGAATGGCTCCTACGAAATTTAAGGAATTGAAAGTACAACTACAAGAACTACTGGACAAGGGTTATATTCGACCTAGTATATCACCATGGGGAGTGCCAGTATTGTTCGTAAAGAAGAAGGACGGTAGCGTTCGATTATGTATCGACTATCAGGAGTTGAACAAGCTGAAAATCAAAAATCGATATCCACTACCTAGGATCGATGACTTGTTCGATCAGTTGCAAGGGGAAAAAGTATTTTCTAAGATCGATCTTCAGTCAGGCTACCATCAGCTGAAGATTAAAGAGGGTGATATTCCTAAGACAGCTTTCAGGAGCAGATATGGACATTATGAATTCTTGGTAATGCCTTTTGGATTAACAAACGCACTAGCAACTTTCATGGAACTTATGAACCGGGTTTTCCATGACATGTTGGATACGTCAGTTATAGTTTTTATTGATGATATATTGGTATATTCTAAGGACAAGGAAACCCACGTTAAGAATCTAAACGCCACCCTATAGCGTTTAAGGAAAGAGAAGCTGTATGCAAAATTTTCAAAGTGTGAGTTTTGGCTAAGTGAAGTCGCCTTCTTAGGCCATGTAGTATCTGCTGAAGGAATTAAAGTGGACCCCAACAAGATCGAGGCTACTGTAAAGTGGGAAGCACCAAAGAGTGTTGCAAAAATTAAAAGTATTCTGGGTCTCACTGGTTATTATCAGAGATTTGTGGAAAACTATTCTCAGATTGCTGTACCTCTCACCAGTTTGACTAAGAAAGGTGAAAAGTTTGTGTTGACGGATAAATGTGAGAAGAGCTTCCAGAAATTGAAGACCAGATTGATATCCGCTCTGATTTTTACTATTCCTATCCCAGGACAGCCATTTACCCTATACACTTATGCAAGGAGAACAAGTAATCGCTTATGCCTCAAGACAGTTGAAGACACATGAGAAAAACTATCCCACTCATGATTTTGAGTTAGCAGCAGTTATACATGCTGTCAAGATATGGAGACATTACCTATACGGAGAGAAGTTCTAGATTAAGTCGTACCATAAAAGTCTTACTTATTTATTTAATCAGAAGGAGTTGAATATGAGACAAAGAAGATGGCTGGAACTACTGAAAGACTATGATTGTGATATCCAGTATCATCCGGGGAAAGCTAATGTAGTAGCAGATGCGTTGAGCAGAAAGGCAATGATAAAATCTCAAGGGGAGGTTAGCACAACTGCGACAATGTGTACTACAGGAATGGTATTCAATCACGGCAATGAGAAGTATGTGATAGATACAACGGATGGATCAGCCAACCAAGGGTTTATTCATCGGTTTTCAAAAATGTTCGCTGCATTGAAGATTATACCAGACATAATTGATGAAGTGAAGACAGCTATCAAATCAGACCCTTATCTGAGAACGGTACAAGAAGACATCGAAAAAGGTAGAACTAACCCTGAGTTCACCTTGGACGAAGAGAAGGTACTGAAGTACAAAGGAAGGATATGTGTACCCGAAACAGAAAGTGTGGACATTAGACACCGACTGATGAAAGAAGCCCATACCACCGTCTATTCGATACATCCTGTGAGTACAAAAATGTATCATGATCTAAAGAAACTATATTGGTGGAGAGGGATGAAAGCAGATGTAGCTAAGTCTCAATGCCTAAATTGTCAGAAAGTAAAGGCTGAACGACAAAGACCTGCAGGACTGTTACAGCCGTTACCGGAACCAGCATGGAAATGGGACTGCATCACTATGGACTTTGTCACGGGATTACCACTGACTCCTCGAGTAGTTGACGCAGTTTGGGTGATTGTAGACCGTCTGACTAAAACAGCTCGCTTTATACCGATACGACCTCAGTATACACTAGAAAGGTTAGCAAAGCTGTATGTGGATAATATTGTCCGATTACACGGTGTACCAGAGAGAATTGTGTCCGATAGAGATCCACGATTTACTTCTAAATTTTGGGAAGGATTGCAAAAGGCTATGGTTACAACATTGAAGTTTAGTACTGCATTCCATCCACAGACAGATGGACAGTCAAAGCGTACAATCCAGATTCTAGAAGATATGCTACGAGCATATGTAATTGATTTTAAAGGATCATGGGATGAAAAGTTACCACTGATTGAGTTCGCTTACAACAATAGCTACCAGGCTACTATACAGATGTCACCCTATGAAGCACTGTATGACAGAAAGTGTCGAACTCCTTTATTTTGGAATGAAGTTGGAGAACGTAGTATTGTTGGGCTGGAATTTGTCGAAGAGACATGTCGCGTGGTCGACATTATCAAGGAAAGGTTAGGAACAACTCAAAACCGTCAGAAGCAATATGCAGATACTCGACGCAGAGATCTTGAGTTCGCCGTGGGTGATAAAGTATTCTTGAAGGTATCGCCTATGCGAGGATTGAAACGGTTCGGACAGAAAGGAAAATTGAGCCCAAGATATGTTGGGCCATATGAGATTCTAGCCAAACGGGGAAAAGTGGCTTATCAGTTAGCACTACCACCCTCTATGTCAAGTGTGCATGATGTATCATATATCATTATTGAAGAAGTATGTCAAGGACCCAACGCATGTTTTGACAATGGACCTACCGGAGTTCACTGAAGATTTGACCTTTGAAGTAGCACCAATTGGGATCACCGGTCGAAAGGTGCAACGGTTACGCAACCGAGATATCTATTATGTTAAGGTCACCTGGAGAAGTAGAGACATGGAAGAAACTACATGGGAAGAAGAGAATGCTATGCGAAAGCAATACCCTCACTTATTTGATTCAGAAGGTACGTTTAATTTCGAGAACAAAATTTTTATAAGTAGGGGGGAGTTGTAAGACCCGTATCAAACTAACCTGGTCTAACCACTTTGAACCAGGTCTACCTATCGTGGTCGAGCCAAATGGACCAAGTGCGTGAAGGAGATCGTGATCCCAGGTATTAAATCGACCCAAAAATACTTAAATAAAGGGAAGGGTCGCATACCCAGCAAGGGAGGGTCGGACCCCCAAGACAGAAAGTCAGACCCTCTGTTTTACAGAGGGGGTCGAACACTTTAGGAACTAGGGGTCGACGGGATCATCGACCCCCTCATCGACCCTCAGTTGTCGCCGAAAACAGAATTAGGAAATTTCCATAATTTTGGCTGGGGCTCTTTCCTAATCTCAAAGGGACTTATTTTAGGATGTTTCTACTCTATTTTAAGGACGTCCCTAGGGCTCTTTCACTCCTTTTAGAACCCTAATTGAATTGAGAGAAAGAGAAGAGAAGGAAGAGAGGAAGAAGAGAAGGAACGGAGAGATGAAGAAAAAGGAGAAGAGTTACAGAGGAGGAGTGTTCTTCTCAGGTAAGAATACTAATCCTATGAATTTCGTGAGACATAGAATAGTTGAAGGAAGATGTAGGAGAACCCAATCCATCTATCCATGGTTAGGTTTCAATGGAAACCATGGAGGATATCAATTAGACTATATATTGGGTGAAGAGAAGTTCTAATCCATAGAAAGTATGTGGAAGGGAATATGGAAGAAGCCATAGGAGTTAAACAAGGAAGAATGGATCAAAACATGAGAATATCAACCAAAACCAGAGGTAGTAGCACATAGGGTCGATAGAACCATCGACCCTGATATCGACCCTATTACAGGGGGTCGCAGTATACCGCTACCCTACCTGCGACCCATCCTGCGACCCTATAGATAACAGTAAGTTAGAAAATTGGAATTAAATGTAATTAAATTCTATCGACTTTGTTAGGTCTTCTAGCAATATAATATCAATATAAAGGTGATTCTTAAAGCTTGAAAGAGGATCTACTAGCAAGCTAAGGTGAGGAAACAAGACCTACATTAATTGGTTAATAATAAACTACTTTTAATTTCTTGAGTCCAATGCCATGCTTGATTCTATTCGATTATGCTTGTAATGTGCATTCAATATGTCATCCAATATTCCTGCTATTATTGTTTATGCATATTTAATTTTGTTTACTTATAACATGATGATGATGATTGATGCTAGGAATAAGCATGTGAATGTTTGTGTGTGGTTAGTGTGCTTGATGCGAGTAGGGCATCAGGGAAAGTGTTAGGCGGTGTTTGATCCGGGCACTTTAGCTCTATCTCTAACTCAAGTCTTGTGCATTAGCATCGTCGTATCGCCATTACCTTAGCAGAACTATTGCGACGTAGGGCATCAAGGAGGGTCTCGGACCTTGAGTCCTATACTCTACCGAGGGGCCTTAGCTCTATCTCTACTGGTGCTCTAAGGGATGCTGGGGTGAGGCCTTGGATACACTATTTGACATTAGGATTGGTTAGTAGCGAGTCCTGTTTGCAGCCCTAGCCATCAGGGGTTTATTTGTTGGTATGGAGTTGTACATCGATAAACGTGACCTTCATTGTACAATGATCATTGTGGGTGATATGGGCGACGTTGAGAGGATCATCGGGCGTATCCACACTCTCTTGCATAGAGGTGCGGCGGTCACCTATCCTTTCTATAGCACAGTGCAAACGAAAAACTAGACCAAAGATATGAATTGAATCGCATGCATATGTATTGTTGCATTGTTTTGTTTCCTCACTGAGCCATGATGTGTGCTCACCCTCTAGACGTCAAATATTTTTAATTGATAATGCATGTACCACAGTTGAAGATTATATCAATGCTCCTATGTACGGACATGTGGCGGCGATGGAAGCTGAAGACGTAGTGGATATGCATGACTCCTCTTGCGAGTGAAACTCATGCGTATTCGTTTAGAGTTTTTTTTTTTTTTGGATTTATTAAGGAGATGTAATTGATATTTTACATACTTATGTCTCGGTTGAAATAAAATAATTTGATACCTTAATATGATTACCACATTTAGATTCTTAGTTTGTTTTACTATAAGACTTCCGCTATAGTGTATTTTACTCTGATTATGAATGTGAACGTATGAGGTTTAGATAAAACGGGGATAGCCTACTCGAGATCCTGGTTGAACCGTTGGTTTGCTAGCAGTTCATCACACCATTCTGAATAGTACAGAATTGGGGTGTGACCACTATACTCCTTGGGCTTCATCTTCAAAAAATGCTCCACCAGTCTGGAGTGGTCTAGTTGATGCGGGGCATAAGCTCTATACATAGGTGGTTGGTATTGATAACCACCTGGAGCTACTTTAGGGTTTTGTACTTGAGCCTGCATGATGGGAGTCTGAGGTGCGAGGGGTACTGTGTTACTTCCCCCTGGTACTGTGCTTGCCTGTCCTGCTGGCATCGGTGTCGTCTATGCAGTTGGAAAAGTCATGCCTATGGCAGCTTGCATAGTAGCTTGTACCTGTTGTATTTGCTGCAGCTGTTGAGCCAAATTCGTTACGGCTGTAGCCAGTTTTGTAGGTGGAGGTGGCAGATTTGTTAGATTTATCTACCAATTAATTATGGGCAGTGCCATGTTTGGATCCTCTTGTGTTTTCGAGTGTATCTGACTGTCTTCCCCCACAGGTGGAGGTGCTGGGATAGAGTTACGGCTTTGTCTGGTCACTCTGCGTCCAGCCATTATCTGTTCTGATAGTGGGAATGCCTGAAAATCATAGAATACGTGAGGCAATCATTATATACTTCATTCTCATATTTAAATCCACTAACCAATGATATTTTCAAATTTTTCAGATCATTCTGTCAAAAATACTATATTTTTCTTGCAGGGTCGATAGTGGGGGTCGATGGGTATCCGACCCTCAGGTATGCAACCCTAAGAATCACTAATTCTTATCGAGAGCCGGGGTCGATGAGGGGGTCGATGCATGTTCTGACCCTGGGTTCGACCCCTGGATCTCTGTCAGATCACCGAGAGCCGTGGGTCGATGAGGGGGTCAGATGTTTTGGTCGAATTCTCCGACCCTCGGACTAAAAATCAGGTTTTTAATCCCGATTTTGAATCCATTTCTCATTCTTCCTCCTCATTTCCGACTCGGCTTGTCCCTCTGATTTGCTACAGTGACAACTCCGACCCATTGGTGGTTTTTGCTTCTCATTTCAACGTCTACTCCTCTTATACAGGTATGTTCTCTATGGTTTCATATTTTAAGGGTTTCTTAACTAGGTTTTTGCTCATTTATATCATTTCCTTCAAATTAAACCTTTTTCAATCGTAAAAATTTGATTTTTATTGGGGGCTTTTGTTGTTGGTGACTCAATGGATGAAAGCCCTAAAAAATATTTGAGTTTCATCAGTTGGTTATCGAGAAACTTGAAATTTTCAATTTTTACCCTAATTTTTTGAGATTTTTGAATTTCTTAAAATTTCTTCAAATTCGATCTCTTTAGATGAAATTTTCAACTGTATGAGTCTTGCAGGATTGTTTAGCTGACTACGTGTATGGGTGAAAAGTGAGGCTTTTGACAAATTTACGTCATTATAATGTCAAAATTTTTGGGTTTTTCATCTGTACTAAGCTAGTATCTGTTTTTCTTTATTTTTGCAGGCAGTATGGCTCGTACCAAAGTACCCAGGGTTCATGACCCAGTCTGCTTCCGTTCTAACAAAGCGAACACACAGTATGCCCGCTACTCTCGTAAGAAGGTAGAGGGAGGTCGCTGGGTGGACTTGGCTAGCCTGGCCTTGTTCGATGTGAAGAGAGTTTTTCATGGCATGGGCTGGCTTCCTCTGATCACCTATGACGCCTACACTCGGCCAGATTTGATGAGACAGTTTTTACTGTAATCTCCAAGTGGTGGGGGATTACAACGATACTGAGGGGTAAAGAGCTCCGGATCACTAGCTACGTCAAAGGAGTCGAGATTTCTTTTGATTATCGGCAGCTAGCCGACTTGTTGGGCATTTCATACGTTGGCCCCTTGGTTTTTTGTACTCCTGGAGCTCCCCAGTTCTTTTCATTGGAGATGAGAGCTAAGATTGACCGTCAGATCATCAGAGAGGATTTCATTGACCCCACATGGTCTGGTAGGGTCAATCCCCATCGACCCCACATGCGACCCCCCATGGTTTGAGTCGAGAATTTCATCCTACAGTCCATTCTTTCATGTTTGGGTCCTGTGGCTTACTTCCACAATCCATTCTATGCTTGTTCTATGGCTTAGAACTCTAGGTTTCTTCCTTACTTTACCTACCATGATTTTTCCATGGATTTCATTGAAATCCTCCTATGGATGGATGATTTGGGTTTCTCCTAAACCATACCCTCTTCATGAACTATTCTAAGGTCTTAAATCATTATGGGAAACGTGCCCATACCTTAGGTTTTGCTGAGATTCAGAGGTTTCTCTGAATTCTTCACTTTAGTCTTTTTCTCCAACTTTCCTTCTCTTCTCTTTCTCTCACTTTCAATTAGGGTTTCAAAAGGAGTGAAAGAGGCTTAAGAACGTCCTATTTATAGAGAAAAACCTCCCAAAATAAGTCCCATTGAGATTAGGAAAGAATCCCCTTGAAATTTGGAAAGTTTCCTATTTGTGGTTTCTGTCGGAAAAGAGGGTGCCAATGAGTGGGCCGATGATCTCGTCGACCCTCAGGTTCAATTATCCGACCCCCAGTTAAAATATCAGGGGTCTGACTTCCTAATGGGGGGGGGGGGTCCGACCCTGTTTATCTGGGTGTGCGACCCTGCCCTCTATTTTACTATTTTTGGGTCAGTTTAATACCAGGTTTCGCTATTTCCTTTTCGCACTTGGTCCATTTGGCTCGACCATGATAGGTAGACCTGGTACAAGGTGGTAAGACTGGTTAGTTCGATACGGGTCTTACAACTCCCCCCTGCTTATAAAAATTTCGTCCTCGAAATTGTACATACCTTTCGAGTCAAATAGATGAGGGTATTGCTTTCGCATAGCATTCTCTTCTTCCCATGTAATTTCTTTTATATCTCTGCTTCTCCATGTGACTTTAACATAATAAATGTCATGGTTGCATAGTCGTTGCACCTTTCGGCTGGTGATTTTAGTTGGTGCTACTTCAAATGTCAAATCATTCATCAAATCAGGTAGATCTACTGTCAAAACGTTCGTTGGATCTCTGACATACTTCTTCAATAAGGAGATATGAAATACATCATGCACACTTGACATAGATGGTGGTAGTGCTAACTGGTAAGCCACTTTCCCACGTTTAGCTAGAATCTCATATGATCCGACATATCTTGGACTTGGTTTCCCTTTCTGTCCGAACCGTTTCAAACCTCGCATAGGTGACACTTTGAGGAATACCTTATCACCTACGGAGAATTCAAGGTCTCATCGTCTAGTATCTGTATATTGCTTCTAACGATTCTGAGCCGTTCTTACACATTCCTTGATAATGTCGACTACTCAATAAGTCTCTTCAACAAATTCTGGTTTAACAGTACTACGTTCTCCAACTTCATTCCAAAACAAAGGAGTTCGACACTTCCTGCCATACAGTGCTTCATAGGGTGACATCTGTATAGTAGCTTGATAGCTATTGTAGTAAGCGAACTCAATCAGTGGTAACTTTTCGTCCAATGTTCCTTTAAAATCAATTACACAAGCTCGGAGCATGTCTTCTAGAATCTGAATGGTGCGCTCCAA
Source organism: Protea cynaroides (assembly GCA_028583415.1). Lineage (NCBI taxonomy): Eukaryota > Viridiplantae > Streptophyta > Magnoliopsida > Proteales > Proteaceae > Protea > Protea cynaroides. Next base: position 31,740,372 of record CM053274.1, read on the forward strand.
TCATCCGTCTGTCTGAGGATGGAATGCAGTACTCAACATCAATGTTGTACCCATAGCCTTCTGTAATCTTTCCCAAAACTTTGAAGTAAATCACGGATCTCTATCGGACACAATGCTTTCAGGTACACCATGTAATCTGACAATATTATCCACATACAACTTAGCTAACCTCTCCAGTGTATACTGAGGTCGTATAGCTATAAATTGAGCAGTTTTAGTCAGTCGGTCTACAATCACCCAAACTACATCAACTACTCGGGAAGTCAATGGTAACCCTGTGACAAAGTCCATAGTGATGCAGTCCCATTTCCATGCTGGTTTTGGTAACGGCTGTAACAGTCCTACTGGTCTTTGTCGTTCATCTTTCACCTTCTGACAATGTAGGCATTGAGACACGAACTTGGCTATATCTGCTTTCATTCCTCTCCACCAATATAATTTCTTTAGGTCATGATACATTTTTTTTACTTCCAGGGTGTATCGAATAGGCGGTGGTATGGGCTTCCTTCATTAGTCGGTGTCTAATATCCAAACTTTCTGTTTCAGGTATAAATATTCTTCCTTTGTACTTCAGTACCTTTTCATCATATAAGGTGAAGTCAGGAATAGTCCTACCTTGTTCGATGTCTTCTTGTACCGTTCTTAGATAAGGGTCTGATTTAATCGCTCTTTTTACTTCAAGTATATCGACGAACATATTTACAAACCGATGGATAAACCCTTGGTTGGTTGATTCACCCGGTGCATCTATCACAAACTGCTCATTACCGTAATTAAATACTTTTTCGATAATACACAGTGCAGCAGTGGTGCTGACCTCTCCTTGAGATTTCATCATTGCCTTTCTACTCAGTGCGTCAGTAACCACATTAGCTTTCCCTGGATGATACTGGATATCACAATCATAGTCTTTCAATAGTTCCAGCCATCTTCTTTGTCTCATATTCAACTCCTTCTGATTAAAGAGGTAAGTAAGACTCTTATGATCTGATTTAATCTGAAATTTCTCTCCGTACAAGTAATGTCTCCATATTTTGACAGCATGTACTACTACCGCTAAATCCAAATCATGAGTGGGATAGTCCTTCTCATGTGTCTTCAATTGTCTTGAGGCATAAGTAATTACTTGTTCTCCTTGCATAAGTACACATCCTAATCCCAATCCTGACGCATCTGTGTACAAAATAAATGGCTGTCCTGGAATCGGAATGACCAAGATTGGAGCAGATATCAATCTAGCATTCAATGTTTGAAAACTCTTCTCGCGTTTATCAGTCCAAACAAACTTTTTGCCCTTCTTAGTCAAACTGGTGAGAGGTACAGAAATTCAGGAATAGTCTTCCACAAATCATCGATAATACCGAGCTAGACATAAGAAACTTCTACTTTCTAAAACGCTCTTCGGTGCTTCCCACTTCACAATAGCTTCGATCTTGCTAGGATCCACTTTAATTCCTTCAGCGGATACAACATGGCCTAGAAAAATGACTTCCTTTAGCCAAAACTCACACTTTGTAAATTTGGCATAGAGCCTTCTCCTTCCTTAATCGCTGTAAAGTGGCGTTTAGATTCTTTATATGAGTTTCCTTATCCACGGAGTAGACCAATATCATCGAAGAATACAATAACCGACGTATCCAACATATCGTGGAATACCCGATTCATAAGTTCCATAAAGGTTGCTGGTGCGTTCATCAATCCGAAAGACATGACCAAAAATTCATAATGTCCATATCTGATCCTGAATGCTGTCTTGGGATTATCACTATCCTTAATCTTCAACTGATGGTAGCCTGACCGAAGATCGATCTTGGAGAACACTTTGGAACCTTGCAACTGAACGAACAGGTCATCAATCCGAGGCAATGGATACCGATTCTTGATTGTCAGTTTATTCAGTTCTCGGTAGTCTATACACAATCAAACACTTTCGTCATTCTTCTTTACGAATAATACTGGTGCTCCTCATGGTGATATGCTAGGTCGGATGTAGCCCTTATCCAGCAGTTCTTGTAGTTGTACATTTAATTCTTTCAGTTCAGTAGGAGCCATTCGATAAGGTGCTTTAGATACTGGTGTGGCTCCGGGTATCAGATCTATAACAAACTCTGTTGCGTGGTCGGGTGGTATTCCTGGTAGTTCTTCAGGAAATACATCTAGATTGTCTCACACGACATCAATATCCTCCATTCGTGGTGCTTCTTTGGTAAGATCGACCACAGATACTAGATACCCAACTGCTTCTTTCTCAAGGCACTTCCTATCCTTTAAGGCTGAGAGTATGAGCTTTCGTTTACGAGAAAGTTTGGTTCCAGAAAAATTGAACTCTGGTCCTTCCTTGTCATTAAATGTCCGCTTCTTTTCGGCACATAATAGGTTTGCAGAATGCCGAGCTAACCGGTCCATTCCCAAGATGATGTCAAAGTCTGCCATCTCAAGTTGGATCAAGGTTGCATCCAATGTCTTCTCGTCAATAAGAACTGGACATGGTCCATAACCTTTTTTTAATTCCACTTCTAATCCCATAGGCGATCGTACAAGCAGTTTGTAGCCTAAGGATTTGAGGGGTAGATTTAGCTACTTTCCAAATGACACAGATATAAAAGAATGAGTAGCTCCTAATTCAAAGAGTACTCTGGCGGGAATGTCATTAATAGGTACGATACCTGTGATTTGTTTTGATTTAGTCTACATGCTAACATAATGTAACACAAAATGATAGGATTCAGGTCATACCTGTGACCACATCAAGCGATGCGGCATCATCCTCAGATGTAACCGTGTAAACTTTGCCTTGTAGTAGTTGCTTCTTGGGCTTAGGACACTCCCGGTAATAATGTCCCACTTGATTGCAGTTATAGCAATTTAGCCCTTCATTATTTGGCTTTTATTGCTGTTGAGTTGCTGAAGTAGTCTTGGCTGCAACATTGAATCCTTGAGTACGGAAGGGTTTGAATACCTTGGTGTTCCCTCCATTGTAAGAATTTCCATTTGTCCTTTTGATTCCTCTATTTTGAGCAAAGTAACTCTCTTTCTGGCTCGACTCAATTACTCGAGCAATTTGTGCAGCTTCATTGTAGATTTTCTTTTCAAGTCCAAGAACATGTTCACTTGTGCTTCCCCTAAGTCCCATGACGAACCTTGGGGTCTTTGTTTATTCCACCTGCATACTGACTAGTGCAAAGAAAAATAGCTCCTCATAACGCTGTTGATATGCATCGACAATCATCTGTCCCTGATATAAACTCAGGAACTCCTTCTCCATAGAATCTCTGAAACTCCTAGGAAAATACTTCTCAAAGAATGCCTCCTTGTATGTATCCCAAGTCAATTGGGTGTGCTTTGTCACCAGATATGTCCATGTGGACTTTCACTAGTGGTGTGCATCGCCTTTCAGCATGAATGTTGCACACAATACCTTCTCTTCTTCATTCACCATCATCATCATGAAGTTTCTCTCCATCTCATCGATCCAGTGTGCTGGCCACAACGGATCAGCTGGCTTACCACTATACTCCTTGGGTTTCATCTTCAGAAAATGCTCCACCAGTCTAGAGTGGTCTAGTTGATGTGGGACATAAGCTCCATACATAGGTGGTCGATATTGATATCCACCTGGAGCTACTTCAGGGTTTTGTACTTGAGCCTGCATGATGGGAGTCTGAGGTGCGTCGGGTATTGTGTTACTTCCCCCTGGTACTATTCTTGCCTGTACTACTTGCATCATTGTCGTCTGTGCAGCTGGAAAAGTCATGCCTATGGCAGCTTGCATAGTAGCTTGTACCTATTGTATTTGCTGCAGCTATTGAGCCAAATTCATTACAGCTGTAGCCAGGTCTGTATGTGGAGCTGGCAGATTTGTAGGAATTGTGTCCCCATTATTTACAGACAGTGTCGTGTTTGGATCCTCCTGTGTTTCCAGGTGTATCTGGCTGTCTTCCCCCACAGGTGGTGGTGGGATAGTGTTACGGCTTTGGCTGGTCACTCTGCGTCTAGCCATTATCTGTTCTAGTAGTGGGAATGCCTGAAAATCATAGAATACATGAGGCAATCATTATATAATTCATTCTCATATTTAAATACACTAACCAATGATATTTTTAAATTTTTCAGACCATTCTGTCAAAAATACTGTATTTTTCATTGCAGGGACGATGGTAGGGGTCGTTGGGTGTCCGACCCTCAGGTATGCGACCTTGAGAATCACTGATTCTTACCGAGAGCCGGGGGTCGATACATGTCCGACCTTGGGTTCGACCCCTGGTTTTCTGTTAGATCACCGAGACCCATGGGTCGATGAGGGGGTAGGAGGGGGGTCGGATATTTTGGTCGAATTCTCCGACCCTCGGACTAAAAATCATGTTTTTAATCCCGATTTTGAATCTATTACTCATTCTTCCTCCACCTTTCCGACTCGGCTCGTCCCTCTGAGTTGCTACAGTGACAACTCCGACCCATTGGTGGTTTTTGCTTCTCATTTCGACGTCTAGTCCTCTTCTACAAGTATGTTCTCTACGGTTTCATGTTTTTAGGGTTTCTTAACGACGTTTTTGCTCATTTATATTGTTTTCTTCAAATTAAACTTTTTCCAATAGTAAAAATTCAATTTTTATTGTGGGCTTTTGTTTTTGGTGACTCAATGGACGAAAGCCCTCAAAAATATTTGAGTTTCATCGGTTGGTTATCGAGAAACTTGAAATTTCCCATTTTAACCTAATTTGTCAAGAGTTTTGAATTTCTTGAAATTTTTCAAATTTGATTTCTTTAGATGAAATTTCCAACTGTATGAGTCTTGCAGGATTGTTTAGAATCTATATAAGTCCTCCTCCCACGTGTATGGGTGAAAAGTGAGGCTTTTGACAAATTTACGTCGTTATAATGTCAAAATTTTTGGGTTTTTCATCTGTACTAAGCTAGTATCTGTTTTTCTTTATTTTTGCAGGCAGTATGGCTCGTACCAAAGTACCCAGGGTTCATGACCCAGTCTGCTTCCGTTCTAACAAAGCGAACACACAGTATGCCCGCTACTCTCATAAGAAGGTAGAGAGAGGTCGCTGGGTGGACTTGGCTAGCCTGGCCTTGTTCGATGTGAAGAGAGTTTTTCATGGCATGGGCTGGCTTCCTCTGATCACCTATGATGCATACACTCAGCCAGATTTGGTGAGACAGTTTTTACTGTAATCTCCAAGTAGTGGGGGATTACAACGATACTGAGAGGGGTAAAGAGCTCCGGATCACTAGCTACGTCAAGGGAGTCGAGATTTCTTTTGATTATCGGTAGCTAGCCGACTTGTTGGGCATTTCATACGATGGCCCCTGGGTTTTCTGTACTCCTGGAGAGCCCCAGTTCTTTTCATTGGAGATGAGAGCTAAGATTGACAGTCAGATCATCAGAGAGGATCGCTGGGAGATGAAAGCGATCTACCTTCGTCCACAGCCTCGGGTGTACTGTAAGATTATTTGGCATAACCTGATACCTTAGAGTGGGCACTACGAGAAGATCTCCTAGTTGACCCAGTTTTTGCTGTATTGTATCTACACTAGGCAGCCTGTCTGCCTCCCTTACATCATCATGCGGATGATGACCAGTGCCACATTGCCCGGCCACACTGGCAACCTGCCTTATGGACGCATGATCTCTGTGCTGCTTACCCGCCTGGGTGTTGACATGGTGGATGAGAAGATTCAAGAAAAATCCTTCTCATCACCTCTGGATTGGGAGGCCATATGTAAGATGGGCATGTGGGATGCCCAGGTCAGCGACGTTGAAAGGAACGCTCTAGTGTGTCCATGTACTCGAGTGGAGATGGTTGACGCTGAGGCAGCAGCAGCTGCCGCTGGGGGAGGGGTTCGTGGGGGTGACGCTGTGGATTCCATACCTCTTCCATCACCTACTCATGCTACGGGAGCTGGTTCTTCTTATGCAGCTGGTCCTTCACATGCAGCTAGTCCTTCACATGCACCTTCTGATGACATGATGGGGATATTGCATGAGATTCGAGAGGGTCAGCGCATGTCTGATCTGAGGATGGGAGAGCTTCTAGATGCTCAGTGTATGTCGGATCAGCGGGTGGGAGAGCTTCTGGATGATCAGCGCGTGACTGACCAGCGGGTGGCTGATCTCACAGCTAGTCTCCAGATGACCCAGACTCAGCTAGCTTGGTTGACTAGAGTCTATGCTGAGGATTATGACAGAGACCGCGAGGCACTGCCTCCCCCATCACCTCCAGCGTCCTGATGTATTTTCTTTTTATTTTTCTTTTTGTACTTCAGAGTAACTGTCTGGGTTGTGGACTGTACTCTGCTTAGACTTGTATATATATACGTTTATTCTTCTTTTGAATGTATATAAATTTATTTCTCATTTAATAGATGCATTATTCCCTTTCAATTTTGTGTTAAACAACACAGATGCTTATGGTGTGTTATTATTACAGCTTTTAAATTTTATCCTATCTCAGTTCACAAACTTTTGTGGTAGTATGCTGGTTTACAAGACAGGGCCTGAGAGCTCTGATACCAAGTTGTTACACCTCAATTCCACACTATTCAGAATGGTGTGATGAATCGCTAATAAACCAACGGTTCAACCGGGATCTCTAATAGGCTGTGTCCTTTTAAAATAAACCATACACATCCACAACTATAATCAGAATAAATACACAATACCGGAAGTCTTAATAATCAATGAACTGAGGAATCTAACTGTGATAATCATAAATAAAATATCAAATTATGTTGTATCAATCGAGACATAAGTAAATAAAGTATCAATTACATTTCCTTAATAGTTAAAATAAAAATATAATTGAAAACGCATGCGTTGTACTCGCATGAGGAATCATGCGTCTCCACTAAGTCCTCAGCCTCCATCGTAGCAACATGCCCGTACACAGAAGCATTCATATAGCCTTCCACAGTGGTACCTGCATCATAAACTAAAATATTCGACGTCGAAAGGATGAGCACACAACACGGCTCAGTGAGCAAACAAAACAATGCAACAAACATATGCATGTATTCAATTCATATCTGTGGTCGGGTATATAAGTTTGCAATGTACTATAGAAAGGTTCAGAGGCCGCCTCACCTCTATACACAGGGTGTGTGCCCACCTAATGGATCAAAGACCATTGTCATCGACATCCACCCCAACATGGAATAGAGATAGAGCTGAAGTGTTCAGATCAAACACCGCATAACACTTCCCCTAATGCCCTACATATACCAACACGTAAGCCCCTGCTGGTGAGGGCTTGCAGACAGGGCTCGTGACTAACCAATCCTAATGTCAAACAGTGTATCCGAGGCCTCACCCCAGCATCCCTCAATACGTCCATAGAGATAGAGCTAAGGCCCCATGGCAGAGTCGAAGACTACACGGTCCGAGACCACCTCCCCTAACGCCCTACAACGTAATAGTTCTGCTAAGGTAATGGTGATACGACGATGTCAGTGGACAAGACATAAGTAGAGATAAAGCTAAAGTGCCCAGATCAAACACCGCATAACACCTCCCCTGATGCCCCACTCGGATCAAGTACACTAACCACACACAAACATTCACACGTCTATTCCTAGCATCATCATCATCATCATGTTATAAAAAAGTAGAATTAAATATGCATTAACATTAATAGCAGGAATATTAGATGACATGTTGAATGCACATTACAAGCATACACGCATAGAATCAGTCATGGCATTGGACTCAAGAAAATAAAAATAGTTTATTATTAGCCAATTAATTTAGGTCTAGTTCCCTCAACTTTGCTTGAGTGTAGATCATCTTTCAAGCTCTAAGAATCACTTTTATATCAATAGAAAAACCTAACAAGTCGATAGATTTTAGTTAGAAGTCATTCCGACAATTTTAGGCTTGCTGTTAAGTGATGGTCGTAGGGTGGGTCACAGGTAGGGTAGCAGTTTACTGCGACCCCCAGGGTAGGGTCGATGCCAGGGTCAGATGTTCCATCGACCCTGGGTGCGACCACCCCATCCCTGGACTTTCCGAATGCTGGGGGTCGATCCTATGGTCTGGTAGGGTCGATTCCTAATCGACCCCACATGCGACCCCCCGTGGTTTGAGTCAAGAATTTCATCCTACAGTCCATTCTTTCATGTTTGGGTCCTATGGTTTACTTCCACAATCCATTCTATACTTGTTCTATGGCTTAGAACTCTAGGTTTCTTCCTTACTTTGCCTACCATTATTTCTCCATGGATTTCATTGAAATCCTCCCATGGATGGTTGATTTGGTTTTCTCCTAGACCATACCCTCTTCATGAACTATTCTAAGGTCTTAAATCATTAATGGAAACGTGCCCATACCTTAGGTTTTTCTGAGATTCAGAGGTTTCTCTGAATTATTCACTTTTTAGTCTTCTTCTCCAACTTTCCTTCTCTTCTCTTTCTCTCACTTTCAATTAGGGTTTCAAAAGGAGTGAAAGAGGCTTAGGGACATCCTATTTATAGAGGAGTACCTCCCAAAATAAGTCCCATTGAGATTAGGAAAGAATCCCCTTGAAATTTAGAAAGTTTCCTATTTATGATTTCTGTCGGCAAAGAGGGGGTCGATGAGGGGGTCGATGATCCCGTCGACCCTCAGGACCAAAGTGTCGACCCCCAGTTAAAATATCAGGGGTCTGACATCATAATGCGGGGGGTCCGACCATGCCCTCTATTTTACTGTTTTTGGGTCAGTTTAATACCTAGTTTCACTATTTCCTTCAGACACTTGGTCCATTTGGCTCGACCATGATAGGTAGACCTTGTACAAGGTGGTAAGACCGGTTAGTTTGATACGGGTCTTACAACTCCCCCCTGCTTATAAAAATTTTGTCCTCGAAATTGTACATACCTTTCGAGTCGAATAGATGAGGGTATTGCTTTCGCATAGTGTTCTCTCTTCTTCCCATGTGATTTCTTCTATATCTCTGCTTGTCCATGTGACTTTAACATAATAAATGTCACGGTTGCGTAGTTGTTGCACCTTTCGGCTGGTGATTTCAGTTGGTGCTACTTCAAATGTCAAATCATCCATCAAATCAGGTAGATCTACTGTCAAAACGTTCGTTGGATCTCTGACATACTTCTTCAATAAGGAGATATGAAATACATCTTGCACACTTGACATAGATGGTGGTAGTGCTAACTGGTAAGCCACTTTCCCACGTTTAGCTAGAATCTCATATGGTCCGACATATCTCGGACTTAGTTTCCCTTTCTGTCCAAACAGTTTCAAACCTCGCATAGGTGACACTTTGAAGAATACCTTATCACCTACGATGAATTCAAGGTCTCGTCGTCTAGTATCTGCATATTGCTTTTAACGACTCTGAGCCGTTCTTATTCTTTCCTTGATAATGTCAACTACTCGACAAGTCTCTTCAACAAATTCTGGTCCAACAATACTACGTTCTCCAACTTCATTTCAAAACAAAGGAGTTCGACACTTACTGTCATACAGTGCTCCATAGGGTGACATCTGTATAGTAGCCTAATAGCTATTGTTGTAAGCGAACTCAATCAGTGGAAACTATTAGTCCCATGATCCTTTAAAATCAATTACACATGCTCGAAGCATGTCTTCTAGAATCTGAATGGTGTGCTCCGATTGTCCGTCTGTCTGAGGATGGAAGGCAGTACTGAACTTTAATGTTGTACCAATAGCCTTCTGCAATCCTTTCTAAAACATTGAAGTAAATCGTGGATCTCTGTCGGACACAATGCTCTCAGGTACACCGTGTAATCTAACAATATTATCCACATACAACTTAGCTAACCTCTCCAGTGTATACTGTGGTCGTATAGCTATAAATCGAGCAGTTTTAGTCAGTCGGTCTACATTCACCCAAACTGCGTCAACTACTCGGGAAGTCAATGGTAACTCTATGACAAAGTCCATAGTGATGCAGTCCCATTTCCTTGCTGGTTCTGGTAATGGCTGTAATAGTCCTGCTGGTCTTTGTTGTTCAGCTTTCACCTTCTAACAATTTAGGCATTGAGACACGAACTTGGCTATATCTGCTTTCATTCCTCTCCACCGATATAATTTCTTTAGGTCGTGATACATTTTTGTACTTCCAGGGTGTATCGAATAGGCAGTGGTATGGGCTTCCTTCATTAGTTGGTGTCTAATGTCCAAACTTTCTGTTTTAGGTACACATATTCTTCGTTTGTACATCAGTACCTTTTTATCATCTAAGGTGAACTCAGGAATAGTCCTACCTTTTTCGATGTCTTCTTGTACTATTCTTAGATAAGGGTCTGATTTAATCACTGTTTTCACTTCATCAAGTATATCGGGTACCATCTTCAATGTGGCGAACATATCTACAATCCAATGGATAAACCCTTGGTTGGTTGATTCACCTGGTGCATCTATCACAAACTGCTCATTACCATAATTGAATACTTTTCCGGTAGTACACAGTGTAGGAGTGGTGCTAACCTCTCCATGAGATTTCATCATTGCCTTTTTACTTAGTGTGTCAGCAACCACATTAGCTTTCCCCGCATGATACTAGATATCACAATCATAGTCTTTCAATAGTTCCAGCCATCTTCTTTGTCTCATATTCAACTCCTTCGGTTTAAAGAGGTATGTAAGACTCTTATGATCTGATTTAATCTGAAATTTCTCTCTGTACAAGTAATGTCTCCATATTTTTACAGCATGTACTACTACCGCTAATTCCAAATCATGTGTGCGATAGTTCTTCTCATGTGTCATCAATTGTCTTGAGGCATAAGCAATTACTTGTTCTCCTTGCATAAGTACACATCCTAATCCCAATCCTGACGCATCAGTGTACAAAATAAATGGCTGTCCTGAAATCAGAATGGTCAAGATTAGAGCAGATACCAATCTAACCTTCAATGTTTGAAAACTCTTCTCGTATTTATCAGTCCAAACAAACTTTTTGCCCGTCTTAGTCAAACTAGTGAGAGGTACGGAAATTTGGGAATAGTCTTCCACAAATCGTCGATAATACCCAGCTAACCTAAGAAACGTCTAATTTCTGCAACGCTCTTCGGTGCTTCCCACTTCACAATAGCTTCGATCTTGCTAGGATCCACTTTAATTCCTTCAGCGGATACAACATGGCCTAGAAAAGTGACTTCCTTTAGCCAAAACTCACACTTTGTAAATTTGGCGTAGAGCGTCTCCTTCGTAATCGCTGCAGAGCGGCGTTTAGATTCTTTATATGAGTTTCCTTGTCCTTGGAGTAGACCAATATATCATCGATGAATATAATAACCGACGTATCAACCATTTCGTGGAATACCCGATTCATAGGTTCAATAAAGGTTGCTCGTGCGTTCGTCAATCCGAAAGACATGACCAAAAAATCATAATGTCCATATCTGGTCCTGAATGCTGTCTTGGGAATATCACCATCTTTAATCTTCAACTGATGGTAGCCTGATCGAATATCAATCTTGGAGAACACTTTGGCACCTTGCAACTGATCGAAGAAGTCATCGATCTGAGGTAATGGATAACGATTCTTGATTGTCAGTTTATTCAGTTCTCGGTAGTCCATACACAATCAAACACTATCGTCCTTCTTCTTTTTGAATAATACTGGCGCTCCCCATGGTGATATGCTAGGTTGGATGTAGCCCTTGTCCAGAAGTTTTTGTATTTGTACTTTTAATTCTTTCAGTTCAGTAGGAGCCATTCGATAAGGTGCTTTAGATACTGGTGCGGCTCTGGGTATCAGATCTATAACAAACTCTGTCGCGCGGTCGGGTGGTAGTCCTGGTAGTTCTTCAGGAAATACATCTCGATAGTCTCACATGACATCAATATCCTCCATTAGTGGTGCTTCTTAGGTAAGATCGGCCACAGATACTAGATACCCAACAACTCCTTTCTCAAGGCACTTCCTAGCCTTTAATAAAGAGAGTATGAGCTTTCGTTTACAGGGAAGTTTGGTTCCCAAAAAACTGAACTCATCTCCTTCCTTGTCTTTAAATGTTAGTTTCTTTTCGGCACAAAATAGGTTTGTAGAATGTCGAGCTAACTAGTCCATTCCCAAGGTGACGTCAAAGTCTGCCATCTCAAGTTGGATCAAGGTTGCATCCAAAGTCTTCTCGTCAATAAGAATTGGACATGGTCCATAACCTTTTTCTAATTCCACTTCTAATCCCATAGGCGATCGTACAAGCAGTTTGTAGTCTAAGGATTTGAGGGGTAGATTTAGCTTCTTTCCAAATGACAAAGATATAAAAGAATGAGTAGCTCCTGAATCAAAGAGTACTCTGGCGGGAATGCCATTAATAGGTACGATACCTGTGATTTGGTTTGATTTAGTCTACATGCTCACATAATGTAACACAAAATGATAGGATTCAGGTCATACTTGTGACCACATCAGGCGATGCGACAGCATCCTCAGATGTAACCGCGTAAACTTTGCCTTGTTGTAGTTGCTTCTTGGGCTTAGGACACTCCTGGTAATAATGTCCCACTTGATTGTAGTTATAGCATTTTAGCCCATCATTATTTGGCTTTTGTTGCTATTGAACTGCTGAAGTAGTCTTGGCTGCAACATTGAAACCTTGAGTACATAAGGGTTTGAATACCTTGGTGTTCCTCCGTTGTAAGAATTTCCATTTGGCCTTTTGATTCCTCTATTTTGGGCAAAGTAGCTGTCTTTCTGGCTCGACTCTATTACTTGAGCAATTTTTACAGCTTCATTCTAGATTTTCTTTTCAAGTCCAATAACATGTTCACATATGCTTCCCCTAAGTCCCATGACGAACCTTTGGGTCTTTTTATCTTCCACCTGCATACTGATTGGTGCAAAAAAAAACAGCCCCTCATAACGCTATTGATATGCATCGACAGTCATCTGTCCCTGATATAAACTCAGAAACTCCTTCTCTAGAGAATCTCTGAAACTCCTAGGAAAATACTCCTCAAAGAATGCCTCCTTGTATATATCCCAAGTCAATTGGGTGTGCTTTGTCATCAGATACGTCCGTGTGGACTTCCACCAGTGGTGTGCATCGCCTTTCAGCATGAATGTTGCACACAATACCTTCTCTTCTTCATTCACTGTCATCATCGTGAAGTTTCTCTCCATCTCATCGATCCAGTGTGCTGGCCACAACAGTTCAGCTGGCTTACCACTATACTCCTTGGGCTTCATCTTCAGAAAATGCTCCACCAGTCTGGAGTGGTCTAGTTGATGCGGGACATAAGCTTCATACATAGGAGGTTGGTATTGATATCCACCTGGAGCTACATCAGGGTTTTGTACTTGAGCCTGCATGATGGGAGTCTGAGGTCCATGGGGTACTGTGTTACTTCCCCTTGCTAATGTGCTTTCCTGTCCTGCTGGCTTCGGTGTCGTCTGTGCAGCTGGAAAAGTCATGCCTATGGTAGCTTGCATAGTAGCTTGTACCTATTGTATTTGCTACAGCTGTTGAGCCAAATTCATTATGGCTGTAGCCAGGTCTAAAGGTGGAGCTGGCAGTTTTGTAGGATTTGTCTCCCCATTAATTACAGACAGTTCCGTGTTTGGATCATCCTGTGTTTCTAGGTGTATCTAGTTATCTTCCCCCACAAGTGGTGGTGGTGGGATAGAGTTACGACTTTGTCTGGTCACTCTGCGTCCAGCCATTATCTGTTCTGGTAGTGGGAATGCCTGAAAATCATAGAATACGTGAGGCAATCATTATATACTTCATTCTCATATTTAAATCCACTAACCAATGATATTTTCAAAATTTTCAGATCATTCTGTCAAAAATACTGTATTTTTCGTTGCAGGGTCGATGGTGGGGATCGATGGGTGTCTGACCCACAGGTATCCGACCCTGAATATCACTGATTCTTACAGAGAGCCGGGGTTCGATGAGGGGGCCGATGCATGTCCGACCTTGGGTTCGACCCCTGGTTCTCTGTCAGATCACCGAGAGCTGTGGGTCGATGAGGGGGTCGGAGGGGTGGTCAAATGTTTTGGTCGAATTCTTCGATCTCGGACTAAAAATCAGGTTTTTAATCCCAATTTTAAATCCATTTCTCATTCTTCTTCTTCCTTTCCAACTCGGCTCGTCCCTCTGAGTTGCTACAGTGACAACTCTGACCCATTGGTGGTTTTTGCTTCTCATTTCGACGTCTACTCCTCTTCTACAAGTATGTTCACTACGGTTTCTTGTTTTAAGGGTTTCTTAACTAGGTTTTTGCTCATTTATATCTTTTTCTTCAAATTAACTTTTTCAACCGTAAAAATTCAATTTTTATTGGGGGCTTTTGTTGTAGGTGACTCAATGGATGAAAGCCCTCAAAAATATTTGAGTTTAATCGGTTGGTTATCGAGAAACTTGAAATTTCCAAATTTTGCCCTAATTTGTCAAGATTTTTGAATTTCTTGAAATTTCTACAAATTCGACCCCTTTAGATGAAATTTCCAACTGTATGAGTCGTGCAGGATTGTTTAGAATCTATATAAGTCCTCCTGCCCACGTGTATGGGTGAAAAGTGAGGCTTTTGACAAATTTACGTCGTTATAATGTCAAAATTTTTGGGTTTTTCATCTGTACTAAGCCAGCATCTATTTTTCTTTGTTTTTTCAGATAGTATGGCTCGTACCAAAGTACCCAGGGTTCATGACCTAGTCTGTTTCCATTCTAACGAGGCAGAGACACAGTATGCCCACTATTGTCATAAGAAGGTAGAGGGAGGTCGCCGGGTGAACTTGGCTAGCCTGGCCTTGTTCGATGTGGAGAGAGCTTTTGGTTACATGGGCTGGCTTCCTATGATCTCCTATGATTCCTGCACTCGGCCAGATTTGGTGAGACAGTTTTTACTATAATCTCCCAGTGGTGGGGGATTACAACGATACTGAGAGGGGTAGAGAGCTCCGGATCACTAGCTACATCAAGGGAGTTGAGATTTCTTTTGATTATCGGCAGCTAGCCGACTTATTGGGCATTTCATACGACGGCCCCTTGGTGTTCAATGCTCTTGGAGAGCCCCAGTTCTTTTCATTGCAGATGAGAGCTGATATTGACCGTCAGATCATCAGAGAGGATCGCTGGGAGATGAAAGCGATCTACCTTCGTCTAGAGCCTCGAGTGTACTATAAGATTAATCAGCACAATCTAATACCTCATAGTGGGAACTACGAGAGGATCTCCCAGTTGACCCAGTTTTTGCTGTGTTGTATCTGCACTAGGCAGCCTGTCAGCCTCCCTTACATCATCATGCGGACGATGACCAGTGCCACATTGCCCGGTCACACTGGCAACTTGCCTTATGGATGCATGATCTCTATGCTGCTTACCCACCTGGGTATTGACATGGTGGATGAGAGGATTCAGGAGAAATCCTTCTCATCACCTTTGGATTGGTAGGCCATCAGAAAGATGGGCATGCAGGATGCCCAGGTCAGGGACGATGAGAGGAACGCTCTGGTGCGTCCTCGTACTCGAGTGGAGATGGCTGACACTGAGGCAGCAGCAGCAGCCGCTGGGGTAGGGGTTCATGGGGGTGATGATGATCATTTATACATGGATGTGGATTCCATACTTCCTCCATCGCCTACTCATGCTACGGGAGCTGGTCCTTCTTATGCAGCTGGCCCTTCACATGCAGCTGGTCCTTCACATGCACCTTCTGATGACATGATGGGGATATTGCATGAGATTCGAGAGGCTCAGCTCATGTCTGATCTGAGGATGGGAGAGCTTTTAGATGCTCAGCGTATGTCGGATCAGCGGGTGGGAGAGCTTCTGGAAGCTCAGCGTATATCGGATCAGCGGGTGGGAGAGCTTCTGGATGCTCAGCGCGTGACTGACCAGTGGGTGGCTGATTTCACAGCTAGTCTCCAGACGACCAAGACTCAGATAGGTTGGTTAACTAGAGTCTATGCTGAGGATTATGACAGAGACCGCGAGGTACTGCCTCCCCCATCACCTCCAGCTTTCTGATGTATTTTCTTTTTATTTTTCTTTTTGTACTTCAGAGTAGTTGTCCAGGTTGTGGACTGTACTCGGTTTAGACTTGTATATATATACGTTTGTTCTTCCTTTGAATGTATATAAATTTATTTCTCATTTAATAGATGCATTATTTCCTTTCAATTTTGTCTCAAACAACATAGATGCTTATGGTGTGTTATTATTACAGCTTTTAAATTTAATCCTATCTCAGTTCACAAACTTTTGTGGTAGTATGCTGGTTTACAAGACAGGGCCTGAGAGCTCTGATACCAAGTTGTCACAACCCAATTCCGCATTATGCAGAATGGTGTGATGAACCGCTACTAAACTAGTGGTTCAACCAGGATCTCTAATAGGCTGTGTCCTTTTAAAATAAACCATACACATCCACAACCATGATCAAAATAAATACACAATAGCGAAAGTTTTAATAATCAATGAACTGAGGAATCTAACTGTGATAATCATAAATAAAATATCAAATTATGTTGTATCAACTGAGACATAAGTAAATAAAGTATCAATTATATTTCCTTAATAATTCAAATAAAAATCTAATTGAAAACGCATGCGTTGCATTCGCATGAATCATGCGTCTCCACTAAGTCTTTAGCCTCCATCGCAGCAACATGCCCGTACACAGAAGCATTCATATAGTCATCTATAATGGTACCTGCATCATCAACTAAAATATTCGATGTTGAAAGGGTGAACACACATCATGGCTCAATGAGCAAACAAAACAATGCAACAAACATACGCATGTATTCAATTCATATCTGTGGTCGGGTATATAAGTTTGCAATGTGCTATAGAAAGGTTCGATGGCCGCCTCACCTCTATACACAGGATGTGTAAGCCCACCCAACGGATTAAACACCATTGTCATCCACGTCCACCCCAACATGGAAAATAGATAGAGCTAAAGTGTCCGGATCAAACACCGCATAACACTTCCCCTGATGCCCTACCCATACCAACATGTAAGCCCCTACTGGTGAGGGCTTACAAATTGGGCTTGCGACTAACCAATCCTAATGTCAAATAGTGTATCCAAGGCCTCACCCTAGCATCCCTCAATACGTCCATAGAGATAGAGCTAAGGCCCCCCAGCAGAGTCGAAGACTACACAGTCCGAGCCCACCTCCCCTAACGTCCTACGACGTAATAGTTCTGCTAAGGTAATGGTGATACGACAATGTCAATGGACAAGACTTGAGTAGAGATAGAGAAAAAGTGCCTGGATCAAACACCGCATAACTCCTCCCCTGATGCCCCACTCGCATCAAGTACACTAACCACACAGAAACATTCACATGTCTATTCCTTGCTTCATCATCATCATCATGTTATAAATCAAATAGAATTAATTATGCATGAACATTAATAGCAGGAATATTGGATGACATGTTGAATGGTCATTTCAAGCATACACGCATAGAATCAGGCATGGCATTAGACTCAAAAAAATAAAAATAGTTTATTATTAGCCAATTAGTTTTGGTCTTGTTCCCTCACCTTTGCATGAGTGTAGATCCTCTTTCAATCTCTAAGAATCACTTTTATATCAATAGAAAAACCTAACAAGTCGATAGATTTTAGTTAAAAGTCATTCCAATAATTTTAGGCTTGCGGTTAAGCAAGGGTCGGAGGGTGGGTCGCAGGTAGGGTAGCAGTTTACTGCGACCCCCAGTGTAGGGTCGATGCCAGGGTCGGATGTTCCATCGACCCTGGGTGCGACCACCCCATCCCTGGACTTCCCGAATGCTGGGGGTCAATCTTGTGGTCTGGTAGGGTCAATTCCCAATGAACCCCATATGCGAACCCCCGTGGTTTGAGTCAAGAATTTCATCCTACAGTCCATTATCTCATGTTTGGGTCCTATGGCTTACTTCCACAATCCATTCTATGCTTGTTCTATGACTTAAAACTCTAGGTTTCTTCTTTACTTTGCCTACCATGATTTCTCCATGGATTTCATTGAAATTTTCCCAATGATGGATGATTTGGGTTTCTCCTAGACCATACCCTCTTCATGAACTATTCTAAGGTCTTAAATCATTAATGGAAACGTGCCCATACCTTAGGTTTTGCTGAGATTCAGAGGTTTCTCTGAATTCTTCACTTTAGTCTTCTTCTCCAACTTTCCTTATCTTCTCCTTCTCTTCTCTTTCTTTCACTTTCAATTAGGATTTCAAAAGGAGTGAAAGAGGCTTAGGGACGTCCTATTTATAGAGGAGAACCTCCCAAAATAAGTCCCATTGAGATTAGGAAAGAATCCCCTTTAAATTTGGAAAGTTTCCTATTTCCGATTTCTGTCGGCAAAGAGGGGGTCGATGAGGGGGTCGATGATCCCGCAACCCTCAGGTCAAAATTGTCTGACCCCCAGTTAAAATATCAGGGGTTTGACTTCCTAATGAGGGGAGTCCAACCCTGCCTATTTGGGTGTGCGACCCTACCCTCTATTTTACTATTTTTGGGTCAGTTTAATACCTGGTTTCGCTATTTCCTTCACGTAGTTTGTCCATTTGGCTCGACCATGATAGGTACAAGGTGGTAAGACCGGTCAGTTCGATATGGGTCTTACAACTCCCCCTTGCTTATAAAAATTTCTTCCTCGAAATTGTTCATACCTTTTGAGTCGAATAGATGTGGGTATTGCTTTCACATAGCATTCTCTTCTTCCCATGTGATTTCTTCTATATCTTTGCTTCTCCATGTGACTTTAACATAATAAATGTCACGGTTGCGTAGTCATTGCACCTTTCGGCTGGTGATTTCAGTTGGTGCTACTTCAAATGTCAAATCATCCGTCAAATCAGGTAGATCTACTGTCAAAACGTTCGTTGGATCTCTGACATACTTCTTCAATAAGGATATATGAAATACATCATGCACACTTGACACATATGGTGGTAGTGCTAACTGGTAAGCCACACTCCCACGTTTAGCTAGAATCTCATATGGTCTGACATATCTCAGACTTAGTTTTCCTTTCTATCTGAACCGTTTCAAACCTCGCAAAGGTGACACTTTGAGGAATACCTTATCACCTACGGCGAATTCAAGGTCTCGTCGTCTAGTATCTGCAAATTGCTTCTGACGATTCTGAGCCGTTCTTATTCTTTCCTTGATAATGTCGACTACTCGACAAGTCTCTTCAACAAATTCTGGTCCAACAATACTACGTTCTCCAACTTCATTCCAAAACAAAGGAGTTCGACACTTCCTGCCATACAGTGCTTCATAGGGTGACATCTCTATAGTATCCTGATAGCTATTGTTGTAAGCAAACTCAATCAGTGGTAACTTTTCGTCCCATGATCCTTTAAAATCAATTACACAGGCTCGGAGCATGTCTTCTAGAATCTGAATGGTGTGCTCCGATTATCCGTCTGTCTGAGGATGAAATGCAGTACTGAACTTCAATGTTGTACCCATAGCCTTCTGCAATCCTTTCCAAAACTTTGAAGTAAATCGTGGATCTCTGTCGGACACAATGCTTTCAGGTACACCGTGTAATCTGACAATATTATCCACATACAACTTAGCTAATCTCTCCAGTGTATACTGAGGTCGTATAGCTGTAAATCGAGCCGTTTAGTCAGTCGGTCTACAATCACCCAAACTGCTGCAACTACTCGGAAAGTCAATGGTAACCCTGTGACGACGTCCATAGTAATGCAGTCCCATTTCCATGCTGGTTCTGGTAACGGCTGTAACAGTCCTGCTGGTCTTTGTTGTTCAGCTTTCACCTTCTGACAATTTATGCATTGAGACACGAACATGGCTATATCTGCTTTCATTCCTCTCCACCAATATAATTTCTTTAGGTCATGATACATTTTTGGACTTCCAGGGTGTATCAAATAGGCGGTGGTATGGGCTTCCTTCATTAGTCGGTGTCTAATGTCCAAACTTTCTGTTTCAGGTACACATATTCTTCCTTTGTACTTCAGTACCTTTTCATCATCTAAGATAAACTCAGGAATAGTCCTACCTTTTTTGATGTCTTCTTGTACCGTTCTTAGATAAGGGTCTGATTTAATCACTGTTTTCACTTCATCAAGTATATCGGGTACCATCTTCAATGTGGCGAACATATTTGCAAACCGATGGATAAACCCTTGGTTGGTTGATTCACCCGGTGCATCTATCACAAACTACTCATTACCGTAATTGAATACTTTTCCGATAATACACAGTGCAGCAGTGGTGCTAACCTCTCCTTGAGATTTCATCATTGCCTTTCTACTCAGTGCGTCAGCAACCACATTAGCTTTCCCCGGATGATACTGGATATCACAATCATAGTCTTTCAATAGTTCCAGCCATCTTCTTTGTCTCATATTCAACTCCTTTTGATTAAAGAGGTAAGTAAGACTCTTATGATCTGATTTAATCTGAAATTTCTCTCCGTACAAGTAATGTCTCCATATTTTGACAGCATGTACTACTACCGCTAATTCCAAATCATGTGTGGGATAGTTCTACTCATGTGTCTTCAATTGTCTTGAGGCATAAGCAATTACTTGTTCTCCATGCATAAGTACACATCCTAATCCCAATCCTGACGCATCAGTGTACAAAATAAATAGTTGTCCAGGAATCGGAACGATCAAGATTGGAGCAGAAACCAATCTAGCCTTCAATGATTGGAAACTCTTCTCGCATTTATCAGTCCAAACAAACTTTTTGCCCTTCTTAGTCAAACTAGTGAGAGGTACGGCAATTCGGGAATAGTCTTCCAGAAATCGTCGATAATACCCAGCTAGACCTAAGAAACTTCTAATTTCTGCAATGCTCTTCGGTGCTTTCCAATTCACAATAGCTTCGATCATGCTAGGATCCACTTTAATTCCTTCAGCGGATACAACATGGCCTAGAAAAGCGACTTCCTTTAGCCAAAACTCACACTTTGTAAATTTGACATAGAGCTTCTCCTTCGTAATCGCTATAGAGCGGCGTTTAGATTCTTTATATGAGTTTCCTTGTCCTTGGAGTAGACCAATATATCATCCATGAATATAATAACTGACGTATCAAACATATCGTGGAATACCCGATTCATAAGTTCCATAAAGGTTGCTCGTGCGTTCATCAATCCGAAAGACACGACCAGAAATTCATAATGTCCATATCTGCTCCTGAATGCTGTCTTGGGAATATCACCATCCTTAATCTTCAACTGATGGTAGCCTGACTGAAGATCGATCTTGGAGAACACTTTGGCACCTTGCAACTGATCAAACAGGTCATCGATCCGAGGTAATGGATACCGATTCTTGATTGTCAGTTTATTTAGTTCTCGATAGTCTATACACAATCGAACACTATTGTCCTTCTTCTTTACGAATAATACTGGCGCTCCCCATGGTGATATGCTAGGTCGGATGTAGCCCTTGTTCAACAGTTCTTGTAGTTGTACTTTTAATTCCTTCAGTTCAGTAGGAGCCATTTGATAAGGTGCAATAGATACTGGTGCGGTTCTGGGTATCAGATCTATAACAAACTCTGTAGCGCGGTCGGGTGGTAGTCCTGGTAGTTCTTCAGGAAATACATCTCGATAGTCTTGCACGAAATCAATATCCTCCATTCGTGGTGCTTCTTTGGTTAGATCGACCACAGATACTGGATACCCAACTGCTCCTTTCTCAAGGCACTTTCTAGCCTTTAATACAGAGAGTATGAGCTTTCGTTTACGGGGAAGTTTGGTTCCCAAAAATTTGAACTCTGCTCCTTCCTTGTCTTTAAATGTCAGCTTCTTTTCGGCACATAATGGGTTGGCAGAATGCCAAGCTAACCAGTCCATTCCCAAGATGACGTCAAAGTCTGCCACCTAAAGTTGGATCGAGGTTGCATCCAAAGTCTTATCGTCATAAGAACTAGACATGGTCCATAACTTTTTTCTAATTCCACTTCTAATCCCATAGGCGATCGTACAAGCAGTTTGTAGTCTAAGGATTTGAGGGGTAGATTTAGTTTCTTTCCAAATGACACAGATATAAAAGAATGAGTAGCTCCTGAATCAAAGAGTACTCTGACAGGAATGCCATTAATAGGTACGATACCTGTGATTTGTTTTGATTTAGTCTACATGCTCACATAATGTAATACAAAATGATAGGATTCAAGTCATACCTATGCCCACATTAGGCGATGCGGCAACATCCTCAGATGTAACCGCATAAACTCTGCCTTGTTGTAGTTGCTTCTTGGGCTTAGGACACTCCCGGTAATAATGTCCCACTAGATTGCCGTTACAGCATTTTAGCCCTTCATTATTTGGCTTTTGTTGCTGTTGAGCTGCTGAAGTAGTCTTGGCTGCAACATTGAAACCTTGAGTACGGAAGGGTTTGAATACCTTGGTGTTCCCTCCGTTGTAAGAATTTCCATTTGACCTTTTGACTCCTTTTTTTTGAGCAAAGTAGCTCTCTTTCTGGCTCGACTCTATTACTCAAACAATTTGTACAGCTTCAATGTAGATTTTCTTTTCAAGTCCAAGAACATTTTCACGTATGCATCCCCTAAGTCGCATGACGAACCTTTGGGTCATTGTATCTTCCACCTGCAGACTGACTGGTGCAAAGAAAAACAGCTCCTCATAACGCTGTTGATATGCATCGACAGTCATCTGTCCCTGATATAAACTCAGAAACTCCTTCTCCATAGAATCTCTGAAACTCCTAGGAAAATACTTCTCAAATAATGCCTCCTTGTATATATCCCAAGCCAATTGGGTGTGCTTTCTCATCAGGTACGTCCGCGTGGACTTTCACCAATGGTGTGCATCACCTTTCAGCATGAATGTTGCACACAATACCTTTTCTTCTTCATTCACCGTCATCATCGTGAAGTTTCTGTCCATCTCATCGATCCAGTGTGCTGGCCACAATGGATCACTTGGCTTACCACTATACTCCTTGGGCTTCATCTTCAGAAAATGCTCCACCAGTTTGGATTGGTCTAGTTGATGCGGGACATAAGCTCCATACATAGGTGGTTGGTATTGATATCCACCTAGAGCTACATCAGGGTTTTGTACTTGAGCCTGCATGATGGGAGTCTGAGGTGCGTGGGGTACTGTGTTACTTCCCCCTGGTACTGTGCTTGCCTGTCCTACTGGCATCGGTGTCATCTGTGCAGCTGGAAAAGTCATGCCTATGGGTTCTGTCATCGGTGTCATCGGTGTCATCTGTCATCTGGTCTAGTTGATGCGGGACATAAGCTCCATACATAGGTGGTTGGTATTGATATCCACCTGGAGCTACATCAGGGTTCTGTACTTGAGCCTGGATGATGGGAGTCTGAGGTGCGTGGGGTACTGTGTTACTTCCCCCTGGTACTGTGCTTGCCTGTCCTACTGGCATCGGTGTCATCTGTGCAGCTGGAAAAGTCATGCCTATGGCAGCTTGCATAGTGGCTTCTACCTGTTGTATTTTCTACAGCTGTTGAGCCAAATTCATTACGACTGTAGCCAGGTCTGTAGGTGGAGCTGGCAGATTTGTAGCATTTGTCTCCCCATTAATTACAGACAGTGCCGTGTTTGGATCCTCCTGTGTTTTTGGGTGTATCTGGCTGTCTTCCCCCACAGGTGGTGGTGGTGGGATAGAGTTACGGCTTTGTCTGGTCACTCTACGTCCAGCCATTATCTGTTCTGGTTGTGGGAATGCCTGAAAATCATAGAATACGTGAGGCAATCAATAAATACTTCATTCTCAAATTTAAATCCACTAACCAATGATATTTTCAAATTCTGTCAAAAATACTGTATTTTTCATTGCAGGGTCGATGGTTGGGGTCGATGGGTGTTTGACCCTCAGGTACACGACCCTGAGAATCACTGATTCTTACCGAGACCAGGGGGTCGATGAGGGAGTCGATGCATGTCCGACCTTGGGTTTGACCCCTGGTTCTCTGTCAGATCACCGAGAGTCGTACGTCGATGAGGGGGTCGGAGGGGGGGGGGGTCAGATGTTTTGGTTGAATTCTCCGACCCTCGGACTAAAAATCAGGTTTTTAATCTCGATTTTAAATCCATTTCTCATTCTTCCTCCTCCTTTCTGACTCGGCTCGTCCCTTTGAGTTGCTACAGTGACAACTCCGACCCATTGGTGGTTTTTGCTTCTCATTTCGACGTCTACTCCTCTTCTACAACTATGTTCTCTACGGTTTCATGTTTTTAGGGTTTCTTAATTAGGTTTTTACTCATTTATATCGTTTTCTTCAAATTAAAAATTTTTCAACCATAAAAATTTGATTTTTATTGGGGTCTTTTGTTGTAGTTGACTCAATGGACGAAAGCCCTCAAAAATATTTAAGTTTCATCGGTTGGTTATCGAGAAACTTGAAATTTCCCATTTTTTTCCTAATTTGTCGAGATTTTTGAATTTCTTAAAATTTCTTCAAATTCGATCTCTTTAGATGAAATTTCCAACTGTATGAGTCTTGCAGGATTGTTTAGAATCTATATAAGTCCTCCTGCTCACGTGTATGGGTGAAAAGTGAGGCTTTTAACAAATTTACGTCATTATAATGTCGAAATTTTTGGGTTTTTCATCTGTACTAAGCCAGTATCTGTTTTTCATTGTTTTTGTAGATAGTATGGCTCGTACCAAAGTACCCAGGGTTCATGACCCAGTTCCCTTTCGTTCTAATAAGGCGGAGACATAGTATGCCCGCTACTCTAGTAAGAAGGTAGAGGGAGGTCATCGGGTGGACTTGGCTAGCCTGGCCTTGTTCGATGTGGAGAGAGCTTTTGGTGACATGGCCTGGCTTCTTATGATCACCTATGATGCTTGCACTCGGCCAGATTTGGTGAGACAATTTTTACTGTAATCTCCAAGTGGTGGGGGATTACAACGATACTGAGAGGGGTAGAAAGCTCCGGATCACTAGCTACATCAAGGGAGTCGAGATTTCTTTTGATTATCTGTAACTAGCCGACTTGTTGGACATTTCATACGATGGCCGCTTAGTGTTCTACGCTCCTGGAGAGGCCCAGTTCTTTTCATTGTAGATGAGAGCTGAGATTGACCGTCTGATCATCAGAGAGGATCGCTGGGAGATGAAAGCGATCTACCTTCGTCCAGAGCCTCGGGTATACTGTAAGATTATTCGGCACAACCTGATACCTCAGAGTGGGCACTACTAGAGGATCTCCCAATTGACCCAGTTTTTGCTGTATTGTATCTGCACTAGGCGGCTTGTCTGCCTCCCTTACATCATCATGCAGACGATGATCAGTGCCACATTGCCCGGTCACACTGGCAACCAGCCTTATGGACGCATGATCTCTATGCTGCTTACCCGCCTGGGTGTTGACATGGTGGATGAGAGGATTAAGGAGAAATCCTTCTCATCACCTCTGGATTGGGAGGCCATCTGTAAGATGGGCATGCGGGATGCCCAGGTCATCGACGATGAGAGGAACGCTCTGGTGCGTCCACGTGCTCGAGTGGAAATGGCTGATGCTGAGGCAACAACAGCAGCCACTGGGGCAGGGGTTCATGGGGGTGATGATGATCGTTTATACATGGATGTGGATTCCATACCTCCTCCATCACCTACTCATGCTACGGGAGCTGTTCCTTCTTATGCAACTGGTCCTTCACATGTAGCTGGTCCTTCACATGCACCTTCTGATGACATGATGGGGATATTGCATGAGATTCGAGAGGCTCAGCGCATGTCTGATCTGAGGATGGGAGAGCTTCTAGATGCTTAGCGTATGTCAGATCAGCGGGTGGGAGAGCTTCTGGATGCTTAGCGCATGTCGGATCAGCGGGTGGGAGAGCTTCTGGATGCTCAGCGCGTGACTGACCAGTGGGTGGCTGATCTCAAAGCTAGTCTCCGGACGACCCAGACTCAGATAGATTGGTTGACTAGAGTCTATGCTGAGGATTATGACAGAGACCACGAGGCACCAACTCCCCCATCACCTCTAGCTTCCTGATGTATTTTCTTTTTATTTTTCTTTTTGTACTTCAGAGTAACTGTCTGGGTAGTGGACTGTACTCTGCTTAGACTTGTATGTATATATACGTTTGTTCATCCTTTGAATGTATACAAATTTGTCTCTCATTTAATAGATGCATTATTCCCATTCAATTTTGTCTCAAACAACACAGATGCTTATGGTGTGTTATTATTACAGCTTTTAAAATTTATCCTATCTCAGTTTACAAACTTTTGTGGTAGTATGCTGGTTTACAAGACAGGGCCTGAGAGCTCTGATACCAAGTTGTCACACCCCAATTCTGTACTATTCAGAATGGTGTGATGAATCGCTAATAAACCAACGGTTCAACAGGATCTCGAATAGGTTGTGTCCTTTTAAAATAAACCATACACATTCACAACCATAAACAGAATAAATACACAATAGCGGAAGTCTTAATAATCAATGAACTGAGGAATCTAACTGTGATAATCATAAATAAAATATCAAATTATGTTGTATCAACCGAGACATAAGTAAATAAAGTATCAATTATATTTCCTTAATAGTTTAAATAAAAATCTAATTGAAAACGAATGCGTTGCACTCGCATGAGGAATCATGTGTCTCCACTAAGTCTTGAGCCTCCATCGCAGCAACATGCCCATACACAGAAGCATTCATCTATTTTTCCACAGTGGTACCTGCATCATCAACTAAAATATTCGACGTCGAAGGGGTGAGCACACATCATGGCTCAATGAGCAAACAAAACAATGCAACAGACATATGCATGTATTCAATTCATATCTGTGGTCTGGTATATAAGTTTACAATATGCTATAGAAAGGTTCGGTGGCCGCCTCACCTCTATACACAAGGTGTGTAAGCCCACCCAACTGATCAAACACTATTGTCGTCCACATCCACCCCAACATGGAATAGGGATAGAGCTAAAGTATCCGGATCAAACACCGCATAACACTTCCCCTGGTGCCCTATCCATACCAACACGTAAGCCCCTACTGGTGAGGGCTTGCAAACTGGGCTCGTGGCTAACCAATCCTAATGTCAAACAGTGTATCCAAAGCCTCACCCCAGCATCCCTCAATACGTCCATAGAGATAGAGCTAAGGCCCCCAGCAGAGTTGAAGACTACACGGTCCGAGACCACCTCCCCTAACGCCTACGACGTAATAATTCTGCTAAGGTAATGGCGATACGACGATGTCAGTGGACAAGACTTGAGTAGAGATAGAGCTAAAGTGCCCAGATGAAACCCCGCATAACACCTCCCTTGATGCCCCACTCGCATCAAGTACACTAATCTCACACAAACATTCACATGTTTATTCCTAGCATCATCATCATCATCATGTTATAAATAAAATATAATTAAATATGCATGAACATTAATAGCAGAAATATTGGATGACATGTTGAATGCACATTATAAGCAAACACGCATAGAATCAGTCATGGCATTGGACTCAAGAAAATAAAAATAGTTTATTATTTGTCAATTAGTTTAGGTCTTGTTCCCTCACCTTTGCTTGGGTGTAGATCCTCTTTCAAGCTCTAAGAATCACTTTTATATCAATAGAAAAACCTAACAAGTCGATAGATTTTAGTTAGAAGTCATTTCGATAATTTTAGGCTTGCTGTTAAGCGAGGGTCGCAGGTAGGGTAGCAGTTTACTGCGACCCCCAGGGTAGGGTCGATGCCAGGGTCGGATGTTCCATCGACCCTGGGTGCGACCACCCCATCCCTGGACTTCCCGAATGCTGGGTGTCGATCCTGTGGTCTGGTAGGGTCGATTCCCAATCGACCCCACGTGCGACCCCCCGTGGATTGAGTCAAGAATTTCATCCTGTAGTCCATTCTTTCATATTTGGGTCCTATGGCTTGCTTCTCCAATCCATTCTATGCTTGTTCTATGACTTAGAACTCTAGGTTTCTTCCTTACTTTGCCTACCATGATTTCTCCATGGATTTCATTGAAATCCTCCCATGGATGGATGATTTGGGTTTCTCCTAGACCATACCCTCTTCATGAACTATTCTAAGGTCTTAAATCATTAATGGAAACGTGCCCATACCTTAGGTTTTGCCAAGATTCAGAGGTTTCTCTGAATTCTTCACTTTAGTCTTCTTCTCCAACTTTCCTTCTCCTTCTCCTTCTCTTTTCTTTCTTTCACTTTCAATTAGGGTTTCAAAATGAGTAAAAGAGGCTTAGGGATGTCCTATTTATAGAGGAGAACCTCCCAAAATAAGTCCCATTGAGATTAGGAAAGAATGCCCTTGAAATTTGAAAAGTTTCCTATTTGTGATTTCTGTCGGCAAAGAGGGGGTCGATGATCCTGTCGACCCTCAGGTCCAAATTGTCCGACCCCCAGTTAAAATATCAACGGTCTGACTTCCTAATGAGGGGAGTTTGACCCTGCCTATCTGGGTGTGCGATCCTGCCCTCTATTTTACTATTTTTGGGTCAGTTTAATACCTAGTTTCGCTATTTCCTTTTCGCACTTGATCCATTTGGCTCGACCATGATAGGTAGACCTGGTACAAGGTGGTAAGACCGGTTAGTTCGATACAGGTCTTACATTGCCCCTTCCCCGAAAGTGTTGTCAGCTTACTGGCTGAGCAGACCATGAACACTTAAGTCTTTACTAAAATGGCTAAGGCATGGGAAATTTGGGACGTTCCTCTGAGTAGCCCCATGGTGGGTGCCAAACTGTTACGATCAAAAATCGTCCGCCGGTCTATGATCCGAGCAACATGCAATCATAGAGATGAGACAATGGAGTTGGGCGACTAAGCCCCGGGTATACTCCGATGACTAAGTCAGATTCTCAATGTAAATAGTCAAGAGATAGCAGGAAGCTATCTCCAGTTTAGAGAAAGAGTGGAACGATGAGAGAGTTTGAGCATACGAGAATGAATGGAGAGATAGTGATTGTGAGATTGTAAATGAATTTACCTTGAGGGATCGTCCTCTACTTATAGAGATTGGGAAGAAACAAGGATGCACCAGGACTCAGGGAAGTAGATCACCAATAGGACTGCGAAGTGTCGCTCTGAGGGACACCCAGGTCATAGACTCCGAGTAGGAGTAGGAGACTGTAGCCAAGGAAGCTAAGTCGGTCCACATTAAGAGTGACTCTTGTCGCCATACGAGTGGTCGTATGGCCGTGATGATCGGCATCGTACCGTACTAGGAGAAGGACTCCTTTGACGTGGCATAGTTGCTTTAGGACTCTAACCTCCAACTAAGAATCGTAACTGAATAGGTCTATACCTCCGACCAGCACCATCTCCTAATAGGACTGTGACTCCGAGCGGTGTAAGCCATCATCACCACATCATTCGTGATCAGCTTCGAAGACAAAAGGTAGCCACATATAAGATTTTAAGAGATGATGTTTTTCCCACATAACAGTTGGTATTATAACTTGTGAAGTGAAAATTTTAGTCGGATATAATAGTTTTCCTTGGATGTATAGTCTCAGATGTAGGAATCTCTTTGGATCCCAGTAAAGCCCAAGTAGTATTGGAATGGGGAACCCTAAAGATTGTTACAAAAGTTAGAAGATCTCTTGATTTGGTGGGATACTACTGACAATTTACCAAGGATTGTCCCCTCACTGCTACTCTATAGCATAGAAAATCAAGAAAGGCCAAGAATTTGGATGGACTAACAAGTAGGAAGTAAGTTCCATACGTTGACCATACCAATTGGAATGCTTAGTTACACAATGTATACTGATGCATCCAACGAAGGGTTGGGATGCGTACTGATGCAATAAGACAAGGTTATTGCATATTCTTGTCAAACAATTGAAGCAGCATGAAGAGAACTACACCACTCACTACCTTGAGTTAATAGTAGTGGTTTTTACATTGAAGACATGAGTCACCAATTGTACGGTAGAGCATTCAACATCATGTCCAACCACATGAGTCTGGTTTACCTATAAAAGAAGAAGGAACTAAAAGAAGATAACGATGGTGATTAGAGATTATTGAAAGATTATGAAATCAATGTATGGTACTACCCTGAAGAGGTTAATGTAATGGCTAATGCCTTTGTTATTAGCCTCAAGCTATACTTATCAAAAGCTGGTATAAGGGAATTGGTACCTAAGGACCCCTACCTTAGTGTGGTTATTGAGGACCTTGACCAAGGCAAGTTAATTCCTGATTTCATAAAGAAAGATAATGAATTTTTATACATCAAAGAATTATTTGTGCGTCAAAAAATGATGGAAACATTGATAGAAACCATTAAGATGAATGCCCACACTACTCTTTACTCCATGCATCGAGAAATACAAGGATGTCTATGGTGGGAATTATTGATGAAGAGGATTGAGGGTCAAAGTGACCAGATAGATTATAAGTGCCTAATTTGTCGATATGTCTAGACCTAGTAAGGGAAAAAGGTGTAGGACTTCATTTTTTTGGACGGACATCAGTGAAAGAAAAATTTTGGGATGAAATCATTCAAGAACTTTATGAAAAAGGTTGGAAGGTTTAGAGGAAAAATCAAGACTGGTCAGCTTTGTTACTCTCTGAAGAAGTTGGTATCTTGAAGGTATTTCCCTTTGAAGAATAAAGAGAGTTGGCAAGAAAGGGAAGCCGAGTCTTCGTTACATAGGACCTTCTGAAGTACTAGGCTAAAGCGGAGCTATCTTACCAAATGGCTCTACCACTAGCCCTATTAGGCGTTGACATCGTGATCCATGCATCGATGATAAGGAAGTAAATCAAAAACCTGATGCATGTTGACCATGGAACGCCCCAGGCAAAGGCGTATTCGTTATATATAGTAGAACCTTCGACCATTGCAAACCAAGAAGGTCAAGGATTTAAACCGAAATACTTATTTTGCCAAAGTCCAGTGGAATAACAGTAAAGACGAATAAACTTAATGGTACAAGGTAGATGATATATGCAAGCGATACTATAATTGTTGAGGACATAAGAAGATCAAAATTTAGAGGATGAATGTAAGATCCGAACCTAAAATCCCCACCCTAACCGGATTTCCACTGTGTCGGGTCTTACCAGGTTAACCCTTGGTAGACATTTTACAATCGAAAGCTAAGTAATGATAATGGGGTCAATATGGAATCACCCAATAGGGATGATGTGTGCAAGGGAAGCCTTAGATGCCTTCATGATTAAACCCATGGAGATAGACCCATTGAGCTAAGCTTAGGGCCTCTTTTAGCCCAACTGGAGGATCTGTCAAATGGAACATCACCTGATAAACTGCCCCCGATTTAAGTGCGAGTAACAAGTGGGAGAGACATTCTCTCTCCTTGGGATTCTACAAATAGGCGACCCCAGTCCCTCATTCCACTCTTTGGACATTGGGATTTGTGGAAAAAGCTTTAGGGAGTGTAAAGGAGCTTAAGTTTGTGCCCTAGCTTCTCCTTTGTGGGGTCAGTCCATCATTTCCCCTCTCTTTCCCTCCTTCAGCACTAATGGGTAACTTAATGAGAAATACTCCACCATTAATAGTGGTAAGCCAAAACCTAGTAACTTAAGAGGTTCACTCCTTGGTTGAGAGTCCATATCACACACTCTCTCTCTTTCAGCAAAGTGTTTGCCTTAATGGTGGAACACTCCACTCTTAAAACCCCCACTAATAGATGACTAAGAACCGAATCCTAAATAATGGAATGTACACCCATCTCTTGGCTAAGGTTGAGTTGAGTCGGTAGAGACTCTAATCTCCTTCTCCTAGTTGGGAAGAGTGATTCCTACCAAGTGAAGGCATGATATAAACATTGGGGTTTCAAACCCCAAGCATTCCTTTAGTTCATGTTCAGTTCTGGACACTAATCGGAGGCTTGGTCCGGAGGCTAAGTCAGGACCTCTGCCTCTGGAAAGTTTATGGACTTAGCCTCAGATTATGCCAAGGGAGTCGAAGGCTGAAACAGTGGGAACACCTTCTGCCATTTCCTCCGTCTCCCCTAAACAAAAAATAAAGACCATTGGAGGATAAGCACAGGAGGCACACCCTCCGATGCGCATCAGAGCTCCGAAGACCACCAAGGGCACATCCTCCGATAGTATTTTGGAGTCTCCGTGGACTTGGAGATTTGCATGCCCTAGGCCTAATCCGGAGGCGGTACCGGAAGGAATACCGTCCAGTGTTTCCTCCGCATTATGTCCCATCTGCTCTTGGTAACCAATAGGAAGTTTCCAGAGGATATACCAAAGGACACACCATCACACCCTTCACTGTCTCCGAATAACTGGACAAACATTCTAAGTGTTGTGGTGGAGGGATGAACCAGAAGTTGTACCATCAAGAGCTCCATCCGTTTCTGGCACTTATAGCCAGTTAGCCTTTTTAGGACTTATTGGGACCAACCCTTGGGTTCTTGACTTATCAATGGAACCATGTATGGACACCTAGAACCTGTCTATGCTAATTTAAGAGACATAAAAGCTAACCTAATGATACTATCAATTAATGTAGGTAATCCGACATTGGGTAAAGACAAAGCTGCCTGTCAAATTTAAGGTTTAACAACACCTTTGGTGCCTACAAGTAAGGGGTCGAGTCCTTAGAGTTTGAGCATGTAATGTATATTAATTGTTGTTGTTGAATTATAACATGTCTACTTTCATGGCTTATAACATGCTATCCAATAACTACTATGTATGAGCATGCATTTTCATAACAACTATAACTATGTATGTTGGATAGTATGTGTGGCCATGTACGATAGTACATGTGATATGCGGATGCCCAGATTAGGGTGTTGTACGGGCACACGGATCATGTTGGGATTGCTTATACCTTAGCGGGGACATAGTCAACTATGGGAGTTGGGATCCAGGGGTCTCTACTGGGGTATAGCCTTGTTAAGAATAACCATGTAAGATGGCTCATGCGATGTGTAGAACTCGGAGGGTGATGCAAGGAACATGAATCATGTTGGATTGCTAGCACTATAGTGGGGACACAACGAACCATGGGAGTAAGGACTCGGGGGTTTTCACTAGGGTGCGACCTTATTTCTCTTACGCAAATACCATGTCTTGCTTGCTTTATGTATGATGGGTATGATTGATGGTGTTTGGGATTGATGTGGATGTTATGTGCTTGGTGACACTGTGTCACAACCAGCACTCTAGCGGGGGCACGGTGGTCCATGGGAGTGGTGCCCAGGGTCGCTACTGGGGTGCGGCTCCCTTTACTTTATACATCACATGCATCATTATTACCCATGGTTTTGTCTCCTGTGCTTTAGTGGGGTGACTTACCAGGAGAGGGGAGGTTTTGGTGTTCAAGAAGGGGGGCATGCGAACATGTTCAAAAAGGGGACATGTGAACAAGTCCTGGGGTAGTATGGTTTGTACAGATCTCTGCTAGGGTATAGCTAAGACCATGAGGCATTCATACTTTAATGTGCATTTTTGTTGTGTTTACTTTCTTGTTGATCATGATGTGTTGGTGATAAGAGTGCATAGATACTCGACTTCTCTCTAAGCTGTGATGGGAGCTCACCCCTAAATATCAAAGTCTTTTTAGCTTTGGTTGCAGGTACCTCTTCTGTTGCTACTACTGATCTGATGGAGCCTACTGTGGTGGAGAGCTCCTCTCTTTGTGGGGGTCCGCTGAGGGATCATCCCAAGGGCTGTTCCTACAAGAATTGTATCTAGGGGACCTGATGCAGGGCTTTTTTTTATCTCTTTCTATGTACTTGTAAATGGACAATGTTTTAGTCTATCAACATTTGTTATAATTATATTTACTCCTTGGGATATTATGTTGTAATTTATGATATAATATTTTAGAAATTATTTTGAAAAGCATAAAAAATTTATCTATGTTATGATATCAGTAGATGACATCTATTACCATTATTACGCTTCTGCTATTATTACTCTGATTTATCTGTTTTGGCCTTGTGGATATAGTATTCGTAGACTGTGGGATTCGTATGGTAAATCTTGTGGTTGATCGTTCTTTGGAAGATTTGGATTGACTATTGGGTTGACCCAGATATCACATTTGATTTCCCATAATGGGTTATGATAACACTTGGTATCAAAGTAGAACCACAAGATTCTACCTATGGATTTCCTCTGCGCACACGTTTCCATATACCGATAATAGATGCATAGGGATTAATATAAAAGCCATGTACAAACCAACAATAGCAAGTAGGGAAATATTACCTTATCTCACACCACAACACAAGAATTAAGAAAGATGATAATGCAATCTATGAAAGGAAATTAAGGAAGACAACGATGTATACCATGAAGTGAAAACAAAGAGAATCATACATATATATAACCAAGTTATAAGGTACAAAAATGGGGATATGAGTCACAGCCCAGGAAGTTATCCCGAGTGCAAACTATCTAAATGGAAGAGTGATGAATAAAAATGTTTAAATAAATAAACTGTCATAAAACAAATAGGTATAGTCCATACCCTGGATAGTTAACTTGTGTACATTATGTCTCAAAAGAAAGATGAAAAGATAAAATTAAAAAGCTAACGGCTAAGATTCACTAGAAAGTACTGATGACGAGGGTCCATCCTACAGAACAGCTAGTGAAGGTATACTCGGAGGAGCAGGAAAAGGTGTATGAAGTCAGACGTAATGGTACTTGTGACCAACAGTAATCATGGCAGCCCGAATATAGTCCACATCCCTCTCAACAGCCTCTAATCAAGCTGTGAGCATCTGCTGCATGCTCTCCTGGTTCTTTTCCAACTTCTCCAACTGATCAGACATGATCCTCAATACATCGACCAGTCGAGCCGTATCCATAGGTGGTGGGGCAACATGAGATCCTGTGGTAGGAGGAGCATCACGAGCCTCAGGGCCAACATCTTCATCCGTGGGGTCGTCCTCAGTCGAACCATTGCTGCCATCATCACTGCACTCATCATAATCTGAGTCATCCTCTACCTCATCACTGGTAGATGGCTCAGGTACATCCTCTATTACCCTAAGCCTACAGCAAGGGCATGCACCTGTCCCTACACTAGCTCTAGGCCCTGATGATGAAAACGGTTGCTGTAGACATAGAGGCCAGTGCTGCTACTACCGTTACTGCCGCTGTACTTTTGGAAGGCTTGTTTGCTCTTGGAAGCCTAGAACAAGCCTCATACTCAGGGTCTGAAAGAACCACCTTGTCCAGCTCGATCAGTATGATGGTCTCTTAACCAAAGTCTGATGACTCGGGGCCATTATCTACAATCTTTCCCTCTAAACTCACCCCACATATGGTAAAGATGTGAGTCATAAGGCGACCATAAGGGAACTTGCTCTTTTTTGTCCAGTGAGTAGAAACATGGATGTTTGTGCACAGGACCAGATAAGGTAGGCACAACGGCCACTGAGTGTATAACCGGTGGGTCACAAACAAACCAAAGTAACTAAGCTCCTCTCGGTTCCAACCATGAGGTAGAATGTTATGTTGCACTAGCCAGCTGAGTATGTAAGACCTGTATTAAACTAACCGATCTTACCACCTTCTACCAGGTCTACCTATCATGGTCGAGCCAAGTGGACCAAGTGCATGAAGAAAATCACAAAAACTAGGTATGAATTTGACCCAAAATAGTAAATATGAGGGTAGGGTCACATGCCTAAGCAGGTAGGGTCGACCCCACCTCAATAGAAGTCTAACCCATGATTTTCAGTCGTAGGGTCAGATGACTTGAGAACCATAGGGTCGACGGGTCCTGCGACCCTACGTGCGACCCTATGATGACAGACTGAAACCGTAAATTAGGAAATTTTTCTAATTTCAAGGAGTCCTTTCCTAATCTCGATGGGACTTACTTTGGGAAGTTTCCCTCTATAAATAGGACGTCCCTTAGCCTCTTTCACTCCTTTTAGAACCCTAATTGAAAGTGAGAGAAAGAGAAGGAGAATGAAGAGACGAAGAGAAGGAAAATTGGAGAAAAGATTAAGGAAGAGGAGAAACTTCAGAGAAACCTCTGAATCTCAGCCAACTTTAGGTATGAGTCTAATTCCCTCATAAATTAAGAGCCTATAATGGAATATAAAGAAGATAGGATTAGGAGAAACTCAAATCATCTATCCATGGATGAGTTTCGAAGGAATCTATGGAAGTAATCATCATAGGCAGTGAAAAGTGTGTAAAAATCATAGTTATGAGCCATAGAACAATCTTTGAATGGACCTACGAGACCTCAGGATCGATCACATAGCCTCAGGAAGTCCCATGGAGGGTGTGGTCGCACATAGGGTCGATTGATAACTGACCCCATGTCCGACCCTACCCCTAGGGTCGATTGGGTAACCGACCCTAGGTACTACCCTACCTGCGACCCTATGATTTCAGCTAGTCTAAATTTATTGGAATTAATTCTAATTAAAATCTATCAATTTGTTAGGTTTTTCTTAGTGATTTAAAAGTGATTCTTAAAGCTTGAACGAGGATCTACACTCAATCAAATGTGAGGGAACAAGACCTAAACTAATTGGTTAATAATAAATTATTTTATTTATTGAGTCCAATGCCATGAATGATTCTATGCTTATTTGCGTGTAATGTGCATTTAACATGTCATCCAATATTTCTGCTATTACTGTTCATGCATATTTAATTTCGTTTATTTATAACATGATGATGATGGTGATGTTAGGAATAGGCATGTGAATGTTTGTTTGTGGTTAGTGTACTTGATGCGAGTGTGGCATCAGGGGGAGGACGTGACACTGTGGTTTTTCCTGGTCACGAGACTGTAGCTCTATCTCTACTCAAGTCTTGTCCACTAATATCATCGTATCGCCATTACCTTAACAGAGCTATTACGTCGTAGGGCATCAGGGTAGGTGGTCTCGGATCGTGTAGTCTCTGACTCTGTCAGGGGGCCTTAGCTCTATCTCTATGGACGTATTGAGGGATGCTGGGGTGAGGCCTTGGATACACTGTTTGACATTAGGATTGGTTAGTTGCGAGCCCAGTTTGCAAGCCAACGACAATAGGGGCTTATGTGTTGGTATGGGAGCATGTGGTACTGTAATACCGATACCCATTGGGTACACTGTTTCCATGGTGGGTGCATGTGGGACAACATTGTCGATATTCATTGGGTGGCTTCACACACTCGTGTATAGAGGTGAGGCGGCCTCCGAACCTTTCTATAGCACATTACAAACTTATAAACTAGATCACAGATATGAATTGAATGCATGCATATGTGTTGTTGCATTGTTTTGTTTGCTCACTGAGCCGTGATGTGTGCTCACCCTTTTCGACATCGAATATTTTAGTTGATGATGTAGGTACCATTGTTGAAGACTACATGAATGCTTCTGTGTACGGGTAAGAGGCGGTGATGGACGCTGAAGTGATGATGGTGTCGCATGATTCGGCATGCGAGTGCAACTCCTGTGTTTTTTATTAGACTTTTATTTAGATTATACAGACAATGTATTTGAATTAATTATTTATGTTTATGTCTCAGTCTTTTTGGAAATAGTTGGTTAAATTAATTATTTTATCACATTTAGATTCTTAGTTCATTTAATATTTAAGACTTCCGCTATTGTGTATTTACTCTGATTATTGTTGTGGATGTGTATGGTTTAAGCAAACGGACACAACATATTTGAGATCCTGGTTGAACTGTTGGTTTATTAGCGGTTCATCACACCATTCTGAATAGTATGAAATTGGGTGTGACAACTTGGTATCAGAGCTCTCAGGCCCTGTCTATTAGACTAGAATATTTCCACAAAATTCGTGAACTGAGTTAGGATAAAATTTAAAAGCCTTAATAATAACACACCGTAAGCACCTGTGTTGTTTGACACAAAGATTAAGAAAGAGAATAATGCACATATAAAAGGAGAAACAAGTTGTATATACATCAAGTCAAGAGAACGTTTATATACATATACAAAGCGGAGAATAGTCCACAACCCATACAGTTACTCTGTATTACAAAAGAAAAAGAAAAAAAATAGACATCAATGAGCTAGAGGTGATGGAGGAGGCGGTGCCTCAGTATCTCTGTCATAGTCCTCAGCATATACTCTAGTCAACTAGGCGACCTGAGTCTGAGTCGTCTAGAGACTAGCTAACAACTCAGCCATCCGTTGATCAGACGCATGCTGAGCATCTAGGAGCTCGCCCACTCTCCTATCTGTCACGTGATGAGCCTCCCTGATCTAACGTAGTAATCCCATCATATCATCAGATGGTGGGCGTGAAGGACCAACCATGCGTGAAGGAGTCCGAGATGGACCAGCTCCAGTAGAATGTAGAGGTGATGGAGGAGATATGGACTCTACATCCATGTACATACGATCCTCATCCTCAGCATCACCACCATGGACCCCTGCTCCAGCTGCTGCTACTGCTGGCGCCTCAGCATCTGCTATCTCTATCCGAGTACGAGGATACACCAGAGCGTTCCTCTCAACATCACTAACCTGAGCGTCTCGCATGCCCATCCTACAGATGGCCTCCCAGTCCAGCACCGATGAGAAGGTATTCTCCTGAATCCTCTCATCCACTAAATCAACACCTAGGTGGGTGAGCAGAGTAGTAATCAGACGTCCATAGGGCAGGTTGCCTATCTGACCAAGCAGTGTAGCACGGATTATTGTCCTTATGATAATATAAGGGAGTCAGACATGCTGCCTAGTGTAGATGCAGTAGAGGATGTACTGAGTCAACTGGGACATCCTCTCATAGTGTCTACTCTAGGGTATCAGGTTGTGATGGATGATCTTGCAGTACACCCGAGGCTCTGGACATAGGTTGATCGCTTTTATCTCTTAGCGATCATAAAGCGATCATCTCTGATAAGCTGACTGTCAATCTCCGTACGCATCTCCAAGGAAAGGAACTGGAGCTCCCTGGGAGCAAAGTACACCAGAGGGCCATCATTTGATATGCCCAGAAGATCAGCCAACTGCTGGCAGTCAAAGGAAACCTCTACCCCTTTGACATAGCTCGTGATCCTGAGCTCCCTACCCCTCTCAGTGTCATTACGATCCCCCACTACCTGGAGATTGCAATAGAACTGTCTCACCAAATCCGGATGGGTGCACGCGTCATAGGTGATCACAGGGAGCCAGCCCATGTCACCAAATTCCCCCTCCATGTTAAACAAGGCTAGACTAGCCAAGTCCACACAGCGACCCCCCTCTACCTTCTTGCGCTCATAGCGAGCATACTGAGCTTCGGCCTGGTTGGAGCGGAAACGAACTGGGTCATGAGCCCTTGGAACTTTGGTACGAGCCATATTATCTGTCAAAACAAAGAAAACAGATAATAAATCAGTAAAGATGAAAAATCTAAAAATTTTGGCATTATAACGGCATAAATTTGTCAAAAGCCTCACTTTTCACCTATACACTTGGGCAGGAGGACTTACATAGGTTCTAAACCATCCTGCAAGGCTCATACCGTTGGAAATTTAATTTTGAAAGATCCAATTTGAAGAAATTTCAATAAATTCAAAAAATCTCAAAAATTAGGTCAAAATGGAAAATTTCAAGTTTCTCGATAACCAACCGATGAAAATCGAATATTTTTTAGGGATTTCGTCCATTGGGTGACCAATAGCAAAATCCCCCAATAAAAATTAAATTTTTACGGTTAGAAAAAGTTTAATTTGAAGAAAATGATGTAATGGGCAAAAACCTAGTTAGAAAGCTTTGAAAACATGAACCAGTAAGAGAGCATACCTGAAGAGATGTAGTGGAAGTCATGAACGGAAGATATGATCACTAAACAGGTAGGGGTCAATACTGTAGCAACTCAGAGAAACAAGCCGAGTAGGAAAAGAGGAGAAATAATGGGAAATGAATCCAAAATTGGGTTTAAAAACCTGATTCTGGGTCGTAGGGTCGCAAAATTCGACCAAAACATGTGACCCTACGTCAGACCCTACCATCGACCCTAGCCTCTCGGTGATCTGACAGAGAACTAGGGGTCGGACCCTAACTACCGACCCTACCATCAACCCTAGGCACTCGATGATCTAACAGAGAACTAGGGGTCGGACCTAGGGTCGGATATATACCGACCCTACTATCGACCCTAGGCTCTCGGTAAGCTGACAGTGATTCTCAGGGTCGCATACCCTGGGGTCGCATAATGACCGATGACGGAATCTGAAAATTTTGAAATTTATACTGATTAGTTGGATGTTTGACTGAAGAACAACTTATATTGATTGCCTCACATGTGCTATGATTGTTTACAGACAATACCATCACAGAACAGAAAATGGTTGGACGATGATTGACCAGACAAAGCCATAACAATATTTCACCACCACCACCTGTAGAGGAAGACAACCATATACATCCTGAGACACAGGAGAATCTGAATATGGCACCGCCCGTGGCTAATGGCCAGACAAATCCTACTAACTTGCCAGCACCACCTATGGATCTGGCAACGGCGGTAATGAACTTGGCACAACAGCTGCAGCAAATACAACAGGTACAATCTAATATGCAAGCGGCCATAGGCATGGCTTTTCCCGCTGCACATACGACACCGATGCCAGCAGGACAGGTAAGCACAGTACCAGGGGGAAGTAACACGGTACCCCATGCACCTCAAACACCAGTCATGCAGGCTCAAGTGCGGAACCCTGAAGTAGCTCAAGGTGGTTATCAGTACTAACCACCTATGTATGGGGCTTACGCTCCGTATCAGCTGGACCACTCCTACCTGGTCGAGCATTTTTTGAAGATGAAGCC
This sequence comes from Protea cynaroides, assembly GCA_028583415.1. Lineage (NCBI taxonomy): Eukaryota > Viridiplantae > Streptophyta > Magnoliopsida > Proteales > Proteaceae > Protea > Protea cynaroides. The sequence goes on from CM053274.1 coordinate 31,781,014, forward strand.
CAAATAATTTAATGGCAAGCCAGCAGATCCTTTGTGGCCAGTGCACTGGGTTGATGAAATGGAAAAAATTTTTATGATGATGACAGTGAATGAGGAGGAGAAGTGTTGTGTGTCACATTTATGCTAAAGGGAGATGCACACCAATGGTGGAAGTTTACCAGGACATATCTGTTAACCAAGCACACCCACTTGACCTGTGGTATATATAAAGAAGCATTCTTTGAGAAGTACTTCCCTAGAAGTTTCAGAGATTCTATGGAGAGAGAGTTCCTGAGTTTATATTAGGAACAGATGACTGTCGACGCATATCAACAGCATTATGAGAAGTTGTTCTTCTTTGCACCAGTCAGTATGAAAGAGGAGGATACGAAGACCTGAAGGTTCATCGTGGGACATAGGGGAAGCATACGTGAACATGTTCTGGGACTTGAAGCTGTATAAATTGCTCGAGTGATAGAATCGATCCAGAAAGAGAGCTACTTTGCTCAAAATTGGGGAATCAAAAGGCCTAATGAACAACAAGACATTCAGACACTTCCGTACTCAAGGCTTTAATGCTGCAGCCAAGACTACTCCAGCAGCCCCATTGCAACCAAAGCAAAATGAAGGAATAAGATGTTTTAACTGCAATCAAGTGGGATATATTTCAAGGGAGTGCCCTAAGCCCAAAGAGAAGCTACAACAAGAAGAGTTTACGCTGTTACATCTGAGGATACTGCCACATCATCTGATGTCGTTACAGGTATGACCTGAACCTTTTAAATTGTGTTACATTGTATGAGCATGTAGACTAAATTAAAACAAATCACAGGTATTGTACCTATTAATGGCATTCCTGCCAGAGTGCTCTTTGATTCTGGAGCTACTCATTCTTTTATATCTGTGTCATTTGGAAAGAAGCTAAATCTACCCCTCAAATCTATAGACTAGAAACTGCTTGTATGATCGCCTATGGGATTAGAAGTGACATTAGAAAAAGGTTATGGGCCATGTCCAGTCCTTATTGATGAGAAGACTTTGGATGCAACCTTGATTCAACTTGAGATGGCAGACTTTGATGTCATCTTGGGAATTGACTGGTTAGCTCGTCATTCGGCAAATCTATTATGTGCAGAAAAGAAGCTGACATTTAAAGACAAGGAAGGTGCAGAGTTTAGTTTTGTGAAAACCAAACTTTCCCATAAACGAAAACTCATCCTCTCTACATTAAAGGCTAGGAAATGCCTCGAGAAAGGAGGAGTTGGGCATCTAGTCTCAGTGGTCAACCTCACCAAGGAAGCCCCACAAATGGAAGATATTGATGTCGTGCGTGACTTTCTAGATGTATTTCCTAAAGAACTACCAGGATTACCACCCGATCGAGCTACAGAGTTTGTTATAGATCTGATACCCTAGCTGCACCAGTATCTAAAGTACCCTATCGAATGGCTCCTACTGAACTGAAGGAATTAAAAGTACAGGAACTACTGGACAAGGGTTACATCAGACCTAGCATATCACCATGGGGAGTGCCAGTATTATTCGTAAAGAAGAAGGACGGTACTGTTCGACTGTGTATAGACTACCGAGAATTGAATAAGCTAACAATCAAGAATCGATACCCATTGCCTCGGATCGAAGACTTGTTCGATCAGTTGCAAGGTGCCAAGATGTTCTCCAAAATCAATCTTCGGTCAGGATACCATCAATTGAAGATTAAGGATGGTGATATTCCCAAGACAGCATTCAGGACGAGATATGGACATAATGAATTTTTGGTCATGTCTTTTGGATTGACAAATACACCAGCAACTTTTATGGAACTCATGAATCGGGTATTCCATGATATGTTGGATACGTTGGTTATTGTATTTATTGATGATATATTGTCTACTCCAAGGACAAGGAAACTCATATTATGAATCTAAGAGCTGCTCTACAGCGATTACGAAAAGAGAAGCTTTACGCCAAATTTACAAAGTGTGAGTTTTGACTAAATGAAGTCGCTTTCTTAAGCCATGTTGCATCCACTAAAGGAATTAAAGTGGATCCTAGAAAGATTGAAGCCATTGTGAAGTGGGAAGCACCGAAGAGCATTGCAGAAATTAGGAGTTTCCTAGGTCTAGGTGGGTATTATCGATGATTCGTGGAAGACTATTCCAGAATTGCCGTACCTCTCACCAGTTTGACTAAGAAAGGAGAAAAGTTTGTTTGGACTGATAAATGTGAGAAAAGTTTCCAAACATTGAAGGCTAGAATGATATCTGCTCCGATCTTGACTATTCCTATTCCAAGATAGCCATTTATCTTGTACACTGATGTGTCAGGATTGGGTTTAGGATGTGTACTTATGCAAGGAGAACAAGTAATTGCATATGATTCAAGACAAATGAAGACACTTGAGAAGAACTATCCCACTCATGACTTGCAGTTAGCAGCAGTAGTACATGCTGTAAAAATATGGAGACATTAGTTGTATAGAGAAAAATTTCAAATTAAATCAAATCAAAAGAGTCTCACTTATCTCTTTAATTAGAAGGAGTTGAAATGAGACAAAGAAGGTGTCTGGAACTATTGAAAGATTATGATTGTGATATCTAGTATCATCCAAGGAAAGCTAATGTAGTTGCTGATGTGCTGAGTAGAAAAACAATGATAAAATCCCAAGAGGAGGTTAACACGACTGCAACAACGTGTGCTACAGGAAAAGTATACAATCTTGGTAATGAGCAATTCGTGATAGATGCACCAGGTGAATCAACCAACCAAGGGTTTGTTCATCGGATTTCAAATATGTTTGCAACACTGAAGATTGTACCTGATATAATAAATGAAGTGAAAGCCGCTATAAAATCAGACCCTTATCTAAGAACGGTACAAGAGAACATTGAAAAAGGTAAGACTATCCCTCAGTTTGCCATGGACGATGGAAAGGTATTAAAGTACAAAGGAAGAATAAGTGTTCTTGAAACCGAAAATTTGGACATTAGACACCGACTAATGAAAGAAGCTCACACCACCGTCTATTCGATACATCCTGAAAGTACAAAAATGTATCATGATTTAAAGAAATTATATTGGTGGAGAAGAATGAAAACAGATGTAGCTAAATTTGTATCTCAATACCTAAACTGTCAAAGAGTAAAGGCTGAAAGGGAAAGACCTGTAGGACTGTTATAGCCTACCAGAACTAGCATGGAAATGGGATTGCATCACTATGGACTTCGCCACCGGGTTACCATTGACTCCTTGAGTAGTTGACGCGGTTTGGGTGATTGTAGACTGTTTGACTAAAACAGCTCAATTTATAGCTATACGACCTCAGTGTACACTGGAGAGGTTAGCTACGTTGTATGCGGATAATATTGTCAGACTACACGGTATACCTGAAAGCATTGTGTCTGACAAAGATCCACGATTTACTTCAAAGTTTTGGGAAGGATTGCCAAAGGCTATGGGTACAACATTGAAGTTTAGTACTGTAAGACCCGTATTGAACTAACCAGTCTTACCACCTTGTACCAGGTCTACCCATCATGGTCGAGCCAAATGGACCAAGTGGTTGAAGAAAATGGCAAAACCAGGTACTAAACTAACCCAAAAATAGTGAATTGGAGGGCAGGGTTGCATACCTAGGTAGGCAGGGTCGACCCCCCCTCACATAGAAGTCAGACCCCTGATTTTCCACTGGGGGTCGGATAACTTAGGAACTGAGGGTCGATGGGATCTCCGACCTCCTCATCGACCCCCTGTTTACCGACAGAAAACGCAAATAGGAAACTTTCTAAATTTCAATGGGATTCCTTCTTAATCTCAATGGGACTTAATTTTGGAGATTCTACTCTATAAATAGGACGTCACTAAGCCTCTTTCACTCCTTCTAAAACCCTAATTGAGAGTGAGAGAAAGAGAAGAGAAGAAGAAGAGAAGGAAAGTTGGAGAAGAGGATCGAATTGAAGAATTCAGAGAAATCTCTGAATCTCAGCAAACCTAAGGTATGGGCACATTTTCATTGATAATTTAAGACCATAGAATAGTTCATGAAATAGAGTATGGTCTAGGAGAAACCCAAATCATACACCCATGGGAAGAATTCGATGAAATCCATGGAGAAATCATGGTAGACAAAGTAAGGAAGAAACCTAGAGTTCTAAGCCATAGAACAAACCTAGAATGGATTGTAGAAGTAAGCCATAGGACCCAAACGTGAAAGAATGGAATGTAGAATGAAAATTGTGACTCAACCCACAGGGGGTCGCACGTGGGGTCGATTGGGAATTGACCCTACCAGACCACAGGATCGACCCCCAGTATTTGGGAAGTCCAGAATAGGGGTGGTCGCAGCCAGGGTCGATGGAACATCCGACCCTAGCATCGACCTACCCTGGGGGTCGATGTAGACTGCTACCCTACCTGCGACCCACCCTGCGACCCGTGCTTAAAAATAAGCCTAAAAGTGTCGGAATGACTTCTAACCAAAATCTATTGACTTGTTAGGTTTCCTATTGATATAAAAGTGGGTTTCAAAGCTTGAAAAAGGATCAACACTCAAGCAAAGGTGAGAGAACAAAACCTAAACTAATTGGCTAATAATAAACTATTTTTATTTCTTGAGTCCAATGCCATGACTGATTCTATGCGTGTATGCTTGTATGTGCTTCAATATGTCATCCAATATTCTTGATATTACGGTTCATGCATATTTAATTCTATTTATTTATAACATTATGATGATGATGATGCTAGGAATAGGCATGTGAATGTATGTGTGTGGTTAGTGTACATGGTGCGGGTAGGGGGTGGTATCAACCGGTACAGCCATTCTATTTTCATGGGGTGTATATTGTGCCATTGTTCTACTCAAGTCATGTCCACTGACATCATCGTATCGCCATTACCTTAGCAGAACTATTACGTTGTAGGGTACCAAGGGAGGTGGTCTCGGACCTTGTAGTCTTCGACTCTGCCAAGGGGCCTTAGCTCTATCTCTATGGATGTATTGAGGGATGCTAGGGTGAGGCCTTGGATACACTGTTTGACATTAGGATTGGTTAGTTGCGAGCCCAGTTTGCAAGCCCTCGCCAGCAGGGGCATACGTGTTGGTATGGGCAACCGGTACAGCCGTGTCATTTTCATGGAGTGTATATTGTCCATGGTGGGTGCATGTGGGACGACAGTGCCGATACTCATTGGGCGGATTCACACACTCATGTATAGAGGTGAGGCGGCCACCAAACCTTTCTATATTGCAAACTTATAAATCAGACCATAGATATGAATTGAGTGCAAGCATATGTTTGTTGCATTGTTTTGTTTGCTCACTGAGCCGTGATGTGTGCTCACCCTTTCGACGTCGAATATTTTTAGTTGATGATGCAGGTACCACGGTGGAAGACTATATGAATGTTTCTGCGTACGAGCACATCGCTGCTGTAAGACCCGTGTAAATCTAATCTGGTCTTACCACCTTGAACCAGGTTTACCCATCATGGTCGAGTCAAATGGACCAAGGGCGTGAAAGAGATCGAGATCCCAGGTATCATGTCGACCCAAAAACACTTAAATTAGGGGAAGGGTCGCATACCCAGCTAAGCAGGGTCGGACCTCCCAAAACAGAAAGTCAGACCCTCGGTTTTGGAGGGAGGGTCGGACAGCTTAAGACCCTAGGGTCGACGGGATCATCGACCCTCCCATCGACCCTCGGTTTCTGCCAAATATAGAAATTAGGAAATTTTTATATTTTTCGATTGGGATTCTTTCCAAATCTCAATGGGACTTATTTAGGATGTTCCTACTCTATTTAAAGGATGTCCCTAAGCCACTTTCACTCCTTTCTCAACCCTAATTGAATTAAGAGAAAGAGAGGAGAAGGAATAGAGGAAGAAGAGAGGCAAGCAAGAGAACTTAGCAAAAAGGAGAAGAGTTGCAGAGAAAGATTAATCTTCTTAGGTATGGATACTAATTCCACAAGTTTCTACAGACCTTAGGTTAGTTATTGTTGAGAGTGTGATCTCGGAGAAACCCAAACCATCCATCCATGGTTAGGTTTTCATGGAAAACCCTTAGAGAATGCATGAAAGCCATCTAGGAGGATGATTCATGATTTCAGACCATGGAATGAATGTTTAATGGAATGTAGAAGCAAACCATAGGACCCCAAACACGAAGAATGGATTAAAAAGTGGAAATTGGACCAGAGTGCACCGAGGGTCGCACCCAGGGTCGATAGGCCATCCGACCCTAGGTATTTCTGACCATCGACCCTCAGCATTCGGGAAGTTCAGAAGGAAGGGAGGGTCGATAGACCCATCGACCCTAGCATCGACCCTAGCATCGATGTATCGCCATTACTTTAGTAGAACTATTATGTCGTAGAGTATCAGGGGAGGTGGTCTCGGTCCTTGTAGTCTCTGACTCTACCGGGGGGCCTTAGCTCTATCTCTATGGACATTCTGAGGGATGCTGGGGTGAGGCCTTGGATACACTGTTTGGCATTAGGATTGGTTAGTTGCGAGCCCAGTTTGCAGCCCTCGCTAAACGTAATCTTTGTTATATAATGTTCATGATTGGGTGCATGTGAGTTGATGATAAACGTGATCTTCGAGTAACGTCACACACTCGTGTATAGAGGCGGAGTCAATAAATGCGACCTTTGGCTACCTAAACCTTTCTATTGCATACTGCAATCTTATATACCAGACCAAAGATATAAATTGACTTTTTGCATGCATATGTATTGTTGCATTGTTTTGGCTACTCACTGAGCCGTGATGTGTGCTCACCCCTCGACGTCGAATATTTTTAGTTGATGATGCAGGCTATACGGTTGAAGACTACATGGGTGCATCTGCATACGGGAACGTGGTAGCTATGGAAGCTGGAGCTGAAGATGATACACACGACTCCTCTTGCGAGTGCAACTCGTGTGTATTTGATTAGATATTTTTATAAGTTTCTTTATTTGGATTTATTAAAGACTTGTATTGATATTTACTTATGTTTCGGTTGATACAGAATAAATTGTTACTTAAATTTAATATCACATAGATTCTCAGTTCATGTTATTATAAGACTTTCACTATTGTGTATTTACTCTGATTATGATTACGGGTGTGTATAAGTTGGATAACGTGGGGATACCCTATTTGAGATCCTGGTTGAACCGTTGGTTATTTAGCGGTTCATCACATCATTCTGAATAGACCAGAATTGGGGTGTGACAACTTGGTATCAGAGCATCTCAGGCCTTGCCCGCCGACTAACATACACTCGAGAGAATTGTGAACTGAGATAGGATAAACTAAAAGCTTTAATACAAACACATTGTAAGCAAGTGATGATTGAGACCAAATTTAAAAAGAGAATAATGCATCTATAAAAGGGAAACAAGTTACATACAATGAGTGAGAGAAACAAAACGTATATACATAACTAAAGCAGAGTACAGTCCACAACCCGGACAGTTACTCTGTAGTACAAGAAAATAAAAGTACACTCAAGAAGCTGGAGGCGAAGGAGGAAGCGGTGCCTCACGATCTCTGTCGTAGTCCTCAGCATAGACTCTAGTCAATCAGGCTATCTGAGTCTGGGTCGTCTGTAGACTAGCTATGAGATCGGCTATCCTCTGATCAGTCACATGCTACACCTCTAGGAGCTCTCCCATCCGCGCGTCTGATGCGTGCTGAGCAGCCAACAGCTCATCCATCCTCAGATCAGATCTGTGCTAAGCATCCCTGATCTCCTATAGCATCTCCATCATGACTGAAGGTGGAAGTGAAGGATCAGCCGAATGGGAAGGACCAGCCTCAGGAGCAGGAGCCGCCACACAAGAAGTACCAACTCCAGCCGCATGTGTAGGTGAATGCGGTGGTATCGATTCGACGTCCATATACATACGATCGTCATCGTCGACCGGATCTACACGAGCTCTAGCAGCAGCAGCAGAAGCCTCAGCATCAGCCATCTCGACCTGAGTGTGAGGGTGCACCATCGCGTTCCTCTCCTCATCACTAACCTCAGCATCTCGCAGCCCCATCTTGCAGATAGCCTCCCAATCTAGAGGCGACGAGAAGGTCTTCTCCTGGAGCTTCTCATCTACCAGATCCACCCCCAGACGGGTCAGTAGGACGATAATCATGCGTCCATAGGGTAGATTACCCCTATGCCCGGCCAATGTAGCACTAATCATAGTCTGCATGATGATGTATGGAAGGAAGATGGGTTGGCGAGTGCAGATGCTATAGATCAAGAACTGTGTCAGCTGAGAGACCCTCTCATAGTGCCCACTCTGCAGGATCAGATTATGCTGGATAGTCTTACAGAAAACCCATGGAGCTGGACGCAGATAACAAGCTCTCATCTGCCAACGATCAGGACGGAGCAACTGGTTGTCGATCTCTGCCCTCATCTCCATCTCAACAAACTGTGGCTCTCCCGGCGCACAGTACACCATGGGGCCATCATAGGGAATGCCCAACAGATCGGTCAGCTGCCGAAAATCAAAGGAAATGTGCACCTCCTTGACGTAACTGGTGATTCGCAACTCCTGGCCATGCTCAACGTCATTGTAATTCCCCACCACTTGGAGATTACAATAGAACTGGCGCACCAAATCTGGACATGTGCACGCGTCGTATGTGATGACAGGGAGCCACCCCATATCACCAAATGCTCCCTCTACATTGAACAAGGCTAGCTCAGCCAAGTTTACCATGCGACCCCCTTCCACTTTCTTATGGGCATAGTTAGCATACTGTGCCTCAGCTTCATTCGAACGGAAGCAAAGTGGACCATGCACTTTGGGTACCTTGGTACGAGCCATAGTATCTGCAAAATAAGAAAGAAAAAAGGAAACAAGGAGTTAGCAGGATAAAAATCCAAAAATTTGATTTAATAACGACGTGGGTCGACCATAAAACCCCATTTCTCACCATACAAGTGGGTATTAGAACTTACGTAGGTTAAAACATGTCCTACAACCCACATAGAGTAAGAAATTTTAACTGACGAAGCTCAATTTAAAGAAATTCAAGAAAAATAAAAAAATTTCAAATTAGGGCAAAAAGAGAAAATTTTAAGTTTCTCGATAACCTACCGATGAAACTTAAAAATTTTTTAGGGCTTTCGTTCCTCGAGACACCAATAACAAAAGCCCCTAATAAAAAATCGAATTTTTACGGTTGGAAAAAGTTTAATTTGAAAAATACAAGTTAAATGGACAAAAACCTAGAAAAGAAAACCTAAAAACAGGTAAAGATGAGAGGATATCCCGGTAGGGATGACGTGGACGTCGAAACCCGGAATTAAACCGACCAAAAACAGTGGAGTAGCACTGTAGCAACTCAGAGAGTAGAGACTAGTCGAAACGGAGGAGGAATAGTGGGAAATGACCCAGAATCGGATCTTAAAAATCTGATTTTTGGTCCGAGGGTCAGACAATTCGACTGGAACCATCGACCCTCGGATCGACCCTCCAATCGACCCTCGGCTCTCGGGAACCTGACAGAAAACTAAGGGTCGGAACTGAGGGTCGGACACCCATCGACCCTCGCATCGACCCTCAGCTCTCGGGAAGAACAGGTCATTCCCAGGGTCGGATACCAAGGGTCGGACATACCAGCGACCCTCACCATCGACACTGCATAGAAAAGACAGTATTTTTTTTATAAAATGAGCTAGAATTGGAATCGATTATTGGTTAGCGTGCCTACATGAATTATAAATGACTTCTCACCTATTTTGATGATTTTCAGGCACCACCAACCACAGAAAAGAATTATGTCCGGACGTAGAGTGACCCGACAGACCCGAAACACAGTCCCACCACCACCACCCGTGGAGGAGACTAGTCAAGAGAATAACCATGCACCGGGAAATCTAGAACCGGTAAACCCTATAAATTTGCCACCTCCACCACCAGAGCTGGCAACAGTGGTGATGAACCTGGCACAACAGCTGCAACAGATGCAACACGCGCAGGTTCAGATGCAGGTTGCCATGGGAATAATGTTTCAAGCCACTCAGGCTGCACCCATGCACATAGGGCAAGCCAGTGCAGCATCGGTGGGTAACCACCCAGCACCTCAGACACCTCAGCAACCGGCTGCACAAATTCCAGTGCAGGCTCCAGAAGCAACTCAAGGGAATCACCAGTATCCACCTTATATGTTTGGGGCAAACCCCCAAAATCAGCTGGACCACTCCCGACTAGTGGGGTGATTTTTGAAGATGAAAGCCAGAGAATTCAACGGCAAGCCGTCTGATCCATTGTGGCCAGCACACTAGATAGACGAGATGGAAAGAAACTTCCTCATGATGACTATTACAGAGGAAGAAAAAGTACTATGTGCCACCTTCATGCTCAAGGGCGACGCACACCATTGGTGGAAATCCATGAAGACATATCTACAGACCAAGCACGCCCTACTGACATGGGCTATATATAAAGAAGCCTTCTTTGAGAAATATTTTCCACGAAGCTTCAGAGATTCAATGGAGAAGGAGTTCCTGAGTTTTTATCAGGGACAGCTGTCAGTGGATGCGTATCAACAGTGTTATGAAGAGCTGTTTTTCTTCGCACCACTGAGTATGCAAGAAGAAGAAACCAAAACCCGTAGATTTGTCACGGGACTAAGAGGAAGCATCAGAGAAAATGTTCTGGGCTTAGAGAAGAAAATTTACAACGAAGCTGTCCAGATTGCTCGAGTGATTGAATCGAGCCAGAAGGAGAGTTATTTTACTCAGAACAAGGGCATCAAAAGGCCAGCTGGAAACTCCTACAACGGAGGCAACAACAGGACGTATAAGCCTTTCCGTCCTCAGAATTTTAATGCTGCAACCAAGACTACCCCAGCAGCTCACCTCAGCCAAAGCCAAATTCTGAAGCCCCGAAGTGTTTTAACTACAACCAGCCGGGACATATGGCAAGGGAGTGCCCTAAGCCCAAGAAACAATTCCATCAGGGACATGTATATGCTGTTACGTCCGAGGATGCGGCCGCATCACCCGATGTGGTCACAGGTATGACCGAAATTTTTAGAATTACATTGAATGAGAAAGTAGACTAAGTAAAGATAAATCACAGGTATTGTACCTATAAATGGCGTACCTGCCAGAGTACTCTTCGATTCCGGAGCTACTCATTCATTTATATCTGTGTCATTTGGAAAGAAGATAAACTTACCCATCAAGACATTAGACTACAAATTACTTGTACGGTCACCGATGGGGTTAGAAGTGGAACTAGAGAAAGGTTATGGACCATGTCCAGTTCTCATTGGGGAACAGATTTTAGATGCAACATTGATACGACTTGAGATAGCAGACTTCGATGTCATCTTAGGAATGGATTGGTTAGCTAAGCATTCTGCAAACCTATTATGTGCCGAAAAGAAGCTAACATTCAAAGACAAAGAAGGAGCAGAATTTAGTTTCTCGGGATCCAAACTTCCCCGGAGATGCAAGCTCATACTTTCAGCGGTAAAGGCTAAAAAGTGCCTTGAGATGGGAGTAGTCGGGTATCTAGTATCAGTGGTCGACCTAACCAAGGAAGCACCACGAATGGAAGATATTGACGTCGTGTGGGATTACCCTGACGTATTTCTGGAGAAACTACCCGGATTACCACCCGACCATGCCACAGAGTTTGTAATAGACCTGATACCAGGAGCCGCACCAGTATCAAAAGCACCTTATAGAATGGCTCCTACTGAACTGAAGGAATTAAAAGTGCAATTACAAGAACTGCTGGACAAGGGTTATATTCGACCCAGTATATCTCCATGGGGGGCACCGGTGTTGTTCGTAAAGAAGAAGGATGGTAGCGTTCGATTATGTATCGACTATCGAGAGTTGAATAAACTGACAATCAAGAATTGATATCCACTACCCAGGATCGATGACTTGTTCGATCAGTTACAAGGAACAAAAGTATTTTCTAAGATCGATCTTCGATCAGGCTATCATCAGTTGAAGATTAAAGAAGGTGATATTCCAAAGACAGCATTCAGGACCAGATATGGACATTATGAATTTTTGGTTATGTCTTTCGGATTAACTAATGCCCCGACAACGTTCATGGAACTTATGAACCGAGTTTTCCACGATATGTTGGATACGTCAGTTATAGTATTTATTGATGATATATTGGTATACTCCAAGGACAAAGAAACCCATGTCAAGAACCTAAACGAGGCCCTATAGCGTTTAAGGAAAGAGAAACTATATGCCAAATTTTCTAAGTGTGAGTTTTGGCTAAGTGAAGTCGCATTCCTAGGCCATGTAGTATCCGTTGAAGGAATCAAAGTGGACCCCAGCAAAATCGAGGCTATTGTGATGTGGGAAGCACCAAAGAGCATTTCAGAAATTAAAAGTTTTCTGGATCTAGCTGGTTATTATCGGAGATTCATAAAAGACTATTCTCGGATTGCCGTAACTCTCACCAGTTTGACCAAGAAAGGTGAAAAGTTTGTATGGACCGATAAATGTGAGAAGAGCTTCCAGACATTGAAGGCCAGATTGATATCTGCCTTGATTTTGACCATTCCCATTCCAGGACAGACATTTACTTTATACACTGATGCATCGGGACTGGGACTGTGATGTGTGCTTATGCAAGGAGAGAAAGTAATTGCTTATGCTTCAAGACAGTTGAAGGTACATGAGAAAAATTATCCCACTCATGATTTGGAGCTAGCGGCAGTAGTACATGCTGTCAAGATATGGAGACATTACCTATACGGAGAGAAATTTCAGATTAAGTCGGACCATAAAAGTCTTACTTATTTATTTAATCAGTAGGAGTTGAATATGAGACAACGAAGATGGCTGGAATTAATGATAGACTATGATTGTGATATCCAGTATCATCCGGGAAAGGCGAACGTGGTAGCAGATGCATTGAGTAGAAAAGCAATAATCAAATCTCAAGGAGAAGTCAGGACGACTGCAGCAATGTGTACTACCGGAATGGTATTCAGTCACGGCAACGAGCAGTATGTGATAGATACAACGGATGAATCAGCTAACCAAGGGTTTATTCATCGGTTTTCAAATATGTTCGTGGCACTGAAGATTATACCGGATATAGTGGACGAAGTGAAGACAGCTATCAAAGCAGATCCTTATCTGAGAACAGTACAAGAAGATATTGAGAAAGGTAAGACTAAACCTGAGTTCACCTTGGATGACGAGAAAGTACTGAAATACAAAGGAAGAATATGTGTATCTGAAACAGAAAGTATGGACATTAGACACCGACTAATGAAAGAAGCCCATACCACCATCTATTCGATACATCCTGGAAGTATAAAAATGTATCATGATCTAAAGAAACTATATTGGTGGAGGGGAATGAAAGGAGATGTAGCCAAGTTCGTGTCTCAATGCCTAAATTGTCAGAAAGTAAAAGCCGAACGACAAAGACCCGCAGGACTGTTACAGCCATTACCGGAACCGGCATGGAAATGGGACTGCATCACTATGGACTTCGTCACGGGACTACCATTGACTCCTCGAGTAGTTGACGCAGTTTGGGTGATTGTGGACCGTCTGACTAAAACAGCTCGCTTCATACCTATACGACCTTAGTATACACTGAAAAGGTTAGCGAAGCTGTATGTGGATAATATTGTTCGATTACATGGTGTTCCATAAAGTATTGTGTCTGATAGAGATCCACGATTTACTTCCAAATTTTGGGAAGGATTGCAAAAGGCTATGGGTACAACGTTGAAGTTTAGTACTGCATTCCACTCACAGACAGATGGACAGTCAGAGCGTACAATTTAGATTCTAGAAGATATGCTACGAGCATGTGTAATTGATTTCAAGGGATCATGGGATGAAAGATTACCATTGATCGAGTTCGCTTATAATAATAGCTATCAGGCTACTATACAGATGTCACCTTATGAAGCACTGTATGGCAGAAAGTGTCGAACTCCCTTGTTTTGGAATGAAGTTGGAGAACGTAGTATTGTTGGACCAAAATTTGTTGAAGAGACTTTTCGAGTGGTCGACATCATCAAGGAAAGAGTAAGAACAGCTCATAACCGTCAGAAGCAATATGCAGATACTCGACGAAGAGATCTAGAGTTCGCCGTAGGTGATAAAGTATTCTTGAAAGTATTGCCTATGCGAGGATTGAAGAGGTTCGGACAGAAAGGGAAGCTAAGTCCAAGATATGTCGGGCCGTATGAAATTCTGGCTAAGTGTGGAAAAATAGCTTATCAGTTAGCATTACCACCATCTATGTCAAGTGTACATGACGTATTTCACATTTCCCTATTGAAGAAGTATGTCAAGGACCCAACACATGTCTTGACAGTGGATTTTCCAGAATTGACTAATGATTTGACATTTGAAGTAACACCAACAGAAATCACTAGTCAAAAGGTTCAACGTCTACGCAACAGATATATCTATTATGTTAAGGTCACATGGAAAAGTAGAGACATGGAAGAAATTACATGGGAAGAAGAAAATGCTATGAGAAAGCAATACCCTTACTTATTTGATTCAGAAGGTACGTACAATTTCGAAGACGAAATTTTTATAAGTTGGGGGGAGTTGTAAGACCCGTGTAAATCTAACCCGGTCTTACCACCTTAAACCAGGTTTACCCATCATGGTCGAGTCAAATGGACCAAGGGCGTGAAGGAGATCGAGATCCCAGGTATCAAGTCGACCCAAAAACACTAAAATTAGGGGAAGGGTCGCATACCCAGCTAAGCAGGGTCAGACTTCCCAAAATAGAAAGTCAGACCCTTGGTTTTGGAGGGAGGGTCAGACAGCTTAAGACCCTAGGGTCGACGGGATCATCGACCCTCCCATCGACCCTCGGTTTCTGCCGAATATAGAAATTAGGAAATTTCTATATTTTTCGATTGGGATTCTTTCCAAATCTTAATGGGACTTATTTATGATGTTCCTACTCTATTTAAAGGACGTCCCTAAGCCACTTTCACTCCTTTCACAACCCTAATTGAATTGAGAAAAAGAGAGGAGAAGGAATAGAGGAAGAAGAGAGGCAAGCAAGAGAACTTAGCAAATAGGAGAAGAGTTGCAGAGAAAGATTAATCTTCTCAGGTATGGATACTAATTCCATAAGTTTCTACAGACCTTAGGTTAGTTATTGTTGAGAGTGTGATCTCGGAGATACCTAAACCATCCTTCCATGGTTAGTTTTCATGGAAAACCCTAAGAGAATGCATGAAAGCCATCTAGGAGGATAATTCATGGTTTCAGACCATGGAATGAAAGTTTAATGGATTGTAGAAGCAAACCATAGGACCCCAAACACGAAGAATGGATTAAAAAGTGGAAATTGGACCAGAGTGCATCGAGGGTCGCACCCAGGGTCGATAGGCCATCCGACCCTAGGTATTTCCGACCATCGACCCTCAGCATTCGGGAAGTTCAGAAGGAAGGGAGGGTCGATAGACCCATCGACCCTAGCATCGACCCTAGCATCGACCCTCAGTTGACAGAATGGTGTTTAAATTCAGAATTAATTCTAATTAAATTCTATAGATTTTGTTAGGTCTTCTAGCAATATAATAACATTGTAAATGTGAATTTAAAGCTTGGAAAAGTATCTTATAGCAAGCTAAGGTGAGGGACCTTAACCCCAAACTAAATTGGTTAATAATAAACTATTTTCTATTTCTTGAGTCCTATGCTATGTTTGATTCTATGCGAATATGTTTGTAATGTTCATACAGCATGCCATCCAATATTTCTATTACTTGTTCATGCATATTTACTTTATTGTTTATAACATGATGATGATGGTGATGATAGGAATAGGCATGTGCTTGTATGTGTGTGGTTGATGTGCTTGATGCGAGCGAGTATCAGGGGAGGTGTGATGAGGACGTCAATAAATGTTAACCTTTGGCGGGTCTCAGCACTTTAGCTCTATCTCAAACTCAAGTCTTGTGCATTGACATCGTCGTATCGCCATTACTTTAGCAGAACTATTATGTCGTAGAGTATCAGAGGAGGTGGTCTCGGTCCTTGTAGTCTCTGACTCTACCGGGGGGCCTTAGCTCTATTTCTATGGACATTCTGAGGGATGCTGGGGTGAGGCCTTGGATACACTGTTGGCATTAAGATTGGTTAGTTGCGAGCCCAGTTTACAGCCATCGCTAACAGGGGCTTACGTGTTGGTATGGCACTATATAGCAATAAACGTAACCTTTGTTATATAATGTTCATGATTGGGTGCATGTGAGTTGACGATAAACGTGATCTTCGGGTAATGTCACACACTCGTGTATAGAGACGGAGTCAATAAACGCGACCTTTGGCTACCTAAACCTTTCTATTGCATACTGCAAACTTATATATCAGACCAAAGATATAAATTGACTTTTTACATGCATATGTATTGTTGCATTGTTTTGGCTACTCACTGAGCCGTGATGTGTGCTCACCCCTCGACGTTGAATATTTTTAGTTGATGATGTAGGCTATACGGTTGAAGATTACATGGGTGCGTCTGCGTAAGGGAACGTGGCAGCTATGGAAGCTGGAGTTGAAGATGATACACACGACTCCTCTTGCGAGTGCCACTCGTGTGTATTTGATTAGATATTTTTATAAGTTTCTTTATTTGAATTTATTAAAGACTTGTATTAATATTTACTTATGTTTCGGTTAATACAGAATAAATTGTTACTTAAATTTTAATATCACATAGATTCTCAGTTCATGTTATTATAAGACTTCCGCTATTGTGTATTTACTCTGATTATGATTACGGATGTGTGTAAGTTGGATAACGTGGGGATAGCCTATTTGAGATCCTGGTTGAACCGTTGGTTGTTTAGCGGTTCATCACATCATTCTGAATAGACCAGAATTGGGGTGTGACAGCTACGATGGAAGCTGAAGACTTAGTGGAAACGCATGACTCTTCATGCGAGTGCAACGCTTGTAGTTTTTATTAGATTTTGATTTAAATTATTACGAAAATGTAATTGATATTTTATTTACTTATGTCTCAGTTGATATAACATAATTTGATACTTTATTTATGATTATCACAGCTAGATTCCTCAGTTCATTTATTATTAAGACTTCCGCTATTGTGTATTTATTCTGATTATGGTTGTGGATGTGTATGGTTTTATTTTCAACGGACACAGCCTATTAGAGATCCTGGTTGAACCGTTGGTTTATTAGCGGTTCATCACACCGTTCTGAATGGTGCTGAATTGAGGTGTGACAACTTGGTATCAGAGCTCTCAGGCCCTATCTATGAACCCAGTATACTTCCACAAAAGTTCATGAACTGAGATAGGATAAAAATTTAAAAGCTGTAATAATAAAACACCATAAGCATATGTGTTGTTTGAGACAAAATTGAAAGAGAATAATGCATCTATTAAATGAGAAACAAATTTATATACACCCAAAAGAAGAACAAACGTATATATACATGACTAAGCAGAGTACAGTCCACAAGCCGGACAGTTACTCTGAAGTATAAAAAGAAAGACCAAAGAGAATACATCATGGAGCTGGTGGTGCTGGAGGAGGAGGTGCCTCGTGATCTCTATCATAGTCCTCAGCATACACCCTAGTCAACCAGGCCACCTGAGTCTGGGTCACCTGGAGACTAGCTGCCAGCTCAGCCATTCTCTGATCCAATGCACGCTAGGCCTCCCTAATCTCACACAACAGCCCCATAATATCATCAGAAGGTGGGCGTGAAGGACCAGCCATGTGTGAAGGAGCCCGAGATGGACCAGATCCAGTAGAATGAGTAGGTGATGGAGGAGGTATAGCATCCACATCCATATACATGCGATCCTCATCATCACCCCCATGAACCCCTACTCCAGTGACTGCTGCTGCCACCTCAGCGTCAACCATCTCCACTCGAGTACGTGGACGCACTAGAGCGTTCCTCTCCTCATCGCTGACCTGGGCATCCCGCATGCCCATCTTGCAGATGGCCTCCCAATCCAAATGTGACGAGAAGGATTTCTCCTGAATCCTCTCATCCGTGATGTCAACACCCAGGCGGGTCAGTAGCATAGAGTCATGCGTCCATAAGGTAGGTTGCCAGTATGACTGGGCAACGTAGCGCTGATCATCGTCCGCATGATGATGTAAGGAAGGCCGACGGGCTGCCTAGTGCAGATACAGTACAACAGATACTGGGTCAACTAGGAGATCCTCTCGTAGTGCCCACTCTGAGGTATCAGGTTGTGATGAATAATCTTGCAGTACACCCGAGGCTCTGGACGAAGATAGATCGCTTTCATCTCCTAGTGATCCTCTCTGATGATCTGGCGGTCAATCTCAGATCTCATCTACAATGAAAAGAACTGGGGCTCTCTAGGAGCACAGAACACCAAGGGGCCGTCATATGAAATGCCCAACAAGTCGGCTAGCTGCCGATAATCAAATGAAATCTCGACCCCCTTGACGTAGCTGGTGATCCGAACCTCTCTGCCCCTCTCGGTATCGTTGTAATCTCCCACAACCTAGAGAATATAGTAAAACTGCCTTACCAAATCCAGCCGAGTGCAAGCATCATAGGTGATCACAAGAAGCCAACCCATGTCACCAAAAGCCCTCCCCACATCGAACAATGCCAGGCTAGCCAAGTCTACCCAGCGACCTCCCTCTACCTTCTTACGAGAATAGCGGGCATACCGTGTCTCCGCCTCGTTAGAACAGAAGTAGACTGGGTCATGAACCCTGGGTACTTTGGTACGAGCCATAGTATCTGCAAAAACAAAGAAAAATAGATATTGGGTTAGTAAAGATGAAAAACCCAAAAATTTTGATAGAATAACGACATAAATTGGTCAAAAGCCTCACTTTTCACCCATACACGTGGGTGGGAGGACTTATAAGGGTTTTAAACAATCCTACAAAACTCATACAGTTGGAAATTTCATTTAAAGAGATCGAATTTGAAGAAATTTTAAGAAATTCAAAAATCTCGACAAATTAGGGCAAAAATGGGAAAATTCGAGTTTCTCGATAACCAGCCGATGAAACTCGAATATTTTTGAGGGCTTTCGTCCATTGAGTCACCAACAACAAAAGCCCCCAATAAAAATCAAATTTTTACGATTGGAGAAAGTTTAATTTGAAGAAAACGAGTTAAATGAGAAAAAACCTGGCTAAGGAAACCTAAAAACATGAAAATGTAGAGAACATACCTGTAGACGAGGTGTGGATGTCGAAATAAGAAGCAAGTAGCACCAAAGAGTCTGGGTTGGCACTGTAGGAACTCAGAGGGACGAGCCAAGTCGGAATGGAGGAGGAAGAATGAGAAATGGATTCAAAATCAGAAATAAAAACATGATTTTTAGTCCGAGGGTCGGAGAATTCGACAAAGACATCCGACCCCCCCTCCGACCCCCTCATCGACCCTCGGCTCTCTGGAAGAATCAGTGATTCCTCAGGGTTGCATACTGAGGGTCGGACATCCATCGACCCCCACCATCGACCCTGCAGTGAAAATACAGCATTTTTGACAGAATGATCTGAAAAATTTGAAATTTACATTTGTTAGTGGTTTTAAAATATGATAATGAAGTATATAATGATTGGCTCACGTGTTCTATGACTTTCAGGCATTCCCACTACCAGATTAGATAATGGCTGGATGCAGAGTGACCAGACAAAGCCGTAACTCTATCCCACCACCACCACCTGTGGTGGAAGACAGCCAGACACAATCATAAACACAGGGGAATACGGATACGGCACCGTCCGTAATTAATGGGCAGACAAATCCTACAAATCTGCCAGCTCCACCTACAGACCTGGCTACCACCATAATGAACTTGACCCAACAGCTACAACAAATACAACATGCACAAGCTACTATGCAAGCTGCCATAGGCATGACTTTTCCAGCTGCACAGACACCACCAATGCCAGCAGGACAGGAAAGCAAGGTACCAGGGGGAAGCAACACAGTACCCCACTCACCTCAAACTCCCATCATGCAGGCTCAAGTGCAGAATCCTGAGGTAGCTCAAGGTGGATATCAATACCAACCACCTATGTATGGGGCGTATGTCCCACAACAATTAGACCACTCTAGACTGGTGGAGTGTTTTCTAAAAATAAAGCCCAAAGAATTTAATGGCAAGCCAGCAGATCCTTTATGGCTGGCACACTGGGTTGACGAAATGGAAAGAAATTTTATGATGATGACAGTAAATGAAGAAGAGAAAGTATTGTGTGCCACCTTTATGCTAAAAGGAGATGCACACCATTGGTGGAGGTCTACCAGGACATATTTATTAACAAAGCACGCCCAAACTGACTAGGGATATTTATAAGGAGGCATTCTTTGAGTAGTAATTTCCTAGAAGTTTCAGAGATTCTATGGAAAGACAGTTCCTGAGTTTATATCAGGGGTAGATGACCGTGGATGCATATCAATAGCGTTATGCGGAGCTGTTCTTCTTTGCACCTGCCAATATGCAAGAGGAAAACACCAAGACCCGAAGGTTTGTCATGGGACTTAGGAGAAGCATCCGCGAGCATGTTCTGGGAATTGAAAAGAAAATCTATAATGAAGCGGCACAAATTGCTCGAGTAATAGAGTCGAGCCAGAAAGAGAGCTACTTTGCTCAAAATAGGGGAATCAAAGGGCCTAATGGAAATTCTTACAACGGAGGGAACAACAAGATATTCATACCCTTCCGTACTCAAGGCTTTAATGCTGCAGCCAAGACTACCCCCGCAGTTCCACAGCAACAAAAGCAAGTCAGTAAAGGAGTAAGATGTTTTAACTGCAGTCAAGTAGAGCATATTGCAAGGGAGTGTACTAAGCCCAAGAAGCAACTACAACAAGGCAGAGTTTACGCTATAACATCCGAGGATACTGCGCAACGCCTGATGTGGTCACAGGTATGACCTGAATCTTATCATTTTGTGTTACATTATGTGAGCATGTAGACTAAATCAAAACAAATTATAGGTATCGTACCTATTAATGGCATTCCCACCAGAGTACTTTTTGACTCAGGAGCTACTCATTCTTTTATATCTGTGTCATTTGGAAAGAAGCTAAATCTACCCCTCAAATCCTTAGACTACAAATTGCTTGTACGATCACCTATGGGATTAAAAGTGGAATTAAAAAAAGGTTATGGACCATGTCCAGTTCTTATTGACGAGAAAACTTTGGATGCAACCTTAATCCAACTTGAGATGGCAGACTTTGACGTCATCTTGGGAATGGACTGGTTAGCTCGGCATTCTGCAAATCTATTGTGTGCCAAAAAGAAGCTGACATTTAAAGACAAAGAAGGAGCATAGTTCAGTTTTTTGGGAACCAAACTTCCCCGGAAATGAAAGTTCATACTCTCTGCATTAAAGGCTAGGAAGTGCCTTGAGAAAGGAGCAGTTGGGTATCAGTATCTGTGGTCGATCTTACCAAAGAAGCACCACGAATGGAGGATATTGATGTCGTCCGTGACTATCCATATGTATTTCCTGAAGAACTACTAGGATTACCACCTGACCACGCTACAGAGTTTGTTATAGATCTGATACCCGGAGCTGCACCAATATCTAAAGCACCTTATAGAATGGCTCCTACTGAATTGAAGGAATTAAAAATACAACTACAAGAACTGCTGGACAAGGGCTACATCCGACCTAGCATATAACCATGGGGAGCGCCAGTATTATTCATGAAGAAGAAGGACGGTAGCATTCGATTGTGTATAGACTACCGAGAACTAAATAAACTGACAATCAAGAATCGATATCCATTGCCTCAGATCAATGACTTGTTCGATCAGTTGCAAGGTGCCAAAGTGTTCTCCAAGATCGATCTTCGGTCAGGCTACCATCAGTTGAAGATTATGGACGGTGATATCCCCAAGACAGCATTCAGGACCAAATATGGACATTATGAATTTTTGGTCATGTCTTTTGGATTGACGAACGCACCAACAACCTTTATGGAACTTATGAATCGGGTATTCCATGATATGTTGGATACGTCGGTTATTGTATTCATCGATGATATATTGGTCTACTCCAAAACGAGGAAGCTCATATAAAGAATCTAAACGCCACTTTGCAGCGATTACGGAAGAAGAAGCTCTACGCCAAATTTACAAAGTGTGAGTTTTGGTTAAAGGAAGTCGCTTTTCTAGGCCATGTTGTATCCACTGAAGGAATTAAAGTGGATCATAGCAAGATCGAAGCTATTGTAAAGTGGGAAGCACCGAAGAGCGTTACAGAAATTAGAAGTTTCTTAGGTCTAGCTGGGTATTATCGATGATTTGTAGAAGACTATTTCTGAATTACCGTACCTCTCACCAATTTGACTAAGAAGGGTGAGAAGTTTGTTTGGACTGATAAATACGAGAAGATTTTCCAAACATTGGAGGCTAGATTGATATCAACTCCAATCTTGACCATTCTGATTCCAGGACAGCCATTTATTTTGTACACTGATGCATCAGGACTGGGATTAGGATGTGTACTTATGCAAGGAGAACAAGTAATTGCTTATGCCTCAAGACAATTGAAGGCACATGAGAAGAACTATCTTTGGAATTAGCGGCAGTAGTACATGTTGTCAAAATATGGAGACATTACTTTTACGGAGAGAAATTCCAGATTAAATCAGATCATAAGTCTTACTTACCTCTTTAATCAGATGGAGTTGAATATGAGACAAAGAAGATGGCTGGAACTATTGAAAGACTATGATTGTGATATCCAGTATCATCCAGGAAAGGCTAATGTGGTTACGGACGCACTGAGTAGAAAGGCAATGATGAAATCCCAAGAAGAGGTTAGCACCACTGCTGCACTGTGTACTATCGGAAAAGTATTCAATTATGGTCATGAACAGTTTGTGATAGATGCACCAGGTAAATCAACCAACCATGGGTTTATCCATCAGTTTGCAAATATGTTCGCCACATTGAAAATTGTACCCGATATACTTGATGAAGTGAAAACAATAATTAAATCAGACCCTTATCTAAGAACGGTACAAGAAGACATCAAAAAAGGTAGGACTACTCCTTAGTTCTCCATAGATGATGAAAGGGTACTGAAGTACAAAGGAAGAATATGTGTACCCGAAAAAAAAGTTTGGACATTAGACACCAACTAATGAAGGAAGCCCATACCACCGCCTATTCGATACACCCTGGAAGTACAAAAATGTATCATGACCTAAAGAAATTATATTGGTGGAAGGGAATGAAAGCAGATATAGCCAAGTTCGTGTCTCAATGCCTAAATTGTTAGAAGGTGAAAGCTGAACGACAAAGACCAGTAGGACTGTTACAGCCGTTACCAGAACCAGCATGGAAATGGGACTGCATCACTATGGACTTCGTCACAGGGTTACCATTGACTCCCCGAGTAGTTGACGCAGTTTGGGTGATTGTAGACAGACTGACTAAAACGGCTCGATTTATAGCTATACGACCTCAGTATACACTAGAGAGGTTAGCTAAATTGTATGTGGACAACATTGTCAGATTACACAACGTACCTGAAAGCATTGTGTTTGACAGAGATCCATGATTTACTTCAAAGTTTTGGAAAGGATTGCAGAAGGCTATGGGGACAACATTGAAGTTCAGTACTGCATTCCATCCTCAGACAGACGGACAGTCAGAGCGAACCATTCAGATTCTAGAAGACATGCTCCGAGCTTGTGTAATTGATTTCAAAGGATCATGGGATGAACAGTTACCACTGATTGAGTTCGCTTATAACAATAGCTATCAGGCTACTATACATATATCACCCTATGAAGCACTGTATGGCAGGAAGTGTCGAACTCCTTTGTTTTGGAATGAAGTTAGAGAATGTAGTATCGTTGGACCGGAATTTGTTGAAGAGACATGTCGAGTAGTCGACATTATCAAGGAAAGAGTAAGAACAGCTCAGAATCGTCAGAAGCACTATGCGGATACTAGAGGCCGAGACCTTGAATTCGTCGTAGGTGATAAGGTATTCCTCAAAGTGTCACCTATGCGAGGTTTGAAACGGTTCAGATAGAAAGGGAAATTAAGTCTGAGATATGTCGGACCATATGAGATTCTAGTTAAGTGTGGAAAAGTGGCTTACCAGTTAGCACTACCACCATCTATGTCAAGTGTGCATGACGTATTTCATATCTCCTTATTGAAGAAGTATGTCAGAGACCCAACGCACGTTTTGACAGTAGATCTACCTGATTTAACTGATGATTTGACATTTGAAGTAACACCAATTGAAATCACCAGTCGAAAGATGCAACGACTATGCAACCATGACATTTATTATGTTAAGATCACCTAGAGAAGCAGTGATATAGAAGAAATCACATGGGAAGAAGAGAATGCTATGCGGAAGCAATACCCTCATCTACTCGACTTGGAAGGTATGTACAATTTCGAGGATAAAATTTTTATAAGTAGGGGGAGTTGTAAGACACGTATCAAACTAACCGATCTTACCACCTTGTACCAGGTCTACCCATCATGATTGAGCCAAATGGACCAAATGTGTGAAGGAAATGGCGAAACCAGGTACTAAACTGACCCAAAAAAGTGAATTGGAGGGCAGGGTCGCATACCTAGGTAGGCAGGGTCAACCCCCCTCACATAGAAGTCAGACCCCTAATTTTTCACTGGGGGTCGGACAACTTAGGAACTGAGAGTCGACGGGATCTCGGACTACCTCATCGACCCCCTGTTTTCTGACAGAAACCGCAAATAGGAAACTTTCCAAATTTTAATGGGATTCCTTCCTAATCTTAATGGAACATATTTTTGGAGATTCTACTCTACAAATAGGATGTCCCTAAGCCTCTTTCACTCCTTCTGAAACCCTAATTGAGAGTGAGAGAAAGAGAAGAGAAGAAGAAGAATAGGAGAAGAAAAGTTGGAAAAGAGGACCGAATTGAAGAATTCAGAGAAATCTCGGAATCTCAGCAAACCTAAGGTATCGGCACGTTTCAATTGATAATCTAAGACCATAGAATAGTTCATGAAAGAGAGTATGGTCTAGGAGAAACCCAAATCATACACCCATGGGAAGAATTCGATGAAATCCATGGAGAAATCATGGTAGACAAAGTAAGGAAGAAACCTAGAGTTCTAAGCCATAGAACAAGCCTATAATGGATTGTGGAAGTAAGCCATAGGACCCAAACGTAAAAGAATGGACTGTATAATGAAAATATTGACTCAACCTACGGGGGGTCGCACGTGGGGTCGATTGGGAATCGACCCTACCAGACCACATGATCGACCCCCAGTATTTGGGAAGTCCATAATAGGGGTGGTTGCACCCAGGGTCGATGGAACATTCGACCCCGGCATCGACCTTACCCTGGGGGTCAATGTAGACTGCCACCCTACTTGTGACCCACCCTGCGACCCGTGCTTAAAAATAAGCCTAAAAGTGCCGGAATGACTTCTAACCAAAATCTATTGACTTGTTAGATTTTTCTATTGATATAAAAGTGGGTTTTAAAGCTTGAAAGAGGATCAACACTTAAGCAAAGGTGAGGGAACAAACCCTAAACTAATTGGCTAATAATAAACTATTTTTATTTCTTGAGTCCAATGCCATGACTGATTCTATGCGTGTATGCTTGTATGTGCATTCAATATGTCATTCAATATTCCTGCTATTACTGTTCATGCATATTTAATTCTGTTTATTTATAACATGATGATGATGATGATGCTAGGAATAAGCATGTGAATGTATGTGTGTGGTTAGTGTACATGGTACAGGTAGGGGGTGGTATCAACCGATACAGCCATGTCGTTTTCATGGGGTGTATATTGTGCCATGGTTCTACTCAAGTCATGTCCACTGACATCATCGTATCGCCATTACCTTATCAGAACTATAAGTCGTAGGGTATCAAGAGAGGTGGTCTTGGACCTTGTAGTCTTCGACTCTGCCGGGGGGCCTTAGCTCTATCTCTATGGATGTATTGAGGGATGCTAGGGTGAGGCCTTGGATACACTGTTTGACATTAGGATTGGTTAGTTGCGAGCCCAGTTTGCAAGCCCTCGCCAGCCGGGGCATACGTGTTGGTATGGGCAACCAGTACAGCCATGCCATTTTCATGGGCAACCGGTACCAATTTCGAGGTCAAAATTTTTAATAAGAAGGGGGGAGTTGTAAGACACGTATTAAACTAACCGGTCTTACCACCTTGTACCAGGTCTACTTATCATGGTCGAGCCAAGTGGACCAAGTACGTGAAGGAAATCGCAAAAACTAGGTATGAATTTGACCCAAAAATAGTAAATATGAGGGTAGGGTCACATGCCTAAATAGGTAGGGTCGACCCCAATTCAATAGAAGTCCAACCCATGACTTTTCAGTCGTAGGGTCAGATGAGTTGAGAACCATAGGGTTGACGGGTCCTATGACCCTATATGCGACCCTATAATGATAGACTGAAATCGTAAATTAGGAAACAAACTTAATTTCAAGGAGTCCTTTCCTAATCTCGATGAGACTTATTTTGGGAGGTTTTTCTCTATAAATAGGACGTCCCTTAGCCTCTTTCACTCCTTTTAGAACTATAAGACCCGTGTCAATCTAAACCGGTCTTACCACCTTGAACCAGGTTTACCCATTATGGTCGAGTCAAATGGACCAAGGGCGTGAAGGAGATCGAGATCCAAGGTATCAAATCGACCCAAAAACACTTAAAATAGGTAAAGGGTCGCATACCCAGCTAAGCAGGGTCGGACCTCCCAAAACAAAAAGTCAAACCCTCAGTTTTGAAGGGAGGGTCGGACAGCTTAAGACCCTAGGGTCGACGGGATCATCGACCCTCGGTTACCGCAGAAAATAGAAATTTGGAAATTTCCATATTTTCGAATGGGATTCTTTCCTAATCTCAATGGGACTTATTTAGGATGTTCCTACTCTATTTAAAGGACGTCCTTAAGCCACTTTCACTCCTTTCACAACCCTAATCGAATTGAGAGAAAGAGAGGAGAAGGAAAGAAGAAGAAGAAAGGGAAGGAAGAGAAATTAAGCCAAAAGAGAAGAGTTGCAGAGAAAGAGTAATCTTCTCAGGTATGAATACTAATTCCATGAGTTTCTACAGACCTTAGAATAGTTATTGGAAAGAGTGTGATCTCGGAGAAACCCAAACCATTAATCTATGGTTAGGTTTTCATGGAAAACCATAGGAAAGTGAATGAAAGCTATCTAGGTGGGTTATACATGGTTTCAGACCATGGAATGAATGTAGAATGGAATGTAGGAGCAAGCCATAGGATCCCAAACACGAGGAATGGATTAAAAGAGGGAATTGGACCAAAGTGCACCAAGGGTCGCACCGAGGGTCAATGACCATCCAACCCTAGGTGTTTCTGACCATCGACCCTCAGCATTCGGGAAGTCCAGAAAGAGGGAAGGGTCGATAGACCCATCGACCCTAGCATCGACCCTACCTCCGACCCTCAGTTAACAGAGTAGTTTTTAATTCTGAATAAATTCTAATTAAATTCCATCGACATTGTTAGGTCTTCTAGCAATATAATAACACTGTAAAGGTGATTCTAAAGCTTGGAAAAGTATCTTGTAGCAAGATAAGGTGAGGAACCTTAACCCCAAACTAAATTGGTTAATAATAAACTGTTTTCTATTTCTTGAGTCCTATGCCATGCTTGATTCTATGCGAATATGTTTGTAATGTGCATACAGCATGCCATCCAATATTTCTATTACTTGTTCATGCATATTTACTTTATTATTTATAACATGATGATGATGATGATGATGATAGGAATAGGCATGTGCTTGTATGTGTGTGGTTGATGTGCTTGATGCGAGCGAGTATCAGGGGAGGTGTGATGAGAACGTCTATAAACGTTAACCTTTGGCGAGTCTCAGCACTTTAGCTCTATCTCTAACTCAAGTCTTGTGCATTGGCATCGTCGTATCGCCATTACTTTAGCAGAACTATTATGTCCTAGAGTATCAGGGGATGTGGTTTCGGTCCTTGTATTCTCTGACTCTACCGGGGGCCTTAGCTCTATCTCTATGGACATTCTGAGGGATGCTGGGGTGAGGCCTTAGATACACTGTTTGGCATTAGGATTGGTTAGTTGCGAGCCCAGTTTGCATCCCTCGCCAACAGGGGCTTACGTGTTGGTATGGCACTATATAGCAATAAATGTAACCTTTGTTATATAATGTTCATGATTGGGTGCATGTGAGTTGACGATAAACGTGATCTTCGGGTAACGTCACACACTCGTGTATAGAGGCGGAGTCAATAAACGCGACCTTTGGCTACCTAAACCTTTCTATTGCATACTGCAAACTTTAAACCGGACCAGAGATATAAATTGACTTTTTGCATGCATATGTATTGTTGCTTTGTTTTGGCTACTCACTGAGCCGTGTTGTGTGCTCACCCCTCGACGTCGAATATTTTTAGTTTATGAAGCAAGTTATACCGTTGAAGACTATGTGAATGCGTCTGCGTATGGGAATGTAGCGGCGATGGAAGTAGAAGCTGAAATGGATACACACGAGTCCTCTTGCGAGTGCAACTCATGTGTATTTGATTAGATATTTTATAGGTTTCTTTATTGGATTTATTCAGACATGTATTTGATATTTAATATTTATGTAATTTTCTATTAAATTATTAATATCATTTAGTTTCTCAGTTCATGTTATTATAAGACTTCCGCTATTGTGTATTTACTCTGATTATGATTACGGATGTGTGTATGTTTAGATAGCGCGGGGATAGCGTATTTGAGATCCTAGTTGAACCGTTGGTTATTTAGCGGTTCATCACACCATTCTGATTAGACCAAAATTGGGGTGTGACAACTTGGTATCAGAGCGTCTCAGGCCTTATCCGCTGAACTAGCATACATTCAAGACAATAGTGAACTGAGATAGGATAAACTAAAAGCTTTAATACAAACACATTGTAAGCACAAGTGATGATTGAGACCAAATTTAAAAAGAGAATAATGCATCTATTAAGGGGAAAACAAGTTACATACAATGAGTGAGAGAAACAAAACGTATATACATAACTAAAGCAGAGTACTATCCACAACCTGGACAGTGACTCTGAAGTACAAGGAAATGAAGGTACAATCAAGAAGCTGGAGGCGAAGGAGGAGGCGGTGCCTCACGGTCTCTATCGTAGTCCTCTGCATAGACTCTAGCCGACCAGGCTATCTGAGTCTGGGTCGTCTGTAGACTAGCTGTGAGACCGGCTATCCTCTGATCAGTCGTACGCTGCACCTCTAGGAGCTCCCCCATCCGCGCGTCTGATGCGTGCTGAGCAGCCAACAGCTCATCCATCCTCAGATCAGATCTTCACTGAGCATCCCTGATCTCCTACAGCATCTCCATCATGGATGAAGGTGGAAGTGAAGGATTAGCTGAATGGGAAAGACCAACCTCAAGTGCAGGAGCCGCCGCAGAAGAAGTACTAACTCCAGCCGCATGTGTAGGTAAAGGCGGTGGTATCGAGTCGACGTCCATATACATACGATCGTCATCGTCGACCGGATCCACACGAGCTCTAGCAGCAGCAGCAGCAGCCTCAGCATCAGCCATCTCGACCCGAGTGTGAGGGCGCACCATCGCGTTCCTCTCCTCATCGCTAACCTCAGCATCTCACAGCCCCATCTTGCAGATAGCCTCCCAATCTAGAGGCGACGAGAAGGTCTTCTCCTGGATCTTCTCATCTACCAGATCCACCCCCAGACGGGTCAGTAGCACTGTAATCATGCGTCCATAGGGTAGATTACCCCTATGACCGGACAATGTAGCACTAATCATGGTCTGCATGATGATGTATGGGAGGCAGACGGGCTGTTGAGTGCATATATTGTATATCAGGAACTGGGTCAGCTGAGACACCCTCTTATAGTGCCCACTCTGTGGGATCAGATTATGCTGGATAATCTTACAGAAGACCCGTGGAGCTGGACGCAAGTAACAGGCTCTCATCTGCCAGCAATCAGGGCGTAACAGCTGGTTGTCGATCTCTGCCCTCATCTCCATCTCAACAAACTGTGGCTCTCCCGGCGCACAGTACACCATGGGGCCATCATAGGGAATGCCCAACAGATCGGCCAGCTGCCGATAATCAAAGGAAATGTACACCCCCTTGACGTAACTAGTGATGCGCAACTCCTGACCATGCTCAACGTCATTGTAATTCCCCACCACCTGGAGATTACAATAGAACTGGCGCACCAAATTTGGACATATGCACGCGTCGTATGTGATGACAGGGAGCCACCCCATATTACCAAATGCTCCCTCTACATTGAACAAGGCTAGCTCAGCCAAGTTCACCATGCGACCCCCTTCCACTTTCTTACGGGCATTGTCAGCATACTGTGCCTCGGCGTCATTGGAATGGAAGCGAAGGGGATCACGAACTCGGGGTACATTAGTACGAGCCATGGTATCTGCAAAATAAGAAAGAGAAGGAAAACAAGGAGTTAATAAGATAAAAATCCAAAATTTGATGTAATAACGACGTAAGTTGACCATAAAGCCCCATTTCTCACCATTCAAGTGGGCATAAGGACTTACGAAGGTTTAAACATATCCTACAACCCACATGCAGTAGTAAATTTTAACTGACGATGTCCAATTTGAAGAAATTCAAAAAAAAATCGAAAATGTCGACAAATTAGGGCAAAAAGAGAAAATTTCAAGTTTCTCGATAACCAACCGATGAAACTCAAAAATTTTTGAGGGCTTTCGTTCCTCGAGACACCAATAACAAAAGCCCCCAATAAAAATCAAATTTTTACGGTTGGAAAAAGTTTAATTTGGAAAATACAAGTTAAACGTGCGAAAACCTAGAAATGGAAACCTAAAAACAGGTAAAAATGGGAAGACATACCTGTAGTGATGACGTAGACGTCGAAACACGGAGTCAAACCGATCCAAAACAGTAGAGTAGCACTGTAGCAACTCAGAGAGGAGAGACAAGTCAAAACGGAGGAAGGAATAGTGAGAAACGACCCAGAATCGAATCTTAAAAATCTGATTTTTGGTCCGAGGGTCGTACAATTCGACTAGCACAATCGACCCTCGAATCGACCCTCCCATCGACCCTCGGCTCTCGGGAACCTGACAGAAAACTAAGGGTCGGAACTAAGGGTCGGATACCCATCGACCCTCGCATCGGCCCTCAGCTCTCGGGAAGAACAGGTCATTCCCAGGGTTAGAAACTAAGGGTCGGACATACCAGCGACCCTGTATAGAAAAGACAGCATTTTTTTTATAAAATGAGCTAGAATTGGAATTGATTATTGGTTAGCATGCCTACATGAAATATAAATGACTTCTAACCTATTTGATGATTTTCAGGCACCACCAATCACCGAAAAGAAATATGTCTGGACGTAGAGTGACCCGACCGACCCGAAACGCAGTCCCACCACCACCACCAGTGGAGGAGACTAGTCAAGAGAATATCTACGCACCGGGAAATCTAGAACCGGCAAACCCTACAAATTTGCCACCTCTACCACCAGAGCTAGCAACAGTGGTGATGAACCTGGCACAGCAGCTGCAGTAGATGCAATACGCACTGGCTCAGATGCAGGTCGCCATGGGAATTATGTTTCAAGCCACTCAGGCCACACCCATGCATACTAGACAAGCCAGTGCAGCCCCGGTGGATAACCACCCAGCTCATCAGACACCTCAACAACCGGCTGCACCGATTCCAGTGCCGGTACTGGAAGCAGCTCAAGGGAATTACTAGTATCCACCCTATATGTTTGGGGCAAACCCCCAGAATCAGCTGGACCACTCCCGACTAGTGGAGAGATTTTTGAAGATGAAACCCAGAGAATTCAACGGCAAGCTGTCTGATCCATTGTGGCCAGCCCAATGGATAGACGAGATGGAGATAAATTTCCTCATGATGACTATCACAGAGGAAGAGAAAGTACTATACGCCACCTTCATGCTCAAGGGCGACGCACAACATTGGTGGAAATCCACGAAGATATATTTACTGACCAAGCACGCCCTATTGACATGGGCTATATATAAAGAAGCTTTCTTCGAGAAATATTTTCCACGAAGCTTCAGAGATTCGATGGAGAAGGAGTTCCTGAGCTTGTACCAGGGACAGATGACTGTAGACTCATATCAACAGCGCTACGAAGAGCTATTTTTCTTTGCACCGGCTAGCATGCAAGAAGAAGATACCAAAACCCATAGGTTCGTCGTGGGACTAAGAGGAAGCATCAGAGAAAATGTTATGGGCTTAGAGAAGAAAATTTACAATGAAGCTGTCCAGATTGCTTGAGTGATTGAATCGATCCAGAAGGAGAGTTACCTTACTCATAACAGAGGCATCAAGGGACGAGCGAAAACTCCTACAACGGAGGCAATAACAGGACGTATAAGCCTTTCCGTCCTCAGAATTTTAATGCTGCAACCAAGACTACCCCAGCAGCTCAACCTTAGCCAAAGCCAAATTCTGAAGCCCCGAAGTGTTTTAACTGCAACCAGCCGGGACATATGGCAAGGGAGTGCCCTAAGCCCAAGAAGCAATTCCATCAGGGACGTGTATATGCTGTTACGTCCGAGGATGCGGCTGCATCACCCGATGTGGTCACAGGTATGACTGAAACTTTAAAGTTGTAATTACATTGAATGAGCATGTAGACTAAGTAAAGATAAATCACAGGTATTGTACCTATAAATGGCGTACCCGCCAGAGTACTCTTCGATTCCGGAGTTACTCATTCCTTTATATCTGTGTCATTTGGAAAGAAGAAAAAATTACCCATCAAAACATTAGACTACAAATTACTTGTACGGTCACCGATGGGGTTAGAAGTTGAACTAGATAAGGGTTATGGACCATGTCCAGTTCTCATTGGAGAGCAGACCTTAGATGCAACCTTGATACAACTTGAGATGGTAGACTTTGATGTCATCTTGGGAATGGACTGGTTAGCTCGACATTCTGTAAATTTACTATGCGCCGAAAAGAAGCTAACATTCAAAGACAAAGAAGGGGCAGAATTCAGTTTCTCGGGAACCAAACTTCCTCGGAGACGCAAGCTCATACTCTCAGCATTAAAGGCTAAGAAGTGCCTTAACAAGGGAGCAGTCGGGTATCTAGTATCAGTGGTCGACCTAACCAAGGAAGCACCACAAATGGAAGACATTGACGTCGTGCGAGATTACCCTGACGTATTTCCAAAGGAACTACCCAGATTACCACCCGATCGGGCCACGGAGTTTGTAATAGACCTGATACCTGGAGCCGCACCCGTATCAAAAGCACCTTACAGGATGGCTCCTACGGAACTGAAGGAACTGAAGGTGCAACTACAAGAATTGCTGGACAAGGGTTATATTCGACCCAGTATATCTCCATGGGGTGCACCGGTGTTGTTCGTAAAGAAAAAGGATGGTAGCATTCGATTATGTATCGACTATCGGGAGTTGAATAAACTGACAATCAAGAATCGATATCCATTACCTCGGATCGATGACTTGTTCGACCAGTTACAAGGAGCAAGAGTATTTTCTAAGATCAATCTTCGATCAGGCTATCATCAGCTGAAGATTAAAGAAGGTGATATTCCAAAGACAGCATTCTGAACCAGATATGGACATTATGAATTGTTGGTTATGTATTTCGGATTAACTAATGCACCGGCAACGTTCATGGATCTTATGAACCGAGTTTTCCACGATATGTTGGATACGTCAGTTATAGTATTTATTGATGACATATTGGTATATTCCAAGGACAAGAAAACTCATATCAAGAACCTAAACGCAGCCCTACAACGTTTAAGGAAAGAGAAGCTATATGCCAAATTTTCAAAGTGTGAGTTTTGGCTAAGTGAAGTCGCCTTTCTAGGCCATGTAGTGTCCGCTGAAGGAATCAAAGTTGATCCCAGCAAGATCGAGGCTATTGTGAAGTGGGAAGCACCAAAGAGCGTTTCAGAAATCAAAAGTTTTCTGGGTCTAGTTGGTTATTATCGGAGATTCATAGAAGACTATTCTCGAAATCCGTACCTCTCACCAGTTTGACTAAGAATGGTGAAAAGTTTGTATGGACCGATAAATGTGAAAAGAGTTTCCAAACACTGAAGACCAGATTGATATCCGCCCCGATTTTGACTATTCCTATTCCAGGACAGACGTTTACCTTATACACGGATGCATCAGGACTGGGATTGGGATGTGTGCTTATGCAAGGAGAGCAAGTGATTGCTTATGCTTCAAAACAGTTAAAGGTACATGAAAAAAATTATCCCACTCATGATCTGGAGCTAGCGGCAGTAGTACATGCGGACAAGATATGGAGACATTACCTATACGGGGAGAAATTTCAGATTAAATCAGACCATAAAAGTCTTACTTATCTATTTAATCAGAAGGAGTTGAATATGAGACAAAGGAGATGGCTGGAACTATTGAAAGACTATGATTGTGATATCCAGTATCATCCGGGAAAAGCGAACGTGGTAGCGGATCCATTGAGCAGAAAAGCAATGATAAAATCTCAAGGAGAAGTTAGCACGACTGCAGCAATATGTACCAACGGAATGGTGTTCAATCACGCCAATGAGCAGTATGTGATAGATACAACAGATGAATCATCCAACCAAGGGTTTATTCATCGGTTTTCGAATATGTTCGTGACATTGAAGAATGTACCGGATATAGTGGACGAAGTGAAGACAGCTATCAAAGCAGATCCTTATCTAAGAACAGTACAAGAAGATATTGAGAAAGGTAGGACTAACACTGAGTTCACCTTGGAAGACGAGAAGGTACTAAAATACAAAGGAAGAATATGTGTACCTGAAACAGAAAGTATGGACATTAGACACAGACTGATGAAAGGAGCCCATACCACCATCTACTCGATACGCCCTGGAAGTACAAAAATGTATCATGATCTAAAGAAATTATATTGGTGGAGGGGAATGAAAGCAGATGTAGCTAAGTTCATGTCTCAATGCCTAAATTGTCAGAAAGTAAAGGCTGAACGACAAAGACCCGTTGGATTGTTGCAGCCATTACCGGAACCAGCATGGAAATGGGACAGTATCACTATGGACTTTGTCATGGGACTACCACTGACTCCTCGAGTAGTTGACGCAGTTTGGGTGATTGTAGACCGTCTGACCAAAACAGCTCGCTTCATACCTATACGACCTCAATATACACTGGAAAGGTTAGCGAAACTGTATGTGGATAATATTGTTCGGTTACACGGTGTACCAGAAAGTATTGTGTCCGATAGAGATCCACGATTTACTTCTAAATTTTGGGAAGGGTTGCAAAAGGCTATGGGTACAACGTTGAAGTTCAGTACTGCATTCCACCCACAGACAGATGGACAGTCAGAACGTACAATTCAGATTCTAGAAGATATGTTACGAGCATGTGTAATTGATTTCAAGGGATCATGGGACGAAGAGTTACCATTGATCGAGTTCGCTTATAATAACAGTTATCAGGCCACAATACAGATGTCACCATATGAAGCACTGTATGGCCGAAAGTGTCGATCTCCCTTGTTTTGGAATGAAGTTGGAGAACGTAGTATTGTTGGACCAAAATTTATTGAAGAGACTTGTCGAGTGCTCGACATCATCAAGGAAAGAGTAAGAACAGCTCAGAACCGCTAGAAGCAATATGCGGATATTCGACGAAGATAGATCGCCGTAGGTGATAAAGTATTTTTGAAGGTATCGCCTATGCGAGGATTGAAGTGGTTCAGACAGAAAGGGAAGCTAAGCCCAAGATATGTCGGGCCATATGAAATTCTAGCTAAGCGTGAAAAAGTGGCTTATCAGTTAGCACTATCACCATCCATGTCAAGCGTGCATGACGTATTTCACATTTCCTTATTGAAAAAGTATGTCAAAGACCCAACGCATGTTTTGACAGTGGATTTGTCGGAATTGACTGATGATTTGACATTTGAAGTAACACCAACAGAAATCACTAGTTGAATAGTTCAATGTCTATGCAACAGAGTTATCTACTATGTTAAGGTCACATGGAAAAGTAGAGACATGGAAGAAATTACATGGGAAGAAGAAAATGTTATGCGAAAGCAATACCCTCACTTATTTGATTCAGAAGGTACGTACAATTTCGAGGACGAAATTTTTATAAGTTGGGGGGAGTTGTAAGACCCGTGTCAATCTAACCCGGTCATACCACCTTGAACCAGGTTTACCCATTATGGTCGAGTCAAATGGACCAAGGGCGTGAAGGTGATCGAGATCCCAGGTATCAAATCGACCCAAAAACACTTAAAACAGGGGAAGGGTCTCATACCCAGCTAAGCAGGGTCAGACCTCCCAAAACAGAAATTCAGACCCTCAGTTTTGAAGTGAGGGTCGGACAGCTTAAGACCCTAGGGTCGACGGGATCATCGACCCTCCCATCGACCCTCGGTTACCGCAGAAAATAGAAATTTAGAAATTTCCATATTTTCGAATGAGATTCTTTCCTAATCTCAAAGGGACTTATTTAGGATGTTCCTACTCTATTTAAAGGACGTCCCTAAGCCACTTTCACTCCTTTCATAACCCTAATCGAATTGAGAGAAAGAAAGGAGAAGGAAAGAGGAAGAAGAAAGGGAAGGAAGAGAAATTAAGCCAAAAGAGAAGAGTTGTAGAGAAAGAGTAATCTTCTCAGGTATGGATACTAATTCCATGAGTTTCTACATACCTTAGGATAGTTATTGGAGAGAGTGTGATCTCGGAGAAACCCAAACCATCAATCTATGGTTAGGTTTTCATGGAAAACCATAGGAAAGTGCATGAAAGCTATCTAGGTGGGTTATACATGGTTTCAGACCATGGAATGAATGTAGAATGGAATGTAGGAGCAAGCCATAGAATCCCAAACACGAGGAATGGATTAAAAGAGGGAATTGGACCAAAGTGCACCAAGGGTCGCACCGAGGGTCGATGACCATCCGACCCTAGGTGTTCCTGACCATCGACCCTCAACATTCGGGAAGTCCAGAAAGAGGGAAGGGTCGATAGACCCATCGACCCTAGCATCGACCCTACCTCCGACCCTCAGTTAACAGAGTAGTTTTTAATTCTGAATAAATTCTAATTAAATTCCATCGACTTTGTTAGGTCTTCTTGCAATATAATAACACTGTAAAGGTAATTCTAAAGCTTGGAAAAGTATCTTGTAGCAAGCTAAGGTGAGGAACCTTAACCCCAAAATAAATTGGTTAATAAGAAACTATTTTTTATTTCTTGAGTCCTATGCCATGCTTGATTCTATGCGAATATGTTTGTAATGTGCATACAGCATGCCATCCAATATTTCTATTACTTGTTCATGCATATTTACTTTATTATTTATAACATGATGATGATGATGATGATAGGAATAGCCATGTGCTTATATGTGTATGGTTGATGTGCTTGATGCGAGCGAGTATCAGGGGAGGTGTGATGACAACGTCAACAAACGTTAACCTTTGACGGGTCTCAGCACTTTAGCTCTATCTCTAACTCAAGTCTTGTGCATTGGCATCGTCGTATCGCCATTACTTTAGCAGAACTATTATGTCGTAGAGTATCAGGGGAGGTGGTCTCAGTCCTTGTAGTCTCTGACTTTACCGGGGGGGCCTTAGCTCTATCTCTATGGACATCCTGAGGGATGCTGGGGTGAGGCCTTGGATATACTGTTTGGCATTAAGATTGGTTAGTTGCGAGCCCAGTTTGCAGCCCTCACCAACAGGGGCTTACGTGTTGGTATGGCATTATATAGCAATAAATGTAACCTTTGTTATATAATGTTCATGATTGGGTGCATGTGAGTTGACGATAAACGTGATCTTCGGGTAACGTCACACACTCGTGTATAGTAGCGGAGTCAATAAACGCGACCTTTGGCTACCTAAACCTTTCTATTGCATACTGCAAACTTTAAACCGGACCAGAGATATAAATTGACTTTTTGCATGCATATGTATTGTTGCATTGTTTTGGCTACTCACTGAGCCGTGTTGTGTGCTCACCCCTCGACGTTGAATATTTTTAGTTGATGATGCAAGTTATACCGTTGAAGACTATGTGAGTGCGTCTGCGTACGGGAACGTAGCGGCGATGGAAGTAGAAGCTGAAATGGATACACACGAGTCCTCTTGCGAGTGCAACTCATGTGTATTTGATTAGATATTTTATAGGTTTCTTTATTGGATTTATTCAGACATGTATTTGATATTTAATATTTATGTCTCAGTTGAATACAGAATAATTTTCTATTAAATTATTAATATCATTTAGTTTCTCAGTTCATGTTATTATAAGACTTCCGCTATTGTGTATTTACTCTGATTATGATTACGGATGTATGTAAGTTTAGATAACGCAGGGATAGCCTATTTGAGATCCTGGTTGAACCGTTGGTTATTTAGCGGTTCATCACACCATTCTGGTTAGACCAAAATTGGGGTGTGACAAGAACCCTAATTGAATGTGAGAAAAAGAGAAGGAGAAAGAAGATAAGAAGAGAAGGAAAATTGAAGAAAAGACTAAGGAAGAGGAGAAACTTCAGAGAAACCTTTGAATCTCAGCCAACTTCAGGTATGAGTCTAATTCCCTCATAAATTAAGAGCCTATAATGGAATATGAAGAAGGTAGGAATAAGAGAAACCCAAATCATCTATCCATGGATGAGTTTCGAAGGAATCCATGGAAGTAATCATCATAGGCATTGGAAAGTGTGTAAAAATCATAGTTATAAGCCATAGAACAATCTTTGAATGGACCTACGAGAACTCAGGATCGATCACATACCCTCGGGAAGTCCTAGGGAGGGTGTGGTCACACATAGGGTCGATTGATAACCGACCCCATGTCTGACCCTACCCTTAGGGTCGATTAGGTAACCGACCCTAGGTACTACCCTACCTGCGACCCTATGATTTCAGCTAGTCTAAATTTGTTGAAATTTTTAGTCTAATTAAAATCTATCGATTTGTTAGGTTTTTCTTAGTGATTTAAAAGTGATTCTTAAAGCTTGAATAAGATTCTACACTCAATCAAAGGTGAGGGAACAAGACCTAAACTAATTGGTTAATAATAAACTATTTTATTTATTGAGTCCAATGCCATGAATGATTTTGTGTTTGTCAGCATGTAATGTGCATTTAACATGTCATCCAATATTCCTGCTGTTACTGTTCATGCATATTTAATTTTGTTTATTTATAACATGATGATGATGGTAATGTTAGGAATAGGCATGTGAATGTTTTTGTGTGGTTAGTGTACTTGATGCGAGTGGGGCATCAGGGGGAGGATGTGACACTGTGGTTTTTCCAAGTCACCAGACTCTAGCTCTATCTCTACTGAAGTCTTATCATCTAATATTGTCATATCGCCATTACCTTAGCCAAGCTATTACATCGTAGGGCATCAGGGGAGTTGGTCTCGGACCGTGTAGTCTCGGACTCTGCCGGAGGGCCTTAGCTCTATCTCTATGGACGTATTGAGGGATGCTGGGGTGAGGCCTTGGATACACTGTTTGACATTAGGATTAGTTAGTTGCGAGCCCAGTTTGTAATCCCTCAATAATAGGGGCTTACGTGTTGGTATGGGAGCATGTGGTACTGCAATGCTGATACCCCTTGGGTACACTGTTTCCATGGTGGGTGCATGTGGGACGGCAATGCCGATATTCATTGGGCGGCTTCACACACTCATGTATAGAGGTGAGGCGGCCTTCGAACCTTTCTATAGCACATTGCAAACTTATAAACCAGACCACAGATATGAATTGAATGCATGCATTTGTTTGTTGCATTGTTTTGTTTGCTCACTAAGCCGTGATGTGTGCTCACCCTTTTTGACGTTGAATATTTTAGTTGATGATGCATGTACCACTGTTGAGGACTACATGAATGCTCCTGTGTATTGGCAAGCGAAAGCGATGGACACTGAAGTGATGATGGAGTCGCATGATTCGACATGCGAGTGCAACTCCTGTGTTTTTTATTAGACTTTTATTTGGATTATATAGACAATGTATTTGAATTAATTATTTAAGTTTATGTCTTAGTCTTTTTAAATTATTTATTTTATCACATTTAGATTTTTAGTTCATTTAATATTTAAGACTTCCGCTATTGTGTATTTACTCTGATTATTGTTGTGGATGTGTATGGTTTAAGCAAACGGACACAACCTATTTGAGATCCTGGTTAAACCATTGGTTTATTAATGGTTCATCACACCATTCTGAACAGTGCGGAATTGGGGTGTGACAGAGTACCCTCTGGATAGGTTTGAAATCTGACTCTCTGTTCATTTCCTTGCTTAAGTGCTGGGATTAGATGAAGTTCCTCTGAAGTTTCTCGAACTCCTCTTCATCCAAGTTGAAGGGCTCTTTAGGAGCCTTGTATAGCTGGTCACCTCTTGCAAAAGCCTCCAACATGATAGCCAACTGGGGGATCATCAATGTGATGTCTACACCTTTGATTCTACTAGTGATGTACCACTCCCCTATGGCGTCATATGTGCCATACCTCAAGTTGAACTAAAAGAGGCAAACCAAATCTGGGTACACATCATCTTTGATGCTCATGGCAGGTGACCACCCGAATCAGTTAAAAGTCTCAAGGACCCTGAACCAGTCAAAGTCATCAAATACCACATGGTGCCTGGTGTGAGGACAAAGATCGTAATCCTGTTTGGAAGTCGCACCTAGATTAAGGTCTAGGACCTTAGAAATGTGATATCTCACCCCAAGGTAAGACTTCGATTGACTCATGACCTTTAGATTGGATTTCTGGTCCATCAGAGATTGGGTTAGCATTAGGTTACGATTATGGGAAGGGGTTAGGCACCCAAACCACCCGATCAAAATCGGTCTCCTATGCCTTTCTATGCTAGACTCTATCTATTAAACTGAGCCAAACCAAGTGGTTTGATATCATTGAACCGAATCTGTATCCATCAGATTGCCTACGTATCAAGGAATTATTTCAAAAATCAGGTTCACCATCAGTTTAGGTGTGATTAAAGTTTATGATTGTGATTTATGCTTGTGCATGATTAAGTTCATTGTTCAAATTGAATTTTATGGTTGAAAAGATGATAAATCCTATGGGTTAAGATCTGGATGGTCTATGTGAACTGATAGATAGTCCTAGTTGATCTAAGAATGGATAACCCCTTCTGGTTCGAAATGTGGATAACCCTATTTGGGTCAAAATGTGGATAACCTTTTCTGGATTAAAATGTGGATAACCCTTTCTATGTTGAAATGTAGATGGATATCCTAGTGGATCTATGGATAGTCTGAGTGGACTAAGGTGTGGATCCGAATTTAGGTTTCTCCCAAATGGCCTACATATCCTTGGGTTTGCCCTTGGAATCAGAATCTGCGTAGTTCAAAATGATGGGTGAATATCCTAGTGGATCTATGGATAGTCCGAGTGGACTAAGGTGTGGATCTGAATTTGAGATTCTCCCAAATGGCCTACGTATCTTAGGGTTTGCCCTAGGAATCAGAATCCACGTAGTTCGGACTGGATAACCCTATTTGGGTCAAAATGTGGGTACCTGTTCTAGGTTTATGATTTAGAAACTATTTTAGGTTTAGGATTGAGAACCTATGCTAGGTTTAGGATTTATTGAGGGTCAGAATCATCCTAAATTACCCTTTTCATCCTAAGTTCTAATTTTGGAAGGTTTGACAAAGCATTCACTTTCTTTACTAATATTTTTTTACTATTTTCCATTATGCCCTTCCCAAGAATGTGGGTGCCTAAATGCACATCCCCATGCCTAATATGTTTGCTAGGTGTACAGATATGGCAGTTCAACTAGGGTGTTGCATAAATTAAATTATTGCAAAAAATAAATTATTTATCTAAATATGGCATATAAAACATTTATGGTAAGAAATTCACATATAGTAAGATTGTTAGAAATCTCTCAAATATGGAATGTATTGTAAATAAGGCAAGAGCCTATACGGCATGATCTAGTATGCTATCTTCTAAGCAAGTCAAGACCTAATATGGCAAAAATCAATATATGCATCTATATATCCATA
This sequence comes from Protea cynaroides, assembly GCA_028583415.1. NCBI lineage: Eukaryota > Viridiplantae > Streptophyta > Magnoliopsida > Proteales > Proteaceae > Protea > Protea cynaroides. The sequence continues at coordinate 31,823,074 of CM053274.1, forward strand.
TGGAAAGTACCAAATATAGAATGCAAATATGGCATGAATTATCCGAAAAGGGTAAGATTGATATACTATTTTCTAAGCATAGTAAGACTTAACATGGTAGGTGAGCAATCCAAACAAAGCATGTGAATCATTATAGTAGCAAGCATGTGAGAGAATTCTTCAAAATATAGCAGACAAATAAAATGGCATCTCATGTATTATTTCCAATCAAATTATGTCTCAATGTGTCTCAGATGAGATTCTTTAGATCTATGGTTGGGATCTAATGTGAATCTCTCAATATTTCAAAATCTGATCCTTGATCAATGGTTAGATATCTTTTATCTCTTCAATAATGTATCAATTAGATCAGATCCTCAATCTAATGGTCAGATCTCTTTAAAACATTATCATTAAGATCAACACCTCTGGTATCATTAAAACAACCATCATCAATGGCTCAGATCTCACATCAAGTTTAGCTCACACATGATCAAGATCCAACGGTTCAAATATCTCAAAATCATAATCCAACCGTTTAGATTCATTTACATCAATCATCAAGACAATCCGATGGTTTGGATTCATTTATAACACTCATGATGTCAATCTAATGGCTCAAATTCTTCTAAAACACAATATGATGTAAATCTATTGGTTCAGATTCCTCTAAGACATTCAAGATCAAGATTTAATGGTTCAGATTGCCTATCATGATAATCTAACCATTCATATCCATTTAAATCACTTTTGATGACAATCCAACGGTGAAGATTACTCAAATTACGTAATCTAACCATTTAGATTTCTCAAATCAAGGTAAATTAATGATCAACGAATCAACTTAACATTCTAAGATCAATAATCCAATTTTATCAAAATTCCAAGATTAGTGGTTCAATTTTAATCATATCATTCCAAGATCAATGGTCCAATTTAAATCATATCATTCCAAGCATACGATCGGATCAATTTCTTTCAATTTTCACAATTGGATCAATTTCACTACATTTTCACAATCGGATCAATTTCATCATATTTTCACAATCTGATCAATTTCATCATATTAACACAATCGGATCAATTTCATATTTCCACAAAATTCCATATATGATGGGATCAATCAATTTTATCAAAATTCCAAGAATTAAGCATCCGATGGGATCAATCAATTTTATCAAAATTCCAAGGATACGGTCAATTCATAAAAATTTAGCATATTAAAACAAGATGACATCCAATGACTGAGACTTAATGGGGCAGATCATGTTGATGAAGATGACTTTCAAATCAGATGGTTGTGAGGATAGCAGTAGGTATGATGGTGCAATGAGATTTCGGGCATGGATATTGCTGATTTTTTTAAATATCAAGTTGCAGGTGTAGATTGAGTTCTGTATGTTGGGTTAGGGAAATAGATGGCCAAGTGGGTGCTTGGTTGGTTGTAGGTGTTGATCAGGGAGGAGGGTTTACATGGCTGGATAGGTGGGGTGTTGCAAGGGGATTGAGGGAATCAGAGTAGGAGATGATAAGGTGTGGTAGTGGATTGATCTTGTACGACCCACACTCCGTAAACCCGGTCTAAACCTTGGTTTTGTGTCGTAGCAGGTCTTCCGATTATCAACGGGCTAGACGGGACAAGCGGATGACAAACAGGTATGAAATCGGATCAAAGACGGTCAAATAATCATCATTTTATGTTGACCGGTCGATGGTACCGGTCTTGGTATCGGTCAACCGGTCAGCTCTGCGCAGCTGAGTGCGGAGATACGGAAATTGGCTTCTGAGGGTCCCACTTTCCTGATTTTGAATCCTAAGACTTTTCTAATCCTAATAGGGTTACTAAACCCTAATTCTAGCCTATAAATACACCCTTAAACCTCCTCAAATCCTTTCCATTATCTCTCACAAACCCTAGAGAAGAGAAGGAGGTTGGAAAGGAGAAGGAGCTAGGAAGAAGAAGAAGGTGCCGCCATTACCGTTCGACAACGCTTACGTTACGCCAGTCAACGGTAAGTGTTTTAATCAATCTTCTTACTCTATGATAGTTATAGGGGTGCATCATAACCATGCAAAGTAGGTATTGATCTAAAACCCTAGCTGGACCTTAAAACCCTAAGTTGCCGTCAAACCCTAGATTCGAGTTCCGAGATGATATTCATCAAAACAAAACTTGAATGAGTTGGGGATAGCTCTAACTCCAAGATTAAACTTAGAATGGATAGGTGAAACCGTGGAAATCCATGGAGGATGATCAATGGCAGTTGAAAAACCCATGTATGGTCTTCCGGAGACATACCGGTCGACTATACCGGTTGCACATAGTGCGGCCGGTATGTTGCCACCGGTATCTTCCGGGAGGCTGGTTGATGGGGACCGGCTGACCATACCAGTCGCCAGTCTTCCCCACAGAGCTGCGACCCGTACATGCCACCGGTCAGCTCTGTGAGGGTATTTTATAACTTTGTTGGTTTCCGACCAACATGAAACCCTAAGAAGCTATTCTAATGAAACCCTAATAATATTGTAGGACTTTGTGATTTCCCATTTGGATCTTGCGAAGTGGAGCAAGCTAACAAACGAGCGTCAGGTAAGGGAATTTGACCTAAACCTAATAATTAATGGACAGTAAATCGTTGTTAACCACCTGATTATATATGATGTGATGTTTGTGCATCTTCACATGCCATGTTTTAATTTCAGTTATTATTAGTTCATGCATTGTTAGGATGTGATTGTTAAGCATGTGATTGTTTTCGTTAGTGTGTGGAGTGGGGTATGGGCCTGGGATCGCTCCTCACACTAGCACCTTTCGTAGTATTTTGTCTTAACATGCTTGGTATGGGTGGGGCATCAGGGGAAGGTCGTGGTACGGTGGTCTCCGATGTTGATGCTGGTCTGGCCATGGTTATGTGGCATTGTGGTCTCCGAGGTCGACGCTGGCTTGTCTACAATGCTTTAGCTCTATCTCTATGCCGTAGGGAGTTATGTGGGGATAGGGTCTACCTGCGTATTGTTTCTATCTTAGTGGGTTAGTTGCGGATAGGGCATCAGGGGAGGTGTGGGAATGCCTTAGCTCTATCTCTATGCCGTAGACGGCTTTACTGGGATAGAGCATACAATGATGACATATAGGATTGGTTAGTTGCGAGCCCCGTTTGCGAGCCCTGGCCAGTAGGGTCTTAGGTACTGGTATGGATAGAGTATCAGGGGAGGTACGGGGGTATCTTAGCTCTATCTCTATTCCATGATGGGTGCATGTGGGCTAATGGGGGTGTGATCCATGTGGTGCCACACACTCGTCTATAGAGGTGCGGGGGCCACCAAACCTTTCTATAGCACATTGCAAACTTAAAACCAGACCACAGCATAAAATTGATTGTTACTCATGCATAATATTGTGAAACTGTCATATTGTCTTACTGAGCTAAGTTGTGAGCTCACCCTTTGTATGTATACATGTTTTTAGATGTTGATGCAGGTTACACTGTGGATGACTACATGAACGCTCCGGCGTATGGTGGTGTAGCTGCGTTGGACATACAGGCAGGAGAGGACGAGCATGATGCTTCATGCGAGTGCCCTTTCTGCGTGTACCTATGATCGGATTTTGTTTTCGTTTCAGTTATTTTTGTTTGGTATTAAGAAATGTAAAAGATATTTATTTTATTTTTTTTGGATTTGAATAATTGGATACTTATTTAATTTATCAATTGATACTCAGTTCATTATATTTTAAAGACTTCCGTTGTATTATTTATATTCTGATTGTGGTTATGTGTAATGGTTTGTATGAGTGGACACGGCCTATTCGAGATCCTGGTGTGAACCGTTGGTTCAATGACGGTTCACTCACACCATTCTGGTTGGATCAGAATTGGGGTGTGACAACTTGGTATCAGAGCCAAGTTGCTCTGTCCAACAAACCATATTGCACTTAACTAAGTCGATGAACTGAGTTAGGAAAAATTTAAAAATCTTAATACAAACACCATAAGCATTGTTTGATACCTGAGACGGACTAAGAAAGAGCATAATGTACTGTATTAAATATGAAATTTAATAATACATATGCACTAGTTAGGGTAAACCATAAAGATTTTTCATTAAAAGAAAAGAGTATCAAATGAAATAGTGTTACAGGGTACAGTTCACAAACCAGACAGTTACCCTGTTATATAAACAATCATAAGTGAGAGAAATAAGAGGGACAATCATGGGGTATGGGGCCTGGGAGGAATAGGGTCTGCTATATCATAGTCTCACTCGTAAGCGACCCTGAGCCAGTGCACCTGATCCTGTGTGACTTTGAGACTGCGAGCCAACTGCGCCAAGTCACGGCTCATCTCACGCTGAGTGTCCCTGATCTCCATAATCATACCCATCATAGTGTCAGGTGAAGGCTGAGATGGTCCAGCTGTAGAGGTAGACGGTGGTGCTACAGGTGTAGGCTGTGGGACAGGCACTGGTGCTTCCCCAGCCATATCATCATCATCACCCCCAACCTCTGCCGCATAGGTTGCATTGGCTGCTGCTGCTGCTATCGCCGCGGCTGCTACCCTCCCGAGTGGGCAAGGGTGAGCCTCCAACTCATCATCGCTAATGGGCAGATCGACCATCTCCATCCTCTGAATAGCCTCCCAGTCAATGTCGGAGGTCATAGTATCCTCAACTGTCACCTCGCCTCTTATGCTCACACCCAAGCAACGTAGCAGGAATGTAATGAGATGATCATGGGGAAGGTTACTGGCCTGATCGGCCAGGGTCGGCTGATGCATGGTCCTGATATGAGGTAAGGGAGAGAGACCTGCTTCCCGGTGCAGACGCAGTAAGTGATGTACTGAGTGAGCTCGGATAACTCACTGTAATGGCCGCTCTGGGGCACGATGTTGTGCTGAATGATGCAACTATATACCCGAGGTGCAGGTCTCAAGCTAGCCGCCTTTATAGGAGCTCCAGGGTTTAGTATCTGATCTGCTATCTCTCGGCATAGATCCTCAGTCAGATAGCCCTTTGCTTTGGGAGGGCAATACACTAGATCTCCATCTTTAGGAACCCCTAGAAGGTCGGCCAGCTGGTGGGTGTTGAATGAGATAGGTACACCCCTGACATAGCTGGTGATGCGCAAATCCCTACCCTGGTTGGGATCGTTAACATCCCCATGCAGCTCCAGGTTAGCATAGAAATGCTTAACCAGGTTGGGACGGGTGGTGTCAGTGTCGAATATTACCGGTATCCACCCAAGTGCGTCGAAAGTAGCTCGCACATCGAACCTCTCCAGCTGATCCAGGTTAACCCAGTGCCCAGATTCTATGTTCTTGTTATCAAACCACGGGAATCAGGCCTGTGCTTCCATAGAACGAAACCAGTGCTCATAAAATTGGGGAACTGGTGGCTGGGGAATACGTGAGCTCGAGCCATGCGGACGTTTCCCAAGAGCACGTCGGGGAGCCATTTTTTAACTGCAAAACAAAGGGGAATAAGAAGAAAATGTTAGAAAATTTTTGAAATTTTGGCAGCATAACGACAGTAAATTGGGAAAAAGCCTCAAACTCACCCACAAACATGGGGAGTAGTACTTACGTAACCCCCACACTCTTCAACAATTCAATCACAAGCAATTACAACAAGAAATTTCAAAAATTTAAGAAAAATCAAGAAAAATCAAAATTTTTGGAAAACCTAGGTCAAAAATTGAAAAAATTTGATTTTTCCAAAAACCGTTCGGTGGAACCTCAAATAGGTTGAGGGATTTTGCTCTTGGGGGTCCCTAAACCCTTTCTAAGCCGAAGGAAAAGAGTTCCTAAGGTTAGAATATCTCAATCAATGAAAAACCTAGAATTCTAGGTATAGACGATATGGAAAATATCTAAAACTTGAAAGAGAAGGAAGAGACCTACCTGGAGACGATGTTCTAAGCTTTGAACGGAAGGAATCGGCTTCTAAGGTCACCAGTTGGACTGTAGCAACTCAGAGTCCAGAGTAGAATCGCCACCGGAGGAGAGGAAAGAAAGAAAAGTGAAAAATTTCTCACTTTTCGCGATTTTAAAGCCCTTTCTGGGCATACCGGTCGACATACCGGTCGACCGGTACCCCAAAGGGACTACGACCGCTATATCTCGATCATAATTTTCATTCTGATCGGTCGACTATACCAGTCGTAGCTCTGTCTACAAAGTGTCAACCGGTATGTTGCGACCGGTCAACACTTGAAGAGCCAGAAAAATCTCAGAAAATTTTAAAATTTTGTAGATTTAATTACACCTTTTGTGACTGTTTCGCCTTATATTGTTCAAGACTAACACCACTATTGCTTCATTCTCATGTGTTATGTCTTCTTCTCAGATTCAAACAGAATAGTCTGAGATGGTGGGCGGAAACAGTCGTAGGGGTCGGAAGCGTCACCAGGCTAGGATGCGCCTCGAGGAAGAAGAACAGGTTGAACAAGGCCATGTTAGAGAGCCAAGCCCGGAAGTTGAGGAAGAACAGGTTCCAGAGGTAATGACAAATTTACCTGGCCCACCTCACAGGAATTCAGAGACCATTGTTACAAACTTGGTCTATCAGATGCAAGCTAAACAGAAAGAATTTCTGAGCGAGATACTGAAGATGTTCAGGCCACCGGGTTCTGTTCCCACTGGAGGTACGCCTGAGTCTGGAGAAAAAAATACTTCACAGCCGATGCAGGGTAGCCCAACGTCGATGGGCCAAGCACAGAATGCACCACCACCGCACCAGTTTCCGTCACCTTCTGCGTACCCAGGAGCCTATCCGTATCCATCACCATGGTACAGAATGAACACTCAGGGACAGCATGATCTGAGCAGAGCGGTGGATAGATTCCTGAAGTTGAAGCCTTCATCATTCACCAGTAAGACAGGGAAACCATTGTGGCCAGCACAGTGAGTTGCAGAGATGGAGAAAAACTTCCTACTGATGACCTGTACAGAGGAGGAAAAGGTCTTATTTGCCACTCATATGCTGAAAGAAGATGCAAATGCTTGGTGGAATTCTACACGGGCATATCTGGAGACGAAGCATACGCAGGTGGATTGGGAAGTGTTCAAGGTTGCCTTCTTCGATAAGTATTTTCCAAAGAGCTTCAGAGATCAGATGGAGAAGGAGTTCCTTAATTTGCAACAGTCTCAATCGACTGTGGATGCTTACCAGTAGAGGTACGAAGAGTTATTTTTCTTCACACCGGCAAGTATGCAAGAGGAAGAGACCAAGACACGTAGGTTCACCATGGGACTACGTGGAAGCATCAAAGAGCACATATTGGGTCTGGACAAGAAAATATATAATGAGGCTGTGTAGGTTGCGAGGGTGATAGAGTCCAGTCATAGGGACAACTTCTTTGCCCAGAACAGGGGAGTGAAGAGACCCGCTATTGAGATTTGGGTGGCCGTAACAATAAACCCTTCCACCCATACAGGGCTCAGACAGCTACAGTTCCTGCTAGAAACAATACGACACCACCTGTGCCATAGAATGCTGGATTCAACCTGAATATCAAATGTTTTAACTGTCAGCAAGTGGGTCATATTGCAAGGACCTGCACTCTACCTAGGAAGCAACCTTCCCAGCAAGGAAAAGTTTATGCGGTCACCACTGAAGAGGCAGCCGCATCACCTGATGAGGACACTTGTATGACTCTATCCCTTACTATTTGGCTTACTATTTTCATTGTGTGTATGCACATGTAGAACTAAGGGATAATGAAAATTCTAGGAATTGTAAATGTAGCTGGTATACCTGCCAGAGTACTATTTGAATCTGGGGCCACGCACTCCTTTGTTTCTATTTCCTTTGGAAAGCGAATGGAGTTACCAATTAAGCGCTTGAACCCAAGCTTGATAGTTCGCTCTCCGCTAGGAGTCGTAGTGGCTTTGACTGAATATTATGGACCATGTACTATATGTATTGAGGGCCGAGACTTAGAAGCATGTTTGGTGCTACTCGAGATGGCAGACTTTGATGTCATCTTAGGGATGGATTGGCTAGGCCATCATTCAGCTATCCTATTATGTGGTGAAAGGAAGCTTGTGCTTACAGACAAAAAGGGAAAGGAGTATAGCTTCACTGGGATCAAGCTATCTAGGAAGCGGAAGCTGATCCTCTCCGCCCTAAAAGCCAAGCGATGCTTAGAGAAAGGGGGAGTGGGGTATCTAGTATCTGTAGTCGACATCACTGCTGAGGTGCCAAAGATGGAAGATATAGATTTGGTTCGAGAGTTCCCAGATGTATTTCCAGAGGAGCTTCCAGGTCTACCGTCGGACAGGGCTACAGAGTTTGTAATAGACCTTATGCCAAGTTCGGCGTCGGTGTCCAAAGCACCATACATGATGGCCCTTACCGAGTTAAAGGAGTTGAAGACCCAATTACAAGAATTGTTAGATAAGAGTTTCATACGACCTAGCATATCACCTTGGGGAGCACCGGTATTATTCGTCAAGAAGAAAGACAGAAGTGTAAGGCTGTGCATTGACTACCGTTAACTGAACAAGTTGACTATCAAGAATTGGTATCCTTTGCCTAGAATCGATGATCTGTTCGATCAATTGCAGGGTGCAAAGGTTTTCTCGAAGATTGATCTCCGAACGGGGTATCACCAACTGATGATCAAGGCCAGAGATATTCCAAAGACTGCTTTCAAGACGAGGTATGGGCATTATGAGTTTCTAGTTATGTCTTTCGGGTTGACCAATGCTCCAGCGTCGTTCATGGAACTGATGAACCGAGTGTTTCATGATATATTGGACACTTCGGTCATCGTATTCATCGATGACATATTGATCTACTCTAAGGACATGGAGACTCATACAGCACATTTGAGGGCAGCCCTACAACGGCTGAGACAAGAAAAGCTTTATGCTAAGTTCAAGAAGTGCGAGTTTTGGCTGAAGGAAGTGGCTTTCTTGGGCCATGTTGTATCTGAAGACGGTATCAAGGTTGATCCAAGTAAGATAGCTGCTATAGTAGGATGGAAAGCACCAAAATCTGTTGTGGAGATTCGTAGTTTCCTTGGGTTGGCTGGTTATTGTAGAAGATTCGTGGAAGATTACTCCAGGATCGCTGTTCCACTCACCAGATTGACCTAGAAAGGAAAGAAATTCATATGGACAGATGAGTGTGAGAAGTGCTTTCAGACTTTGAAGTCAAGACTAGTCTCTGCACCTATCTTGACCATCCCAGAACCAAGCGTACCATTTACTTTATATACGGATGCTTCAGGGTTGGGTATTGGGTGTGTATTGATGCAAGGAGAATAGGTGATTGCTTACGCATCAAGATAGTTAAAGGAGCATGAGAAGAACTATCCTACGCATGATTTGGAGTTAGCAGCGGTTATACATGCAATCAAGACTTGGAGACACTACTTGTACGGTGAGAAGTTTTAGGTCAAGTCAGATCACAAGAGCTTAACTTATCTTTTCACTTAGAAGGATCTGAATATGAGACAGAGGAGATGGCTGGAATTATTAAAAGATTATGATTGTGACATCCAGTACCATCTGGGTAAAGCAAAATGTTGTGGCTGACGCCTTAAGCAAGAAGTGGGCATAGAAACCTGAGGCAGGACCAAGTACAAATGTTGCATTATGTGCCACAACCTCAAGTTTAATTGAAGGCGATGAAGAGTATATAATTGAGACTGCAAAAGATCCAGTCGAGCAAGGCTTAATTCATAAGTTCACTATGATGTTCGTAGCTTTGAAGATCTCACCGGATCTAGTTGGTGAAGTCAAGGTAGCAATCCTACAGGATCCACATCTCAAGACAGTGCAAGAAGACTTAGAGAAGGGTACGGGCAATCCTGACTTTACCTTGGATTCAGACAAGGTACTCAGGTATCGTGGACAGTTATGTATACATGAGAGTGAAAAATGCAATATCAGAGATCGAGTTATGACTGAAGTTCATTACACTCCATATTCGGTACATCCAGGAAGTACCAAAATGTATCATGATTTAAGAAGACTATATTGAAGGAGGGGTATGAAAGCAGATATAGCTTGTTTCGTGTTCCAGTGTCTGAATTGTCAACAAGTTAAAGCAGAAAGACAGAGACCCACAGGTTTACTACAGCCATTACGAGAACCTGCATGGAAGTGAGATTGCATTACTATGGATTTCGTCACTGGCCTACCCTTGACACCAAGGTCAGTGGATGCAGTTTGGGTTATAGTAGATCGACTCACCAAGACAGCTCGATTTATTAGGGTCAGACCTCAGTATACCATGGAGAAACTGGCCAAGTTATATGTGGATAATATAGTCAGACTTCATGGCGTTCCAGAGAGTATAATATCTGACAGAGATCCCCGTTTTACATCAAAGTTCTGGGAAGGATTACAGAAAGCTATGGGAACAAAGTTGAAGTTCAGTACAACTTTTCACCCTCAGACGGACGGACAGTTAGAACGAACTATTCAAATTTTAGAAGATATGCTCCGAGCTTGTGCAATTGATTTCAAGGGAGCTTGGGATGAGAAACTATCACTTATCGAGTTTGCTTATAACAACAGTTATCAGGCTACAATTCAGATGGCCCCATATGAAGCACTCTATGGGAAGAAGTGTCATACACCTCTGTTATGGAACAAGGTGGGAGAAAGAAGAATTGTAGGACCGGAGTTTGTCGAAGAAACTTGTCGAGTGATTGATCAAATCAAGGAGAGAGTAAAGACAGATCAAGTTCGAAAGATGCACTATGCGGATAATCGACGTCGAGATCTGGAGTTTGCAGTGGGTGACAAAGTATTCTTGAAGGTATCACCGGTGCGAGGTCTGAAACGGTTTGGTAAGAAGGAGAAACTATGCCCCAGGTATGTGGGACCATATGAGATATTGACCCGACGTGGTAATGTAGCATATCAATTGGCTCTACCACCATCTATGTCAAGCGTTCATAACGTGTTCCATGTATCATTATTGAAAAAGTATGTCAGAGATCCATTGCACATCTTGACCGCTGATCCCCAGACTTGACTGAAGACTTAACATTCAAAGTGGTGCCTGTGATGCTCTCAAGCCGAAAGGTACAGCAACTTCGAACCAAGGATATCCATTATGTGAAGGTGCATTGGAGAAGCCAAAATGTGGAAGAAATTACTTGGGAAGAGGAGAGCGCGATGAGGAAGGAGTACCCTAACCTTTTCGACGATCAAGGTACGTTCAAATTTCGGGGCCGAAATTTCTTTTAAGGGTGGGGGAGTTGTGAAACCTACATGAAAATTTCAGGATGAAATTTCTTTTAAGGGTGGGGGAGTTGTAAGACCCGCACTCCGTAAACCCGGTCTAAACCTTGGTTTTGTGTCGTAGCAGGTCTTCCGATCATCACCGGGCCAGACGGGACAAGCGGATGACAAACAGGTATGAAATCGGATCAAAGACAGTCAAATAATCATCATTTTATGTTGACCGGCCGATGGTACCGGTCTTGGTACCGATCGACCGGTCAGCTCTACGTAGCTGAGTGTGGAGATCCAGAAATTGACTTCTGAGGGTCTCACTTTCCTGATTTCGAATCTTAAACTTTCCTAATCCTAATAGGGTTACTAAACCCTAATTCTAGCCTATAAATACACCCTTGAACCTCCTCAAATCCTTTCCATTATCTCTCACAAACCCTAGAGAAGAGAAGGAGGTTGGAAAGGAGAAGGAGCTAGGAAGAAGAAGAAGGTGCCGCCATTACCGTTTGACGATGCTCACATTACGCCAGCAACAGTAAGTGTTTTAATCAATCTTCTTACTCTATGATAGTTATAGGGGTGGATCAATACCATGCAAAGTAGGTATTGATCTAAAACCCTAGCTGGACCTTAAAACCCTAAGTTGCCGTAAAACCCTAGATTCGAGTTCCGAGATGATATTCATCGAAACGAAACTTGAATGAGTTGGGGATAGCTCTAACTCCAAGATCAGACTTAGAATGGATAGGTGAAACCATGGAAATCCATGGAGGATGATCGACGACAGTCGAAAAACCCATGTATGGTCTTCCGGAGACATACCGGTCGACTATACCGGTTCCACACAGTGTGGCCGGTATGTTACCACTGGTATCTTTCGGGAGGCTGGTCTGTGGGGACCGGATGACCATACTGGTCGCCAGTCTTCCCCACAGAGCTGCGACCGGTACATGCCACTGGTCAGCTCTGTGAGGGTATTTTGTAACTTTGTTGGTTTTCGACCAACATGAAACCCTAAGAAGCTATTCTAATGAAACCCTAATAATATTGTAGGACTTTGTGATTTCCCGTTTGGATCTTGCGACGTGGAGAAAGCTAACAAACAAGCGTCAGGTAAGGGAATTTGACCTAAACCTAATAATTAATGGACAGTAAATCGTTGTTAACCACCTGATTATATATGATGTGATGTTTGTGCATCTTCACATGCCATCTTTTAATTTCAATTATTATTACTGTTCATGCATTATTAGGATGTGATTGTTAAGCATGTGATTTTTTTTGTTAGTGTGGAGTGGGGCATGGGCCTGGGATCGCTCCTCACACTAGCACCTTTTGTAGTATTCTGTCTTAACATGCTTGGTACGGGTGGGGCATCAGGGGAAGGTCGTGGTACGGTGGTCTCCGATGTTGATGCTGGCCTGGCCATGGTTTTGTGGCATTGTGGTCTCCGAGGTCGACGTTGGCTTGTCCACGATGCTTTAGCTCTATCTCTATGCCGTAGGGAGTTATGTGGGGATAGGGTCTACCTGTGTATTGTTTCTATCCTAGTGGGTTAGTTGCGGATAGGGCATCAGGGGAGGTGTGGGAATGCCTTAGCTCTATCTCTATGCCATTGACGGCTGTGCTGGAATAGAGCATACATTGATGACATATAGGATTGGTTAGTTGCGAGCCCAATTTGCGAGCCCTGGCCAGTAGGGGCTTAGGTACTGGTATGGGTAGAGCATCAAGGGAGGTACGGGGGTATCTTAGCTCTATCTCTATTCCATGATGGCTGCATGTGGGCCAATGGGGGTGTGATCCATGAGGTGCCACACACTCGTGTATAGAGGTGTGGGGGCCACCAAACCTTTCTATAGCACATTACAAACTTAAAACCAGAACACAGCATAAAATTGATTGTTACTCATGCATAATATTGTGAAACTGTCTGATTGTCTTACTGAGCTAAGTTGTGAACTCACCCTTTGTATGTATACATGTTTTTAGATGTTGATGCAGGTTACATTGTGGATGACAACATGAACGCTCCGGCGTATGGTGGTGTAGCTGCATTGGACGTACAGGCAAAAGAGGACGAGCATGATGCTTCATGTGAGTGCCCTTTCTCTGTGTACCTGTGATCGGATTTTGTTTATTCCTTTCAGTTATTTTTGTTTGGTATTAAGAGATGTAAAAGATATTTATTTATTTATTTTTTTGGATTTGAATAATTGGATACTTATTTAATTTATCAATAGATTCCCAGTTCATTATATTTTAAAGACTTCCGCTGTATTATTTATATTCTGATTGTGGTTATGTGTAACGGTTTGTATGAGTGGACACGGCCTATTCGAGATCCTGGTGTGAACCGTTGGTTCAATGACGGTTCACTCACACCATTCTGGTTGGATCAGAATTGGGGTGTGACAGATCTGGTGTAAGATGCAGGTTCGGTAGTGGTATTACAGGTGGTTTATAGGTGGCCTGCAGGTGTGCTGGACAGAGGGTATAGCAGGGAATCAGTTAAGTGCAAGTCTTGGTCCATGGCTACAAGTGGAAGGCAAAAATGGTGGGATAGTAGCAGGTGTCAATTGTGGTGGTAAGTGAGGTTTTGAGGGATGAAGTTGAAAGTGGATGGTGGTGTGGCTCACGGTTTTGGACAGGTGCAAGGTGAGTGGCTCAATTCTGGTGAGGAAGAAAGGTCGGTGTAGATGGACAGGTTGGAGTGAGGTGTTGCGGTGATATGGCCAGGTTGGAGTGAGGTGTTGGCTGGGTTTGGCCGTGGGTGGAGTGAGGTGTTGCGGTGATATGGATTTTGCAGGTCAGGATATCATGAAGCACGTGGCTGGTTAAGTAGGAGATGGTGGTTGGGTTTAAGGTGGATCGGTGATCCTGCAAGAGGAGTAAAAGAAGATGGGGTCAACGGCTTACCTGAATCGCAGAGCCACCTCAAGCGGCTGACTTATCCTTCTTCTTCTTCTCGCTGGCGCCTTTCTTTCTAATCTCTCCCTCTTCTTCTCAACGCCTTCTCTCTCTCTCTCGTTTCTCTCTCATATCTCTCCCCCTCCTTTTGATTTTTCCTCTACTTCTCAATGCCCCTTTCTGATTTTTTTTCTCACTCTCTTTTTCTCCTCCCTCTCTCTCCTGATTCTCTCTTTTTTGATCCCCTCCTCCTCTTTCAACGCCTCCCTCTTCTCCTCCTTCTATTTTTTAAGAAAAAAGTCCAGATCTCTCCATGTGTCTCCCCCTTTTTTGTTTTCATACCTTTATTTTATATTTATTACCTCCCACTCATTCTCCCTCTTCTTCCAACTTACCTCTTTTATTGGAACGTGTTCAGCCATCCCCCTTTTTTTTTGTTACCTAAAAGATCCTCATGCCAACTCTCTCTCACTCTTTCTCCATAAACTAGGCCCACCGAAATACTTTTTCTTTCCGTTTTCTATTCTTTCCAATCTCTATTTTCCTTCCAAAATCCCATTTATTCTCTTTATCTTCTTAAAATTAACAACCCATGTTCCTCCATCGAGATCTCTATCTCACTCTCTTTCCTTCTTAAACCGTGACACATGCCCCAATATTTTCTTTCCTTTAAAAAAAAAAAAACATGGATTTCTTTCCCCTCTTAAAACTTCAATGTGCATATCCCTTGCTTCTCTTTGAAAACCCGTGGCTGGCCATGATCTTTTCTTTCTTATCTCATAAAAAAAATATGACATATGGGGAATAGCTCGAGTTCTATTGTTTAGCCTGGCTTAAAGCCAGCCCAAGGGTTGGGTTGGCCTAAGTTGATTGGTCCAGTCATATGTGGTTGAGCAGGGATGGGCTAAAAATGACTTTATCTCTTTATCATTTCATGAGCCCGTTCTGGTTGTAATTCCTCATGGAATTTTCTGACAGCCTCTACCCCAAATTTTCCATACTCACTTTGTAGAACACTAAAAATGAGAAATACAGGGGCTTGAATCACCTCATTTGGAAATAAAATGACCAACTTATGAATTTTTAAAGTTTAAGCAGGCCAATTATCGATAATTTGGCTAATCATTCTTCATGGGATTCTTTAGAGACCTCTACTAGAAATCCTTTAATTCCACTTTGTATAGTACTAAAAATGGAACATAATGAAACTGAAATCACCTGATTTGGATATGGGGTGACCAAAATATGAATTTCCAAAGATTAAATGATCATTTTCATGTGTAATTTTGCATGGGACCCTTCAGAGACTTCTACAGATTTTTTATGTCCACTTTGTAAAACATTACAAATGAAGAATAATGGCCTTGGAATCATCTGAATCCGACGTAGAATGACAATGATATGAAGTTTTGAAGTTTTATCGATAATTTTACATGATAGCTTGCATGGGGCCCACCGATAACCTTTGTCCAGGATTTTTCACATCCACTTTGAAGAGGACTGAAAATAAGGAATATTGGCTTTTGAATCATCGGATTTCGATATCAGATGACAAAGATATGATGACTTGAAGTTTAAATGATAATGCATGGATCATACGATAATTACGTAAATGCCCTTGCACTTTCAATTGTGATATCTTCTATGTTTGATGTCAGAATTTGATGATTCTGCTCTCATTTCGAAGATAATTTCACGTCCTATTTATCCAAGTAGGTAATAGGCTATGACCCTACTGTGGGGTTCATTAGAGAATCACCAACCTTTGGGTTAAAGGCCGAAAATCTATCATATTGGTTCAATTATGTTGAGGGTGGCAAAAATGGGGTGCCTACAGATGCCCCTCTTTAGCCGAGATTGTTACCAATTGAAGGCTAAAGATAATAAGAATCACATTTTTGGGATATGGGTGAGATTGCTTATTGGGCTGCACCTAGGGTAATTTGTCCTAAACTACATACGTATTCTAAGGGTGTCCTAGAAATCAAGCCCAGAACGTAGTTCGACTGGCAAGAAGGTTTGCTCTTCCTGGAAAATTGGTGATTGTTCTTCTTGTATAAAGTTAGGATGTGAATACAAGGCTCATTTGTAGGCTAGGATCCTCTTCTTGCTGAGGTGGAACTCATGATGCAAGGTACTCGTGGGCTTGAACCCGGCTTGATCCATTGGTAGGCTGATAAACATCTTCTTGTACGAAGCTAGGCTGTGAATACAAGGCTCATTTATTGGTTGGGAACCTCTTCTTGCTGAGGTGGAACTCATGATGCAAGGTACATGCGGGCTTGAATCCGGCTTGATCCATTTATAGGCTGATAAACCTCTACTTGTATGAAGCTAAGTTGTGAATACAAGGCTCATTTGTAGGCTGGGAACCTCTTCTTGCTGAGGTGGAACTCATGATGCAAGGTGCGTGCGGGCTTGAACCCAACTTGATCCATTTGTAGGCTGATAAACCTCTTCTTGTATGGAGCTAGGCTGTAAATACAAGGCTGATTTGTAGGCTTGGAACCTCTTCTTGTACGAAGCTAGGCTATGAATACAAGGCTCATTTGTAGGCTGGGAACCTCTTCTTCCTGAGGTGGAACTCATGATGAAAGGTACATGCAGACTTGAACCCGGCTTGATCCATTTGTAAGATGATAAACCACTTCTTGTATGAAGCTAGGTTGTAAATACAAGGCTCATTTGTAGGCTAGGAACCTCTTCTTGCTGAGGTGAAACTCATGATGCAAGGTACGTGCAGGCTTAAACCCGACTTGATCCATTTGTAGGATGATAAACCTCCTCTTGTATTGAGCTAGGCTGTGAATACAAGGCTGATTTGTAGGCTTGGAACCTCTTCTTGTATGGAGATAAGTTGTGAATACAAGGCTGGTTTGTATGTTTGGAACCTCTTCTTGTATGGAGCTAGGCTGTAAATACAAGGCTGGTTGCACGAGCTTGGGCTCGGCTTTGATTTGTCTCGATGGAGGAATTATTGTTTTTCCTTTTGATTGAACTGAGGCTCTTTTGATTGAGATTCTGAGATTAATTTTCTAAATAAGCTAGGGCTCTACATTTGATTCACTTATAAGTTGAGATTGACTTGATCTTTGAATGAGCTTAGGCTCTACATTCGATTCAGTAATAGGCTGAAATTGATTTGAACTTCGGATGAGCTAGGGCTTTACATTTGATTCACTTATTAACTAAGATGGATTTGAACTTTGGATGAGCTAGGGCTCTGCATTTGAGTATGAAATGAGCAAGAACTCAGAAGATCACTTTTAGGGTAAGGAATTTGCTATTGATTCTGAAATAAGCAAGAACTCAGAATGTCACTTATACGGTGAGGAATTTGCTATTGATTCTAAAATGAGCGAAAACTCAGAATGTCACTTATAGGGTGATACTAAATGACTCATTTTTGAAGTTCCTACCAACTTTGGACCTTCGGGATTAAAAATTAGAATATCCTTCTTGGAAGCTTTATGGCTATGAACCTTCGGGAATGGAAACTAGAATATCCTCTTAAGTAGCTTTGTTGCTATGAACCTTTAGGATGCTCGAAAGTGACCCTTACAGGAAGTCTTTGTTGACTTTGAACCTTTAGAATTGAAATTCGACCCATCTTGGAAGTCTCTTGATTTTGAACCTATAGAGTACTGGACATATTTGAAATGATGGTGAATTCCTTGGTAGTTTTCCAAGGTTTTTTCCCCTGCTTTGTTGGTGAAGGCATAAAACATGGCAAATATAGAAATGGTGTCATGGATTTTGCTAGCATGATACCTAGATTTGAAATTTTCCATTTATGACCTGGTACTGAAAGTTTGACTCAATTTTAACACGGTAGTGATGACTTGGTTGCTTCCTTGGAAAAGTTCCATGTAATTTAAAAGTGATGATTTTCTTCAGCCAACATTGGTGTTGTTGGATTTTGGATTGAAAGAAACTCTAGCAAGGATTTTGGACAAGAATGAGGGGAGCTTGACATTCTCTAACCAAAGTGATTTTATTGATTGACCTTGGTGTTAAACTGTCGAGGGGCATCTGGTCAACTAAGTTCTTTGACTGTGCACTATAGTAAACCAAATTGGTAGAACAGCCAAGCGGCGATGAAATGTGACATGGGTTTGGCCCTTGATCTAGGCTCATGGAAAGCTCAGGGCTTTGCAACATTGTTGTGTCAATTTTGAAAGATGAATGAACCATGGCCCCAAAGTAGACACGAGGAGCAAAGGATTCGAAGTGTTCCTTCAGAGAATTTGGTGACCAAATCCTAATAGGTGAGCGACCACATTGGATTTTCTTCATCAATAGGATTGGGAGAACTGAGAAATTGGCACAACTAACTTGGATGGACCTACTTCTATTGACTAGGAAAGTCAATGACTTCAGACTAGACAAATGCATCGTAGATGTAATGCTCATGATTAAGTTCAATTCCTTTGTATATGATATATCTATGCCCTAGTGTCTGCATGTTGTGACAGACCCCTACTATAGTGTGCTAGGGGCAAGATAGAAGGAACAGGCAACCTAACAGAGTTAGAACTAGGTTGAATCTAGATTGCATCAAGAATTTGACCATGCTTCCAAGGTCAAGGGAAGATTAATAGATTAATTGTAGAAAGTGACTTCTTAGATAAGCCCTTCTTGAATCTTGAAAAATGAGGGAGCTGATGATTTGATGAATTTGACTACATCTGTAACCAGGCCATGATAATTTACTCTCATGACAAAAGGATTTGAAGATAGAATTTTGTTGAAAGGCAATGCTATGGAGCCCAAAAGATGATGGTTTGTTCAACTCCTCCGAGTATGATTCACTGGAGAGCAAGAGGGGTTCCTTTCCTTATGGAGGGTAGACTTGGTATGACACTTGTCTACATGAATCACTGAATTTTTCTATGTAGGACCAATGAGGGCAATGCTTTAGGGTTGCATCAGGTTGCCTATCCCCACTGAGGTATTATGGGTTGCCCATTGAGGTTTCTTGGGTTGCTTTTCCTTGCTGAGGTTTCTTTGATTCCCTTATTTTTTCTCATTTTTTTACAAACCCCATCTTGGGTTGAATAAAGAGTCATAATATGATGAGGATATTGCCAAAATTATGGTCCTATCCAATGGTCTGAAATCCTTAGGGGAAGTCTGAATAGCATGACTTTCATGACAAATGGGTAGTCTTGCCCCACTATTTAAGTTGACACCTACACGCATTGATAGGCGGGCAGCTATTTGAATCATCACTAAAAGCGACCTTAGGTTAGGGAAATGCAGTCCCACAAAAAAATTAAAAATGATGCCGAATTATGTTTTCCTTCTTGGAGATGTTCAGATGAAACACGTGTCTCAATAAACTACATTAAGATGCCGAATCAGTCACGATCATATCTGGGCCTGAAACCTTTAAGTTTGTTGACAAGTATTGATGTTGAAGATCTGGGAGGATTGATGTTAAACTATCCACATGGGTCTACCACTGGGAGAGTGTTTGGTTGTTTATTTAGAATGGGTTTATCTTACTAAGAAGATCCCAT
Source organism: Protea cynaroides (assembly GCA_028583415.1). NCBI lineage: Eukaryota > Viridiplantae > Streptophyta > Magnoliopsida > Proteales > Proteaceae > Protea > Protea cynaroides. Next base: position 31,842,680 of record CM053274.1, read on the forward strand.
TTTATTGACTTGAGAAATGAAGGATTTATAAAAACCTTGGGAAGCCGTCGGATGTAATGAACAACAAATGAGAGTTCCAGCCAGATTCATGAATTTATATATAAAATGATGACATGATCATGAGATACAATGCCATAAAAATTGATAATTAAAAGAAGGGCTTGTGATAGAGACTCCTTAGAAGGTCGTTGGATTGATAGACGGGAGAGAGAGTTTAATATCGATGAGAAATCTTTCTCTAATGATGAAGAAGTGATGAGATCATCTCCTGTAAAGGCAAGATGTAATTGGTCAAAATCAAAAGTCCGGTCCAACATGCTATGAATCTTGACGAACGATCGAACTTGCTATCAGTCTTTGATTGAAACTATCATTCTCTTGAAGTGAGAGGGACAATTAGCTTACTGTCGAGCTCCAATGCCATTCAACATCTTACTATTTTTTTTTCTTTTTTTTTTATTTTTATTTTTTTGATGTAGAGGCCACATAATACAGTGTTTCGGTTGATCGCAAAGTTGAATCATGACTTTCAATATTGGATTTGAATCTTCTTCTTCCAAACATTTCCAATCTGATAGAACATTTTTGCCCCAGTCAGCACTCTGATCTTCTGTAAACTTCATGAACATTTGTGACTGCTCATCTAGTATCTAATTTTATCTGAATGGTGAATCCGTATGCTATCCTCTAGAAGTTAATCTGATGTGACTACCTCCCATTATTGATGTAGATAAAATATAGGCTTGAATTTTCTTTTCGTTCTTTTTTTTTTTGTTTTTTTTTGGTATTCTTATGACCTCATTCTTTGATTTTGAGATTGATCATTCATCATGTATCTCTTGCTTTCAGATGAGGTACTTTGTAAGAACTTTGAAATTTCTATCCTTTTGGTGGCACATCTGTCCTCCACTCATTTGTACTGATTGGCTGACCTATTGATATGATATGTTACTATCTAATGCTTCCCTTGGAATCTTTTCATAGGTAGAATAAATGGCAACTTCTCCAGTACATGTTTCTTGAGAGTAATCTTATGTCTTCCGATTGATCATTTAAAGCTTTCCCAGACGGGTTGGACCTTTCTTTCTTAAGAGGCCAGGTGACATAGAAGTTCAAGAGATGGCTCATAGTTTCAATCATCTTCAGAGATACAATTGACTACGCACGTAGAATAGGAGGATGTATGAAATTGGGAGGAAATGTATGGAAGAGACATAGCACAGAGTTTGAAATCCCAAACGGGGTGATTTTCTTTTACTTACAGGACAGATTGGACTAGACATGTCAACAAGCATATCAATCTTGGACCTAGACATGGATGACCTATCGAATATCGATAATAGAAAGCTAAAACAACTAGTTCGTCCAAGTGGCTCCAGTTGGGCATAACGCCTTCAACGACCACCTTCAGTTGTTGTGGGAATAAATCTTCCTTCAGACCTCTAACAACAGAACTCATCATGCCCCTCTATCAATAGGTGCAAGATGCCTACCTTTCAGGGTTCCATACAATTCTTACCCTTTTTCTTTCTTTTTTTTTCTTTTTTTTCAGTTTGGGATCCATTCATAACAGGACTATTGCTTTTTAAGCTCAAGGTTCATGCCCTAGTTTGGGGTTTAATGGATTCATCAATGGACCGCTTCTAGTTGAGTTCAAATCATTCTAGATTAGGCCCCAGCTTGGGGAGCAAGGGGTATCGCCATTGTACTACACCATTTTGAGTCCAAGATTAGACTAGTTTATGCCTTGGCTTAGGGGGTTCAATGGATTTCTTCGTTAGACCACTCTCAATTTGGGTCTAAGGTCAATTTGGTTCATGCCCCAGCTTAGGGAATAATGGCTTTTCTCATTAGACTACACTCAATTTGGGTCCAAGGTCAATCTGGTTCATACCTAACTTAGGGTTCAATGGCTTTCCTCACTAGACTGCACTCAATTCGGGTCCAAGTTCAATCTGGTTCATGCCCAACTTAGGGCTCAAGGGCTTTCCTCATTGGACCGTACTCAATTTGGGTCCAAGGTCAATCCGGTTCATGCCCAACTTAGGGCTCAAGGGCTTTCCTCATTGGACCGCACTCAATTTGGGTCCAAGTTCAATCTGGTTCATGCCCCAGTTCAAGGGTTAAGGGTTTCATCATTGGATCATTCCCTAGTCGTGATTCTGGTTTCTATCCTAGCCTAGGGTACACTGGATCTTTTCTTTGGTCTAACCTACTGCTTGAAAAAATTTCATTCCTCCTCTTTGAATAATGAGAAAAATGAGGGCAACAATTTGGATTCTAGTATTTCCTTGGCCAATGGGGCAGAAATGCCCGTGATGGGATAGCACTATCATAGCTGAAGTTTCATGGTTTCCTGATGACTCCAAAATCTGGAATTGATCTTTACTGACAGGCAATGAAGAATGCTTCTCATTTGCCATTCCTAATGAGCGATCCTAACTTAGAGCACTGGGCTATGATGGACATGGATTGGGCTCTAACTGACAGAGCCAGAGATTGATTTTGAATCGGTCTCCGCTTGATAGAGACAAGGTTAACTTTGAACTGGTCTCTGATTAATAGAGACAGGGTTGATTTTAAACTGGTCTCTAATTGATAGAGATCAAGATTGACTTTGAATTGGTCTCTGATTGATAGAGATCAAGATTGACAGTCATGGACTAGGCTGTAATTATTAGAGTCAAGGATTGCTTGAGTTGGGCTCTGATTGATAGAGGCCAAGGTTGACAATCATGGATTGGACTCTAATTGTTAGAGATGATGGATTGATTAAGTTGAAATGATTGAAATTATCTTCGATTCCTTCATGAAATGGAACATGAACCAGAGGTAATGGTTGAACAGGCCTAGAGGTTAACTCATGCTAACATTGAGTTCATGTGAATGAAACCTTTCTTAGTGTTCCAACATGAATCAGAACCTAAACTGGAGTTGACGGTTGGACAATCCTACGGGCTAATTAAATTCAAATGAATGGAATTCTTCTTAGTTCTAACATGAATCAGAACCTGAACCACAGTTGATCGTTGGATAAGCCTAGTGGCTAATTGAGTTCAGATGAATAGAACTCTTCTTAGTTCCAACATGAATCAGAACTTAAACCAAAGTTGATGGTTGGACAGGCCTAGTGGCTAAATGAATTAAAATGAACGGAAATCTTCTTAGTTCCAACATGAATAAGAATCCTAATCAAAGTTGATGGTTGGATAAGCCTAGTGGCTAGTTGAATTCAGATGAATGGAACTTTTCACAGTTCCGCCATGAATCAGAACCCTAACCAAAGTTGATGGTTGGATAAGCCTAGTGGCAAATTGAATTCAGATGAGTGGAACTTTTCCTAGTTCCGACATGAATCAGAACCCTATCCAAAGTTGATGGTTGGATAAGCCTAGTGGCTAATTGAATTCAAATGAATGAAACTTTTCCTAGTTTCGACATGAATCAGAACCTAAACAAGAGGTGAAGGGTAGAAAAGTCTAGGGGCCGAATGCCTCCTCCATTTTAACATGATCTGGGAGTGATGATTAAACCTGCCTAAGGGTTAAACCTTTCTTCAGTTCTGAGATGAATTAAAAATGGTGGTTGAATCTGAGGCTGATTATTTCTTTGATTCTGAGATGAACTGGATGTGATTGAATCTGCCTAGGGGCTGAATCTTCCCTTAATTTTGGATGACCGAAATGATAATTGGACTTGCCTAGGGGTTGAAACTTTCTTTAATTCAATGGTGAATAAGGAACAATGATTGGATTTGCCCAGGGGCTAAATCTCTCCTTAATTCTGAGGTGCAACGAGAACTATGATTGGATTTGCCTAGGGACTGAATCTTTCCTTAATTCTGAGGTACATTGAGAACTATGATTGGATTTGCCTAGGGGCTGAATCTTTCCTTAATTCTGTGGTGAATCAAGAACTATGATTGGATTTTCCTAAGGGCTGAATCTTTCCTTAATTCTGAGGTACATTGAGAATAGTGATTGGATTTTCCTAAGGGCTGAATCTTTCTTTAATTTTGAGGTACATTGAGAACTATGATTGGATTTGCCTAGGAGCTGAATCTTTCCTTAATTCTGAGGTACATTGAAAACTATGATTGGATTTGCCTAGCAGTTGAATCTTTCCTTACTTCTGAGGTACATTGAGAACAGTGATTGGATTTGCCTAGGGGCTGAATCTTTCCTTAATTCTGAGGTACATTGAGAACAGTGATTGGATTTTTCTAGAGGCTGAATCTTTCCTTAATTTAGAGATGAATCAAGAACTATGATTGGATTTGCCTAGGGGCTGAATCTTTCCTTAATTCAGAGATGAATCAAGAACTATGATTGGATTTACCTAGGGACTGAATCTTTCCTTAACTCCGAGGTAAATCGAGAACGGTGATTGGATTTGCCTAGGGGCTGAATCTTTTCTTAATTCAGAGATAAATCAAGAACTATGATTGGATTTGCCTAGGGACTGAATCTTTCCTTAATTCAGAGATGAATCAAGAACTATGATTGGATTTGCCTAGGGACTGAATCATTCCTTGATTTTGAGGTACATTGAGAACAGTGATTGGATTTGCCTAGGGGCTAAAACTCTCCTTGATTATGAGATGAAGTGAATATGATATTTGAGTAAGCCCAAGGACTAACTATACAAAAATATTGTAAACTTTTTCAGGTATAGGTGTTTGTCGCTGCCTAAACTGAATGCTCTATTGCACCAGATTGACTGAGTTACTAATTGTGTTCCCAAATCTGGTTGCCTCCTTTCTTACAAAATTTGATGTTCAATCAAGATCTAGATTCATGGCTTCCATTGATTCATTTAGAAAGATAACATGGATGGATCTCAACGTGGGAGATCAAGACAATTCCCTAGTTGTAGGGGCCTCTCACCCTAAAAGGGTGGATATGGTTGCAGATTGATTCTCTTTTCCAAAGGCATTGAAACCCAATGGAGAAATATCAAGATTCTAGACATCTAGATGAGTGAAAGAAGTCACATGCACAATCAAAGATGACTTAACCAAACAAAGTTCGCTCCCTCATAAGGACAATTGGGTAAACATTATCCGAGTCAATTTAGTTGAATTTGGTTAAGCCATGTGTTTGGTCTTGGGACCTCATGATTCTAAAAATGGATAATCAGTGGTACCATGGTCTGGCCACTTGGGTTACTGAATTTCAGTGAAATTGAAATGGATATATTAATCCGTCGTCCTTATTAGAGATGGTTAGAAAAAGTGGTTCATGGAGAAACAAACTAGTAAATTTCTTGTTGAGCATGGTATATGTGTCTTGATAGGGATTTTCTGCTCGTTTTTTGAAATCGACGTGTTAACAATGAGAGGTTCGACACATCGAACATACTTAATGGAGGGTGTATAGTGACCATCTACTATAATATAAAACAGGTGTATACATACCTCATACTCCCAATGGGTGAGAGTTCAAGATGCTCATCATGTAGATTATAACATGTTGACCAATCAAGGACAAAAATGGGCAAAAATTTGACATCTCGAACATAGATGTCATCGTTAAGCAGATTTTACTGGGTCAGTTCAGGGATGAACCAAAAATAACAATCATTGGGCTACAATCTGGGTTAGGACAAAAAAGGCCACCTTGACAAGGACGGGGTAACCTATCACCTAATGCACAATGAATAATGGACCCCCAATCCCTTTATATACTATGTTGCAAGAATCAAGCGACATAGAGTAGCATAACGCATTCCCCGGCGGACCCAAGAAATGCTCGTTAGAGACTACTCGCCGGTTGTGATTTCACAAAGTACAGGCCAAGGTTGTGTGTTTCGCCTAACGGGCTGCCCCATCTGCATGGGAACCGGTTCGACTACTCGCACGAATGTGTGACTAAACCCATTCCCCCTAAAACAATATTATACAAGCATAAATATAGTATCCCTAAGAGCTAGGATCCAATTCACACAAGGAAAGTTTTCATTTAGGAGTTTGACGTTTATATCCCCAGTAGAGTCACTATTGTGAGGACAAAGATCATAATCCTGTTTGGAAGTCGCCACCTAGATTAAGGTCTAGAGCCTTAGAAATGTGAAATCTCACCCCAAGATAAGACTTCGGTTGACTCATGACCCTTAGATTGGATTTCTGGTCCATCAGAGATTGGGTAAGCATCAGGTTACAATTATGGGAAGGGGTTAGGCACTCAAACCGCCCGATCAAAACCGCCCGATCAAAATTGGTCTCCTATGCCATTCCTATGCTAAACTATCTATTAAACCGAGCCAAACCAAGTGGTTTGATATTATTGAACCGAATCTGTATCCATCAGATTGCCTACATATCATGAAATTATTTCAAAAATCAGGTTCACCATCGTAATTCAGGTGTGATTAAAGTTTATGATTGTGATTTATGCTTGTGCATGATTAAGTTCATTGTTCAAATTGAAGTTTATGCTTGAAAGGATGATAAATCCTATGGGTTAGGATCTGGATAGTCCATGTGAAATGATAGATAGTCCTAGTGGATCTAAGAATGGATAACCCCCTCTAGGTTGGTATGTGGATAACCCTATTTGGGTCAAAATATGGATAATCCTTTTTTAGATTGGAATGTGGATAACCCTTTCTTGGTTGAAATGTGGATGGATATCCTAGTGGATCTATGGATAGTCCAAGTGGACTAAGGTATGGATCCAAATTTGGATTTCTCCCAAATGGCCTACGTATCCTAGGGTTTTTCCTAGGAATCAGAATTCGCGTAGTTTGAAATGATGGGTGAATATCCTAGTGGATCTATGGATAGTCCGAGTGGACTAAGGTGTAGATCCAAATTTGAGATTCTCCTAAATGGCCTACGTATCCTAGCGTTTGCCCTAGGAATCAGAATCCACGTAGTTCAGACGGGATAACCCTATTTGGGTCAAAATATGGGTGCCTGTTCAAAGTTTAGGATCTAGAACCTATTCTAGGTTTAGGATTGAGAACCTATTCTAGGTTTAGGGTTTATTGAGGGTCAGAATCGTCCTAAATTATCCTTTTCATCCTAAGTTCTAATTTTGGAAGGTTTAACAAAACAGTCTCTTTCTTTATTAAGATTTTTTATTATTTCTCATTATGCCCTTTCCAAGAATGTGGGTGCCTAAATGCACGTCCCCACGCCTAATATGTTTGCTAGGTGTACAAATATGGCAGTTTGACTAGGGTGTTGCATAAATTAAATTATTATCAAAAATAAATTATTTATCTAAATATGACATATAAAACATTTATGGCAAGAAATTCACATATAGTAAGATTGTTAGAAATCTCTCAAATATGGCATGTATTGTAAATAAGACAAGAGCCTATATGGCATGATCTAGTATGCTATCTTCTAAGCATGTCAAGACCTAATATGGCAAGAAATCAATATATACATCTATATATCAACATGGCAAGTACCAAACATAGAATGCAAATATGGCATGAATTATCCAAAAAAGATAAGATCTTATATACTATTTTCTAAGCATAGTAAGACTTAACATGGTAGGTGAGCAATCCAAACAAAGCATGTGAATCCTCATATGAGCAAGCATGTGAGAGCATTCATCAAAATATAGCGGACAAATAAAATGGCATCTCATGTATTATTTCCAATCAAATTATGTCTCAATGTGTCTCAGATGAGATTCTTTAGATCTATGGTTGGGATCTAATGTGAATCTCTCAATATCTCAAAATCAGATCCTTGATCAATGGTTAGATATCTTTTATCTATTCAATAATGTATCAATTAGATCAAATCCTCAATCTAATGGTCAAATCTCTTTAAAACACTATCATTAAGATCAACACCTCTAGTATCATCAAAACAGTCAAGATCAATGGCTCAGATCTCACATCAAGTTTAGCTCACATATGATCAAGATCTAACGGTTCAAATATCTCAAAATCATAATCCAACCGTTCAGATTCATTTACATCAATCATCATGACAATCATATGGTTCAAATTCATTTAAATCACTCATGATGTCAATCTAATAGCTCAAATTCTTCTAAAACACAATATGATGTAAATCTAATGGTTCAGATTCCTCTAAGACATTCAAGATCAATATTTAATGGTTCAGATTGCCTATCATGATAATCTAACCATTCATATCCATTTAAATCACTTTTGATGACAATCCAACGGTGTAGATTACTCAAATTACGTAATCTAACCATTCAGAATAGTCAAATCAAGGTAAATTAATGATCAACGGATCAACTTAACATTCTAAGATCAATAATCCAATTTTATCAAAATTCCAAGATCAATGGTTCAATTTTAATCATATCATTCCAAGATCAATGGACCAATTTCAATCATATCATTCCAAGCATACGATCGGATCAATTTCTTTCAATTTTCACAATTGGATCAATTTCAATACATTTCCATAATCGGATCAATTTCAACATATTTTCACAATCTGATCAATTTCATCATATTAACACAATCAGATCAATTTCATATTTCCATAAAATTCCATATATGATGGGATCAATCAATTTTATTAATATTCCAAGAATTAAGAATCCGATGGGATCAATCAGTTTTATCAAAATTCCAAGGATACGGTCAATTCATAAAAATTTAGCATATTAAAACAAGATGACATCCAATGGTTGAGACTTAATGGGGCAGATCATGTTGATGAAGATGACTTTCAAATCAGGTGGTTGTGAGGATAGCAGTAGGTATGATGGTGCAATGAGATTTCGGGCATGGGAATTGCTGATTTTTTTAAATGTCAAGTTGCAGGTGTAAATTGAGTTCTGTATGTTGGGTTAGGGAAATAGATGGCCAAGTGGGTGCTTGGTTGGTTGTAGGTGTTGATCAGGGAGGAGGGTTTACATGGCTGGACAGGAGGGGTGATGCAAGGGGATTGAGGGAATCAGATTAGGAGATGATAAGATGTGGTAGTGGATTGATCTGGTGTAAGATGCATGTTCGGTAGTGGTATTACTGGTGGTTTATAGGTGGCCTGCAGGTGTGCTGGACAGTGGGTATAGCAGGGAATCGGTTAAGTGAAAGTCCTGGTCCATGGCTACAAGTGGAAGGCAGGAATGGTAGGACAGTAGCAGGTGTCAATTGTGGTGGTAAGTGAGGTCTTGAGGGATGATGTTGAAAGTGGATGGTGGTGTGGCTCACAGTTTTGGACAGGTGGAAGGTGAGTGACTCAATTCTGGTGAGGAAGAAAGGTCGGTGTAGATGGACAGGTTGGAGTGAGGTGTTGCGGTGATATGGCCAGGTGGGAGTGAGGTGTTGGCTGGGTTTGGCCGTGAGTGGAGTGAGGTGTTGCGGTGATATGGAGTTTGCAAGTCAGGATATCGTGAAGCAGGTGGCTAGTTCAGTAGGAGATGGAGGTTGGGTTCAAGTTGGATCGGTGATCGTGTAAGAGGAGTAAAAGAAGATGGGGGCAGCGGCTTACCTGAATCGTAGAGCCACCTCCAGCGGCTGCCTTCTCGTTCTTCTTCTTCTCACTGCCGGCTCTCTTTTCGATTTCTCCCTCTTCTTATCAATGCCTTCTCTCTCTCTCTCTCTCTTTCTCTCTCTCTCTCTATTCTCTCTCTCTCTCTCTCTATTCTCTCTCATATCTCTCCCCCCTCCTTTTGATATCCGCCTCCTCTCGACTCCCCTTTATGATTTTTTTTTCTCACTCTCTTTTTCCCCTCCCTCTCTCTCTCCCGATTCTCTCTTTTTAGATCCCCTCCTCCTCTTTCAATGCCTCCCTCTTCTCCTCCTTTTATTTTTTAAGAAAAAAGTTCAGATCTCTCCTTGTGTCTCCCCTTTTTGGTTTTCTTACCTTTATTTTATATTTATTACCTCCCACTCATTCTCCCTCTTCTTCCAACTTACCTCTTTTATTGGAACGTGTTCAGTCATCTCCCTTTTTTGTATTCTTACCTAAAAGATCCTCATGCCAACTCTCTCTCACTCTTTCTCCATAAACTAGGCCCACCGAAATACCTTTTCTTTCCATTTTCTATTCTTTCCAATCTCCATTTTCCTTCCTAAATCCCATTTATTCTCTTTCTCTTCTTAAAATTAACAACCCATGTTCCTCCATCGAGATCTCTATCTCACTCTCTTTCCTTCTTAAACCATGACACATGCCCCAATATTTTCTTTCCTTTTTTTTAAAAAAAAAAACATGGATTTCTTTCCCTCTTGAAACTCCACGGTGCGTATCCCTTGCTTCACTTTGGAAACCCGTGGCTGGCCATGATCTTTTCTTTCTTATTTTGTCATAAAAAAATATGACATATGGGGAATAGCTCGGGTTCTATTGTTTAGCCTAGCTTAAAGCTAGCCCAAGGGTTGGGTTCGCCTAAGTTGATTGGTCCAGTCATATGTGGTTGAGCTAGGATGGGCTAAAAATGGCTTTTTCTCTCTATCATTTCATGAGTCCGTTCTGGCTGCAATTCCTCATGGAATTTTTCGACAGCCTCTACCCCAAATTTTCCACCCTCACTTTGTAGAACACTAAAAATGAGAAATATTGGAGCTTGAATCACCTCATTTGGAAATAAAATGACCAACTTATGAATTTCTAAAGTTTAAGCATGCCAAATATCGATAATTTGGTAACCATTCTTCATGGGATCCTTCGGAGACTTCTATCGGAAATCCTTTAAGTCCACTTTGTAGAGTACTAAAAATGGAACATAATGAAATTGAAATCACCTGATTTGGGTATGGGGTGACCAAAATATGAATTTTCAAAGATTAAATGACAATTTTCAAGTGTAATTTTCCATGGGACCTTTCGGAGACTTCTACTCGAGATTTTTCACATCCACTTTGTAGAACATTGCAAATGAAGAATAATGGTCTTAGAATCATCTGAATCTGACGTAGAACGATAAAGATATGAAGTTTTGAACTTCTATCGATAATTTTGCATGAAAACTTGAATGGGGCCCACCGGTGACCTTTGTCTAGGATTTTTCCCGTCCACTTTGAAGAGGACTGAAAATAAGGAATATTGGCCTTCGAATCATCTGATTCCGATATCAGATGCCCAAGATATGATGACTTGAAGTTTAAATGATAATGCATGCATCATACGATAATTACGTAAATGCCCTTGCACTTTCAACTATGATATCTTCCATGTTTGATGTCAGAATTTGATGATTCCAGTCTCATTTCGAAGATAATTTCACGACCTATTCATCCAAGTAGGTAATAGCCTATGACCCTACTGTGGGGTTCATTAGAGAATCACCAACCTTTGGGTTAAAGGTCGAAAACCTGCCATATTGGTTCACTTATGCTGAGGGTGGCAAAAATGGGGTGCTTACACCTGGCTTCCACTTTGGTTGCCTTGTATTTGTCCTAGTACTTACTTTCATTATAGGACCTGAATAACTCGGCATCAAAGCCTTGTATGCTTTTAAGAGCATCACTCATGGAAGAAGAAGCCATAATAACTGCAGGGAAATAAGAGATAGAGTTAGCATCCAAGTAAAACAATAAGTAAATGACATGCAGTACAAACTAAATGGTCTTGGCAATCATGGTCATGCACCTATTTAAAAGGGGACGGGGTATCAACGAATGGGGACACACGACCCATACCATGGGGTTACTTCACCATGAGGGAAGACCACTAGAAGTTTAACACAGATTATGCAATCATGTACCTAAGTAAGGGCCTACAAATTCTAACAGGATTGGCTCGCACCAACTATTTTCAATAACCAGGTGTAACCAGCACAGCCTGGGCTATACCAACTATCAACTTGGGCTCTATAGATGGTCAATGTGATCTAACTATAAAAGTGAGTATGACCAAATCGGTAACCCCAAAATTTTACGATCGGCAGCCCTATATGGGTACAAGGAATGACTGATTGGGTTGGTGTATTGAGTGAGTGTGCCTACGCCACTTAGACCCAACAACCAAGACTCCTATTGGACTATTTGAGCAAGGATTGAGGTCCGGTAATGACCATTACTTGGCCGAGTCCATTAATAGTATAGACAAAGTCATAAGGGTGGCAAGGGCCTGTGGGAGTTCTTCCCCAGTCTCTAAGGGGAACCGGACTCACAAAGGCCCTATTCCGCAAGTAAGTGAGTGGCCATATCGAAACCTAACAAGGAAAACAAATGCGAGAGGAGAAGGAAGAGTACATGAGTAATGGGCATAGAAAAGGAAGCCTTGCGATTGCTGAAAATGGGAACCAAGGAAGGAGGAAGATGGAAGGAACCATCGTCGGGGCTTTGAGAAACCACTCTCCTTGTCCTCTATTCGAGAATTGTGTGTGTTCAAATGAGAATCCCACGCTCCTTTTATAGGGCAAGGAAATAAACAAGACCAAAGGTCCGTTAACTTGAAACGAGCCTCTATAACGAAAAATCTGGTGCTACCAAGGGTCAAGACCTTTCACCTGTCTAAACGGTAACCTAAGTCGGAGGATATAGAGATAACCGATGGGTGTCCCATCCATTGTACCCTCCATCAGATAGTAAGCCGAGTTGACGGAGGCCTATCTAGAGGGTATACCACCCATCTTTGCCTCCGTCTGGCACTTTGTTAGTTTTACCTGATAGGGTTTAAACTGGATGGAGTTTTAACGGAGGCAAGACGATCTGTTTGATCCTCTGCCTTGCCTCTAGAAAGGATAAGGCATTCTTCAGGAGGGAATGCCAGAGTACTTCCCATCGGAACTCTATAAGTTGGGGGGAAAAGATCTGACATGTCGGTGCTATCTAAGTAATTTGTTCGGGGATTGTAATATGTGGTTATTAACGAGATGGTTGGATAAATGGTGTGGATTTTGGGGTTACCATTTATTTGAACACGCCTCATTGAATGACAGGATGATATTCTCATATTGGTTACTTCACCATTTTGTAGATTTATTCTCCATTCATTTGAACATACTATCTCTCCACCCTAGTCTATGACACCTCACATAACTCATTAGAATGGTGCACTGGCATTAATGTGATGGGAAAATGTCCTTTTTTAAATCCACCCCGAGATCATCCACAATGTCACCACTCAAGCACCCTGATATGAAGCCCACCTCCAACGTACGTACTCAAGGAAATGAATTGGAAGAATACCAGAGTGTGATTGCCAATGTCTTAGCTACTCACCGTGCCACCCATAACCAAGAAACTGGAGAGTCAAGTGGGGAACTACCTCCTTTCTCTCCTCTTGCTAGAGTTGACCCGGCTACTACATATGATACTATGATCAGCTTCCTATGACTGAAGCCTGAACGGTTTAATGGAGCATGCGAGGACTCTTCCTAGCCAAGGAACTAGATTTGAATCATGGGAGAGATTATCGACATCCTCTATTTTTCCAATGCAAAAAAGGTCATGTGCACTGTCTACCAACAGGAAGGCTCACCTTATGAATGGTGCTGCAACACTCAACCCATGCAACTGCAGAGGCATAGAGTGATAACTTGGGAAATATTCCAAGAAGCTTTCCTGGCCTGCTATGAACCACATCGAAGGGAGCCCTGCCCGATAATGTTAGAGGCCATTCAAACGGTTCGAGTGGGACTACCGGCAGGAATGATTGTTGAGATCAGAGAAGATTGTCGTGGTACGCATCACATGGTGAGCATCCTGTTAGGACCTCGAGAATCAGGGAAGAACTTTTGTCAATAAGTAGGTCAGATGATCAGTCTAAGTATTGAATGCATGGGTATGTTGAATGCACAGAGTAAAACCTCAAAATCCATTGAAATTAGTGGCAAGTACTTAATTACCTTCCTATATAAGTGATAGTGAGCACTTGGTATAGATGAAACTTGATATAAGAGCATTTGGTGACTGTAGAAAGCCCTTGGAGGAAAATGCCTAATAAAAATGAGAGTTGCTACCTAATTACATGTAATAGGGTGGTAATAAGGGGCAAGAATATTAGCAATCCAATTAAGTAAAATAGCTCGAACCTTGAGCCCCATTGGATTTCCCCGAGTGGTATCTCCATTTGATGAAGAGGTTGGGAATAAATAAGTACCTAACCTACTATTACATATAAGAATTTTATTTTAGATGTCAAAACCCCGAAGTGCAATTTGAAGGAAACCTGGCACGCGTAGTGACATGTGATACTAACGTTGGATGTGGGAAGAACAATCAATAAGACACCTCAAAGATAAAGGAATAAACCTATACGATAAACCTCAATGATTAAGACTTCCACCAGGACTCATACTCTCATTAAGATAAGAAATAGGAATCTTGGCTTCAGTAAGTATTCCAATTCTCATCTTAACTTAGCATTCGGCCTATTGAGACAATAGGGTAGCAAGTCTGCTTTGGACCAAAGTGATAAGTAGAAGATCTGATAGGCAATTAAATCAAATCAAAGCACCCACTGTACAAAGTATAACACCAAAGATTGAGAAGTGAGTTGTCACACCCCAATTCTAGTTGAACCAGAAGTGTAAATAAACTGCCATAGAACCAATGGCTCAAGCCAGGATCACATAGGACAGTACCAACAATTAAACCATACATTCCACACAATTAGAGATAATAGATAAATAGAGAAAACTTTATTAAATGAACTGAGTATCTAATGATAAATAATAAATAAACTATTTATCCATTGTCAACCAAAACATAATTTAAATATCTGATTACAATCCCATAACTCAATATGAAAATTAAATCTAAGCATAAATACAGTAAAGACATTCGCATGATGAATCATGCCAATCCTCTATTGCTTGCACATCCATAGCTGCCACATATCCATACAATGGGGCATTGATGTATTCTTCAATGGTATTACTGGCATCATTAGAAACTAAAAAAATGGTACCATGGGGTGAGCTCACAACTTAGCTCAGTGACAAAGAAAACAATGCAACAAACATATACATAATGTCACATTCAATTCTTTGGGTCTGTTTTAAGTTCGCAATGTGCTATGATAGGGATAGGTGGCCACCATACCTGCATACACAAGAGTGTGAGCACACCCAACAAAAAGGCACCTACCAACTCTACTGTTGTCCCACATCATCCACTACAGAATAGAGATAAAACTAGAACCTAATGGATCACACATTGTCAACACTCTCCCTGATACTGTACCCCATACCAGTATGTATGTCCCTACTAAAGAGGGCTTGCAAACTAGGTTTGTGAGTAACCAATCCTAGATGTCACCAAGATGTATCCAAGGCCTTACCCTAGCATTTTTCAATACGACACAAAAATAGAGTTATGGTCCATTTGCAGCGCTATAGCCACATACCACGATCACCCCCCTTGATACCCTGTGACATACTAAGTCCACTAAGGTAACAACGATACGATGATGCCAGTGTGGTAAATGGTTTGATGCTATGGTTTGATCTATAACTTCTCCCCATTCAATACACTGACCACATACATACACATGCCTATCCTTATAATCATCATCATCACATAAGGAAATAACAATAAAATATGCATGAACAATAATAGAAATTATTAGATGACATGTTATATACACAAACAACAGAACATAATAATAGGGAATGCATAGAAATAAATGGGGTAGTTTATTATTAATCAATTAGTTTAGGTTTTGTCCCTAACCTGTTGGTCGTTGTTGTATCTCTTCACGGCCTTGAGAAAAACTTTGCTTGAGTGTGATTCCTATAAAATTATTAAGGTTTGGTTAGGGTTCCCTTTCATCAATTTACAGTGGTCAGACTCACTGTCTAGTCTGGCAAATAGCCCTTTCGAACATTGTCCGATCGCATGACTGGTCTTGTATTGTCTGATCGGTCAGTCATCCGAATCCGAAGACACTTCCTGAGAGTGTCTGGTCCCCTATCCAATCGGACTTATTGTTGGATCAGTCAATAGGGCCAAATAACTTTCAAGCTATCTATCAGTCTGTATTCTCTAGGAGTCAACTCTTTGGCTCTCGTTGGGGTTCATCCTAAATTTTTTTTTTTATGGCCATACATCACTAGATTTGGTCATTAAACGTAACCCTAATAACCACTGTTCATTATGGACTTATTCAATCATGGTGTTGGGCTGGATCTACCAACTCTGTAATTGAAATCCTAGGCTCTAATCAAAACCCAACCTTCTGCGGAGGTATAAAAACTTACCATTAGTATCACGATGCAAGGGTTGGAAACCGATAGAAATTATTCTCTGCGGAGCTTTTTCCCCTTTTCCCAAGCTTGCTTCTTCTCCAAGCCTTCTTCTCCACTCTTCCACTCAATTCTAGGGGTTTGAGAATGAACAAAATAGTGGGAGGAAGTAAAGGGATGTACTCTATATAGAGGGAAAACTTCCATGTAGAGTCCTCTCCCAATGAAGAGAGTGGTCTCCTAAATTTAGGAAACTTTCCTAATACTCAGAGTCCATTATAGGATTGATCGGTCGCTTAATATGTAGACCAGACAACTTGAGTTGTCTGACAGAACAAGCTATGAATGGTAGTTTCCATACCTAGCTTTGTGGTTCTTCTCATCCGGTTGGTCCATGTGAGCTGGTTATAATGGGAAGACCTATCACGACACGGCTATAACGGGTTAATGGAGTGCAGGTCTTACATGGGTAATTATGGAAATAGGAGCTAGAGATATACTCTGTGTGTCACACCCTAATTCTGCACCATTCAAAACAGTGTGATGAACCGCTAATAAACCAACGGTTCAATCAGTATCTCTAATAGGTTGTGTCCATTAAAAATAAAACCATAAACATCCACAACCATAATCAGAATAAATACACAATAGCAGAAGTCTTATAGTAAATGAACTGAGAAATCTAAGTGTGATAACCATAATAAAATATCATGTTATTATTGTATCAACTGAGAAACAAATAAATAAAGTATCAATTACATTCCCTTAATAATTCAAACAAAAATCTAATCGAATATGCATGAGTTGCACTTGCATGAGTGATCATGCATATCCTCTAAGTCTTCGGCTTCCATTGCAGCAACACGCCCGTACACCAGAGCACTCATATAATCTTCGACAGTGGTACCTGCATCATCAACTAAAAATATTAGACATCGAGAGGGTGAGCACACATCATGGCTCAGTGAGCAAACAAAACAATGCAACAATCATATTCATGCATTCAATTCATATCTTTGGTCTGGTAAATAAGTATGCAATGCGCTATAGAAAGGTTCGGTGGCTGCCTCGCCTCTATGCACAGGGTGTGGAAGCCCGCCCAAAGGTTAACGGTTATTGTCGTCCCCATCCACCCTACCATGGAACAGAGATAGAGCTAAAGTGTTGAGGCCCGGCCTATGACACTTCCCCTGATACTCTATCCATACCAACACGTAAGCCCCTGCTAGCGAGGGCTTACAAACTGGACTCGCAACTAACCAATCCTAATGCCAAACAGTGTATCCAAGGCCTAACCAATCCTAATGCCAAACAGATAGGGCTAAGGCCCCCCTGGTAGAGTCAGAGACTACATGGTCCGAGACCACCTCCCCTCATACACTACGACGTAATAGTTCTGCTAAGGTAATGGCGATACGACGATGTCAGTGGACAAGACTTGAGTTAGAGATAGAGCTAGAGTGCTGAGGCCCGGCCTATGACACCCCCTGATACTCGCTCGCATCAAGCACACCAACCACACACAAACATTCACATGCCTATTCCTATCATCATCATCATCATCATGTTATAAACAATAATTTAAATATGCATGAACAGTAATAATAGAAATATTGGATGATATGTTGAATGCACATAACAAGCATACACGCATAGAATCAATCATGGCATTGGACTCAAGAAATAAAATAGTTTATTATTAACCAATTATTTTAGGTCTTGTTCCCTCACCTTTGCTTGATTGTAGATCATCTCTCAAGCTTTAAGAATCAACTAAATATCACTACTATATCACTAGAAGACCTAATCAAGTCGATATAATTTAATTAGAATTAATTTTAATTTTAAAAAGCTTACTCTTAACTGGAGGTCGATGCCAGGGTCGGACCTTCCATCGACCCTGGGTGCTACCACCCACATTCTAGACTTCCCGAACACTGGGGGTTGATGTTAGGGTCTGGTAGGGTCGATTCTCCATCGACCCCCCGTGCGACCCCCTGTGGGTTTAGTCAAAATTTTCATTCTACAGTCCATTCTTTCGTGTTTGGGTCCTATAGCCTGCTTCTACAATCCATTCCATACATGTTCTATGGTTTAGAACCATAGTTTGTTCACCTACATGATTTTTATGATCCCCCCCATGATTTTCCACTGAAACCTAACCATGGGTGGATGATTTGGGTTTCTCCTAGATCATTCCCTCTTCACTATCTATTCTAAGGTCTTTAGAATTACATAGAGATAGTATCCATACATGAGAATTAGGCTTGTTTCTCTGAAGCCTCTTTGATCTTCTTCTCCACTTTCCTTCTCTTCTCTTTCTCATCTCCTTCTCTTCTCTTTCTCTCAATCCAATTAGGGTTCTAAAAGGAGTGAAAGAGGCTTAGGGACGTCCTATTTACAGAGTAGAAACTCTCAAAATAAGTCCCATTGAGATTAGGAAAGAATCCCATTGCAATTTTGAAAGTTCCCAATTCACGGTTTCTGTCGACAGACTGGGGGTCGATAAGGGGATCGGAGATCCCGTCGACCCCTGGTTCTAAATTATCCGACCCCCGATTAAAAACTCAGGGTCTGACTTTTTATCTTGGGGGGGTCCGACCATCCCCTGCTGGGTATGCGACCCTCCACCTTATTTTTGTGTTTTTGGGTCAGTTTAATACCTGGGATCATTATCTCCTTCACACACTTGATCCATTTGGCTCGACCATGATGGGTAGACCTGGTTCAAGGTGGTAAGACCGGGTTAGTTTGATACGGGTCTTACACTATGATGCTAAATCTAGCTAGATGATGCTTGTTAGAATTGAAAACCTTGTGAATGCAATTATTATTAACATCACCATTATATTAATTGATTACTTCAAATGATCACCCCAAAGGCTTGAGTTGTGGAATTCTTTAATAAGATAGGGGAAATTGACCAGGTTATGGATCATGCTCACCTCCCCACCCACAATCAGATGGTCACCCAAGCTCTGACAATGGAAATCTCATAGTGGGGTGGGTCGAGGCGTACTGTTACCACAATCGTGTCAGGGAACTCAAGATCTAGAGTCAGTAATAAAGGGATTGGCAAGGGTCAGTTTCCAATTATATTCTGAATTTCAACAATGAATTAATGCTACAGTAGCTAGAGACATGCGTCACAAAATTACTCCCATAACAGTATTGGCAACTGCAACAGCCTTGCTAGGACAACTTACCCAGGGTCTGCAGGAACAGGATTGAAGGATTGTGGCACGAATGGCAACAGAGTGTAATAATCAAACAGAAATACTGAACTAGCAAGGGCTCCAAGGTGAGGCATCGACAAACTAAGGAACAAAGAAGCTACCCATGGGAACCACTGATGAAGAAGCAATGCATAAAAGAGCAATGGTGTAATCCATAAATAGTGGGTAGATTCAAAGGGGTAAATTTAAAGTTGTACCGGTGATTACCACCTCGCCCAACAAGATACGTCAAAGGTGTTATCGGTGTGGTAATTGAGCACATATGATGAGGGGTTATACGATACCCGAGACATCTATATTATGTCAATGCTATGGAAAAATGTGACACAGAACTCAAAATTGCCAAGGGTATTGGGAATGTTACCCTCGACTCGAGGGTAGATCTCTTACCAGCCCGTCGAAGCCAGCATAATCAGGTACAACCTAAAAACCTTTTTGGTGACATGTAGGTATTTAGTGGTAAGTGTTGGGATATCGAACAGTAGGATGGGTGCACCTTGTTGTGTATATGTGAATAAGAATAAGGTCAATACGGAGCGTATACTTATCACCTAATTTTGGGGATGAAATTCTTATAAGTTGGGGAGATTTTAAGACCCACACCCGAAATCCCCACCCTAACTGGATTTCCACTGTGTCGAGTCATACCAGGTTAACCCTTGGTAGACAGTTGACAGTCGAAAGCTAAGTAATGATAATGGGGTCAATATGGGATCACCCAATAGGAATGACGTGTGCAAGCGAAGCCTTAGATGCCTTTATGATCAAACCCATGAAGATAGACCCGTTGAGCCCAACCAGAAGATCTGCCGGATGGAACACCACCAGACAGACTAGCCCCTATTCATGTGCGAGTAACACATGGGAGAGACACTCTCCTTCCTTGGGATTCTATAAATAGGGGACCACAGTCCCTCATTTCACTCCTTGGATATTGGAATTCCTAGAGGGGTCTTTGGGGGGTGTGAAGGAGCTCAAGTTTGTACCTAGCTTCTATCATGTGGGGTATGTCCATCATTTCCCCTCCCTTTTCCTCCTTCAAGACTAATCGGTAACTTAATGAGAGACACTCCACCATTAATAGTGGTAAGCCAAAGCCTAGTAACTTAGGAGGTTTACTCCTTGATTGAGAGTCCATATCACACACTCTCTCTCTCTCTTCCATCACTGTGTTTTCCTTAATGGTGGAACACTCTACTGTTAAAACCTCCATTGATGGAAGACCAAGAACGGAATTGTCATAGCCCATTTTGGAGAATCAGTCGTGATGTCCGAGTCAACTCATGTGGCTAACCCGAATACGTCTAGGAACGTTAACCACAACGTTACAATATAAATTTCATAGTCTACACAAGCAATATCCAATAAAATCAATAAAACAATAATATCATAATGGAAGCACATACTAAATAACAGATGCCCAATCTGATGATACCATATCCCATACTATGTATCTTGTTATCATTTACAAACCAATATTCTTCACCAAAATATTTAACATTTCAGTTATACAAATACCTAAAGTCAAAAGAGTATATCTGTTACGTAAAATCTAATAGACCTCTTTGTCTATCAGTAAAAAGAATCATAATGTATCAACAGTATCCTAGGGAAGGGAGAAACTAAGGGGAGGGCTACATCATGCATAGGCGTAGTTGCTACAGGTACAACCCTCGTCGTGCTCTCCACCAACATCAACATCTCCAGCAATCACATTTGCCAAGGAAGACTCTATAAAATCTGCAATGGATAGATCACCTACAGGAGAATCCAAAAATAATTGTCGAAACGAAGATGAGCTCACATCCCAACTCAGTGAGAAATCTAGTATCACATGCTATGCACATACATCATCCAATGCAATGTGATGTAATTTATTATTATATTAAGTCTCAGGTTTGTGTTTCTACATCTTGAGCAGAGGTAGAAGCAGAATAAATGACCCCAGGCTGCTAAACATCTTCTACAAGTGAACTCGCCCCCTTGGGGACTCCCATCCTTACAGGGTTCATTGCCTCCCACCAAAGGCCCCACATACACCAGCTACCGCACACCCATATGTCATTGGCTCCCCTAGGGTCTCCTAACCTTCAGGTATGCAAAGGTATGCCAGTATCTTTACCCCTACTAGAGGGGCATAAGAAAATAAGGAATGGCACCACCTATGTCCATTATGTTCATTCATTTTACTTTGGCTGCCAGCCAGCAGAAGTCCTCGGATCCTCACTCCCATAGTACACCATGCCCCCACTAGCATGTCAACATAACCATCGTCCTGTCCACCAGTAGAGAACCCCGGGTCCATCCCATGGATCACCGTATCTACCACTAGCATGTTTATATTCTAATGTGATCCGTGCACCTGCACTCCCATGCGTTACATGAACCACCATACATGGTTGCAATCCAACATGACTTGTGTACCCGCACTCCTATTCGTCACACGAGACATCATACATGATCGCATCAATTCATAAATAAAACTATACTATAAGTGTCACACCCCAATTCTGCACTATTCATAACGGTGTGATGAACCGCTAATACACCAACGGTTCAACTAGGATCTCTAATAGGTGGTATCCATTATTAATAAAACCACGCACATCCACAACCATAATCAGAATAAATACACAATAGCGGAAGTCATATAGTAAATGAACTGAGCATTCTATCTATAATAATCATAACTAAAATATAAAGTTATTGTTGTATCAACTGAGACATAAATAAATAAAATACCAATTACATCCCTTTATAAATTCAAATAAATTCCTAATAGAATACACATGAGTTGCACTCGCATGAGGGGTCATGCACATCCTCTAAGTCTTCAGCTTCCATTTTAGCAACACGCGCATACACCAGATCATTCATATAATCTGCAGCTATAGTACCTGCATCATCAACTAAATATATTCAACGTTGAGAGGGTGAGCACACATCATGACTCAGTGAGCAAACAAAACAATGCAACAAACATATGCATGCATTCAATTCATATCTTTAGTCTGGTAAATAAGTTTGCAATGTGCTATAGAAAGGATAGGTGGCCAAAGATCATGTTTATTGACGCCGCACCTCTATACACGAGTGTGTGAAGTCGCCCAAAGGTAACATTTATTGCCGACTCACATGCACCCAAACATGTACAATGTACACACAAAGGTCACGTCTATTGTTGTATCCGTTGCCCATACCAACACGTAAGCCCCTGCTAGCGAGGGCTTGCAAACTGGACTCGCAACTAACCAATCTTAATGTCAATCAGTGTATCCAAGGCCTCACTCCAGCATCCCTCAATACGTCCATAAAGATAGGGCTAACGCCCTCGGCAGAGTCAGAGACTACACGGTCCGAGACCACTTCCCCTCATACCCTACGACGTAATAGTTCTACTAAAGTAATGGCGATACGACAATGTTAGTGGACAAGACATGAGTTAGAGATAGACCTAGAGTGTTGAGGCCCTGCCTATGACACCTCCCCCTGATACTCGCTCGCATCAAGCACACCAACCACACACATACATCCACATACCTATTCCTATCATCATCATCATCACATTATAAATAATAATTTAAATATTCATGAACAGTAATAATAGAAATATTGGATGACATGTTGAATGCACATAACAAGCATACACGCATAAAATCAATCATGGCATTGGACTCAAGAATAAAATAGTTTATTATTAACCAATTAGTTTAGGTCTTGTTCCCTCACCTTTACTTGATCGTATGTCCTCTTTTAAGCTTTAAGAATCAACTATATATCGATATTATAACACTAGAAGACCTAATCAAGTCGATAGAATTTAATTAGAATTAATTCAGACTTTAAAAAGCATGCTATTAACTGGGGGTCGATGCTAGGGTCGGAGGTTCCATCGACCATGGGTGCGACCACCCACAGTCTGGACTTCCCAAACACTGGGGGTCGATTTTCAGGGTCTGGTAGGGTCGATTGGCCATCGACCCCCGTGCGACCCCCTGTGGGTTTAGTCAATTTTTTCCACCTACAGTCCATTCTTCGTGTTTGGGGTCCTATGGCTTACTTCTACAATCCATTCCACACATGTTCTATGGCCTAGAACCGTAGTTCACTCACCTATGGCTTTCATGATTTCCCCCATGGTTTTCCCATGAAAACCTAACCATTGGTGGGTGATTTGGGTTTCTCCTAGATCATTCCCTCTTCTCTATCTATTCTAAGGTCTGTAGAATTACATTGAGATAGTATCCATACCTGAGAATTAGGCTTGTTTCTTTGAAGCCTTCTCTTTGATCTTTTTCTCCACTTTTCCTTTTCTTCTCTTTCTCTTCTCCTTCTCTTCTCTTTCTCTCAATCCAATTAAGGTTCTA
Organism: Protea cynaroides; assembly: GCA_028583415.1. Classification (NCBI taxonomy): domain Eukaryota; kingdom Viridiplantae; phylum Streptophyta; class Magnoliopsida; order Proteales; family Proteaceae; genus Protea; species Protea cynaroides. Next base: position 31,866,371 of record CM053274.1, read on the forward strand.
AAAGGAGTGAAAGAGGCTTAGGGACGTCCTATCTATAGAGTAGAAACTCCAAAATTAAGCCCCATTGAGATTAGGAAAGAGTCCCATTGACATTTGGAAAGTTTCCAAATTACGGTTTCCATCGACAGACTGGGGATCGATGAGGGGGTCGGAGATCCCGTCGACCCCTGGTTCTTAAAATTTCTGACCCCCGATATAAAACTTAGGGTCTGACTTTTATACTGGGGGGGATCTGACCCTACCTTGCTGGGTATGCAACCCTCTCCCTATTTTTAGTGTTTTTGGGTCAGTTTAATACCTGGGATCGTGATCTCCTTCACGCACTTGATCCATTTGGTTCGACCATGATGGGTAGACCTGGTTCAAGGTGGTAAGACTGGGTTAGTTCGATACGGGTCTTACAACTCCCCCTACTTATAAAAATTTTGTTCTCGAAATTGTACATACCTTCTGAGTCGAATAAATGAGGGTATTGCTTTCGCATAGCATTCTCTTCTTCCCATGTGATTTCTTCCATGTCTCTACTTCTCCAAGTGACCTTAACATAATAGATTTCTCGGTTGCGTAGTCGTTGAACCTTTCGGCTGGTGACTTCAGTTGGTGTTACTTCAAATGTCAAATCATCAATCAAATCAGGTAGATCTACTGTCAGAATGTGCGTTAGATCTTTGACATACTTCTTCAATAAGGAAATATAAAATACGTCATGCACACTTGACATAGATGGTGGTAGTGCTAACTGGTAAGCCACTTTCTCATGCATATCTAGAATCTCATATGGCCCGACGTACCTCGAACTTAATTTCCCTTTCTGTCCGAACCGTTTCAATCCTCGCATAGGCGATACTTTTAAGAATACTTTATCACCTACGATGAACTCAAGGTCTCGGCGTCGGGTATCGACATATTGCTTCTGACGATTCTGAGCTATTCTCACTCTTTCTTTGATAATGTCGACCACTCGACAAGTCTCTTCAACAAATTCTAGTCCAACAATACTACGTTCCCCAACTTCAGTCCAAAACAAAGGAGTTCAACACTTTCTGCCATACAGTGCTTTATAGGGTGACATTTGTATTGTAGCCTGATAGCTATTATTATAAGCGAACTCAATCAGTGGTAACTTTTCATCCCATGATCCTTTAAAATCAATTATACATGCTCGAAGCATATCTTCTAGAATCTGAATTGTACGCTCTGACTGTCCATCCGTCAATGGTTGAAATGCAGTACTAAATTTCAATGTTGTACCCATAGCCTTTTGCAATACTTCCCAAAACTTTGAAGTAAATCATGGATCTCTATCTGACACAATGCTTTCAGGTACATCGTGTAATCGCATACAGCTTAGCTAACCTCTCCAGTGTATACTGAGGTCGTATCGGTATAAAGCAAGTTGTTTTAGTCAGGTGGTCTACAATCACCTAAACTGCGTCAACTACTTGAGGAGTCAATGGTAATCCCGTGACGAAGTCCATAGTGATACAGTCCCATTTCCATGATGGTTCCGGTAACGACTGTAACAATCCTGTCGGTCTTTGTCGTTCAGCCTTTACCTTCTGACAATTTAGGCATTGCGACATGAACTTAGCTAGATCTGCTTTCATTCCTCTCTACCAATATAGTTTCTTTAGATCATGATACATTTTTATACTTTCAGGATGTATCGAATAGATGGTGGTATGGGCTTCTTTCATCAATCGGTGTCTAATGTCTAAGCTTTCCGTTTCGGGTACACATATTCTTCCTTTGTACTTCAGTACCTTTGCTTCGTCCAAGGTGAACTCAGGGTTAGTCCTACCTTTTTCGTTGTCTTCTTGTACCGTCCTTAGGTAAGTATCCGATTTAATAGCTGTCTTCACTTCATCAACTATATCCGGTATAATCTTCAATGCGGCGAACATATTTGAAAACCGATGAATAAACCCTTGGTTGGCTGATCCATCTGGTGCATCTATCACAAACTGCTCATTACCGTGCTTGAATACCTTTCCGGTAGTACACATTGAGGCAATTGTGCTAACCTCTCCCTGAGATTTTATCATTGCCTTTCTACTCAACACATCGGCTACTACATTAGCTTTCCCCAGATGATATTGGATATCACAATCATAGTCTTTCAATAGTTCCAACAATCTTCTTTGTCTCATATTCAGCTGCTTCTGATAAATAGATAAGTAAGACTTTTATGGTCTGATTTAATCTGAAACTTCTCCCCGTACAGATAATGTCTCCATATTTTGACAGCATGTACCACTGCCGCTAGTTCCAAATCATGTGTAGGATAGTTCTTCTCATGTGTCTTCAGTTGTCTTGAGGCATAAGCAATTAATTGTTCTCCATGCATAAGTACGCATCCTAATCCCAGTCCTGACGCATCGGTGAACAAGATAAATGGTTGTCCTGGAATCGAGATGGTCAAGATTGGAACTGATATCAATCTAGCCTTCAAGGTTTGGAAACTCTTCTCGCATTTATCCGTCCAGACAAACTTCTTGCCCTTCTTAGTCAAACTGGTAAGAGGTACGACAATTCGGGAATAGTCTTCCATAAATCGTCGATAATACCCAGCTAGACTCAGAAAACTTTTAATTTCCGCAACGCTCTTCGGTGCTTCCCACTTTACAATAGCCTCGATCTTGCTGGGATCCACTTTAATTCCTTCAGTGGATACTACATGGCCTAGAAATGCGACTTCCTTTAGCCAAAACTCACTTTGTAAATTTGGCGTAGAGCTTTTCCTTCCGTAGTCGCTGCAGAGTGGCGTTTAGATTCTTAACATGAGTTTCCTCGTCTTTGGAGTAGACTAGTATAACTTCAATGAATACTATAACCGACGTATCCAACATGTCGTGGAAAACCCGGTTCATAAGTTCCATAAAGGTTGTTGGTGCGTTTGTCAATCCAAAAGACATGACCAAAAATTCATAATGTCCATATCTGGTCCTGAATTCTGTCTTGGGAATATCACTGTCCTTAATCTTCAGCTGATGGTAGCCTAACCGAAGATCGATCTTTGAAAACACTTTGGCACCTTGCAATTGATCGAACAGGTCATCGATCCGAGGCAATGGATATCGATTCTTGATTGTCAGTTTATTAAGTTCTCGATAGTCTATACACAATTGAATGCTACCGTTCTTCTTCTTTACGAATAATACTGGCGCTCCCCATGGTGATATACTAGGGCGAATGTAACCCTTGTCCAGTAGTTCTTGTAGTTGTACTCTCAATTCCTTCAGTTCAGTAGGAGCCATTCGATAAGGTGTTTTCGATACTGGTGCGGCTCCAGGTATAAGATCTATAACGAACTCTGTGGCTCGGTTGGGTGGTAACCCTGGTAATTCTTCAGGAAATACGTCTGGATAGTCCTGCACGACATCAATATCTTCCATTTGTGGTGCTTCCTTGGTAAGGTCGACCACAGATACTAAATACCCATCTGCTCCTTTCTCAAGGCACTTCTTAGCCTTTAGCGCCGAGAGTATGAGCTTTCGTTTACGGGAAAGTTTGGTTCCCAAAAAATTGAACTCTGCTCCTTCTTTGTCTTTAAATGTCAGCTTCTTTTCGGCACACAATAGGTTTGCATAATGTCGAACTAACCAGTCCATTCCCAAGATGACGTCAAAGTTTGCCATCTCAAGTTGGATCAAGGTTGCATCCAAGGTCTTTTCATCAATAAGCACTGGACATGGTCCATATCCTTTTTCTAACTCCACTTCTAATCCCATAGGTGATCGTACAAGTAGTTTGTAGTCTAAGGATTTAAGGGGTAGATTTAACTTCTTTCCAAACGTCATAAATATAAAGGAATGAGTAGCTCCTGAATCAAAGAGTACTCTAGCCGGAATGCCATTAATAGGTATAATACCTGTTATTTGTTTTGGTTTAGTCTACATGCTCATGCAATGTAATACAACTAACAAAAAAAATATAAGTCATACCTGTAACCACATCAGGTGATGCGGCAGCATCCTCGGATGTAACCACATAAACTCGTCCTTAATGTAGCTGCTTCTTGGGCTTAGGACATTCCCTTGCTATATGTCCCACTTGGTTGCAGTTAAAATATTTTATCCCTTCAGTAATTGGCTTCTGTTGCTGTTGAACTACGGGGATAGTCTTGGTTGCAGCAGTAAAGCCTTGAGCACGGAAGGGTTTGAATGTCTTGTTATTTCCTCCATTATAAGAATTTCCAGCTGGCCTTTTGATACCTCTATTTTGCATGAAGTAACTCTCCTTCTGGCTCGATTATATAACTCGAGCAATTTGTGCCGCTTCGTTATAAATTTTCTTTTCATGTCCCAGAACGTGCTCACGGATGCTTCCCCTAAGTCCCATGATGAACCTTCGGGTCTTTGTGTTTTCCTCTTGCATACTAGTGGGTGCAAAGAAGAACAGCTCTTCATAACGCTGTTTATACGCATCCACAGTCATCTGTCTCTGATATAAACTCAGGAATTCTCTTTCCATAAAATCTCTGAAACTTCTTGGAAAGTACTTCTCAAAGAACGCCTCCTTATAAATATCCCAAGTCAGTTGGGCGTGCTTTGTAAGTAAATACGTCCTGATAGACCTCAACCAATTGTGTGCATCTCCTTTCAGCATAAAGGTGGCACACAACACTTTTTCTTCTTCATTTAATGTCATCATCATAATGTTTCTTTCCATTTCGTTAACCCAGTGTGCCGGCCATAAAGGGTCTACTGGCTTTCCATTAAACTCTCTGGGTTTCAGTTTCAGAAAATGCTCCACCAGTGTAGAGTGATCTAGTGGCTGCGGGACATACGCTCCATACATAGGTGGTTGGTAGTGATATCCACCTTGAGCTATTTCAGGATTTGGTACTTGAGCCTGCATGATAGGAGTCTGAGGTGCATGAGGTACTGTGTTACTTCCCCCTGGTGTTGTGCTTGCCTGTCCAGCTGGAATTGGAGGTGTTTGTGCAGCTGGAAGAGTTACGCCTATGGCAGCTTGGATAGTAGCTTGTGCCTGTTGCATCTGTTGCAGCTGTTGGGCCAAGTTCATTACGACTGTGGCCAAGTCTGTAGGTGGAGCTGGCAGATTGGTAGGATTTGCCTACCCATTTATGATGGACGGTGCCGTGTTCATGTTCCCCTGTGTTTTCGGGTCTGTCTGGTTATCTTCCCCCATAGGTGGCGGTGGTGGGATAGAGTTACGGCTTTGTCTGGTTGCTTTGCGTCCCGCCATTAATTAATCTGATAGTGGGATTGCCTGAAATCATTGAACACGAGAGACAATCATTAATCACTTCATTCTCATATTTTAAAACCACTAAACATTTCAAATTTCAAATTTTTCAGATCATTCTGTCGAAAATGTTATGTTTTCACTGTAGGGTCGATGGTTGGGGTCGATGGGTGTCCGACCCTCAGTATTCGACTTTGGGAAATCACCCATTCTTCTCGAGAGCCAGGGGTCGATGGGGGGTCGGAGGATGTCCGACCCAGGGTGCGACCCCTGGTTCTCTGTCAGGTTCCCAAAAGTCAAGGGTCGATGCGGGGGTCGATTGTTTTAATCGAATTTTCCGACCCCCGGAATAAAAATTTGAATTTTAAGTCCGATTCAAAGTCCATTTCTCATTCTTTCTTCTCCGCTTCGACTCAGCTCATTCCTCTGAGTTGCTACAGTGACAACTCTGATCCGTTGGTGGTTTTGCAATCCTTGTTTCGCCGTCTACACCTACGCTACAGGTATTTCTTCTACCTTTTCATGTTTTTAGGTTTCTTAACCTAGGTTTTTACTCGTTTATCTCGTATTTTACAAATTAAACTTTTTCCAACCATAAAAATTTGATTTTTATTGGGGGATTTTGTTGTTGGTGACTCGAGGAATGAAAGACCTAAAAAATATTTGAGTTTCATCGGTTGGTTATCGAGAAACTTGAAATTTTCACTTTTTGCCCTAATTTTGTCGAAATTTTGAATTTCTTGAAATTTCTTGCAATTCAATCTAATTAGTTGAAATTTCTGACTGTTTGAGTCTCACCAGATAATTTAGGATCTATGTAAGTCCTCCTGCCCATGCGTATGGGTGAAAAGTGAGGCTTTTGACTAATTTACATCGTCATTATGTCGAAATCTCGGGTTTTCCCTCTCTACTAACCCATTATTTGTTTTGCTTTCTATTTGCAGATACTATGGCTCATACCAATGTACACAGAGTTCATGATCGTCTTCGCTTTCGTTCCAACGAAGCCGAGACACATTATGCCCACTATGCTCGCAAGAAGGTAGAGGGAGGCCGCAAAGTGGACTTGGCTAGCTTAGCCTTGTTCAATGTGGAGAGAGCCTTTGGTGATATGGGATGGCTCCCTGTCATCAATTATGACGTGTGTACCCGTCCTGACTTGGTACGCCAGTTCTACTGTATTCTCCAGGTGGTGGGAGATTACAATAATGTGAAGACGGGTGGTGAGCTTCGCATCACGAGCTACATCAAGGGGGTTGACGTTTCATTTGATTATCGGTAGTTGGCCGACTTGTTGAGCATTTCCTATGCTGGTCCCATGGTGTTTTGTGCTCCTGGAGAGCCCCAGTTATTTTCTCTACAGATGAGGGCTGAGATTGATAGTCAGCTCATCAGACCTGATCGCTGGCAGATGAAAGCGAGTTATCTGCGTTCAGATCCACGGGTATACTGCAAGATCATCTAGCATAATCTGATACCGCAGAGTGGACAATACGAGAGGGTCTCCCAGTTGACCCAATGCCACGTTGTCCAGTCACACTGGAAACCTTCCTTACGGACGCATGATCACTACCTTGTTTACTCGCCTGGGGGTTGACTTAGTGGATGAGAAGATTCAGGAGAAATCCTTCTCATCGCCTCTGGATTCGGAGGCTATTTGCAAGATGGGCATACGGGATGCCCAAGTCAGCGATGAGGAGATGAACGCGATGGTGCGCCCTCACACTCGAGTGGAGATGGCTGACGCAGAGGCAGCAGCAGCAGCAACCGCTAGAGCAGGGGTTCAGGGGGATGATGACGACCGGCTATACGTGGATTTATATGCCATACCTCCTCCATCACCTACTCATGCTACTGGAGCTGGTCCATTTTCTTCGGCTGGTCCTTCGTATGCAGCTGGTCCTTCGTATACTCCATCTGATGAAATGATGAGGATATTACACGAGATACGAGAGGCTCAGCGTATGTTTGACTTAAGGGTGGGAGAGCTTCTAGAGGCTCAGTGCTCGTCCGATCAGCTGGTGGGAGAGCTTCTGGTTGCTCAGCGCATATCGGATCAGTGGATGGGAGAGCTGAGGGATGGTCAGCGTGTGACTGACCAGTGGGTGGCTGATCTCACAACTAGTCTCCAAACGACCCAGACTCAGATAGCTTGGTTGACCAGAGTCTACGCTGAGGACTATGATAGAGACCGTGAGGTACCGCCTCCCCCATCACCTCCAGCTTGTAGATGTACTTCTTTTATTTTTCTTTTTGTATTTCAGAGTAACTGTCCGGACAGTGGACTGTACTCTGCTTTAATCATATATATATAAACATTTGTTCTTCCTTTTGGTTGTATATAAATTTGTTTCTCATTTAATAGATGCATTATTTTCTTTCAGTCTAGTCTCAAACAACACAGGTGCTTATGGTGTGTTATTATTACATCTTCTAAATTTTTATCATATCTCAGTTCATGACCGTTTGTGGAAGTATACGGTTTCATAGATAAAGCCTGAGATGCTCTGATACCAAGTTGTCACACCGCAACTCTGCACCATTCAGAACGGTGTGATGAACATAAACCAATGGTTCAACCAAGATCTCTAATAAGCGGTATCCATTAAAAATAAAATCATGCACATCCACAACCATAATAAGAATAAATACACAATAGCGGAAGTCTTATAGTAAATGAACTGAGCATTCTAGCTATAATAATCATAACTAAAATATCAAGTTATTGTTGTATCAACTGAGACATAAATAAATAAAATACCAATTACATCCCTTTATAAATTCAAATAAAATCCTAATAGAATACGCATGAGTTGCACTCGCATGAGGGGTCATGTGCATCCTCTAAGTCTTCAGCTTCCATTTCAGCAACACGCGCATACACCGGAGCATTCATATAATCTGCAACTGTAGTACCTGCATCATCAACTAAAAATATTCGACGTCGAGAGAGTGAGCACACATCATGGCTCAGTGAGCAAACAAAACAATGGAACAAACATATGCATGCATTCAATTCATATATTTGGTTTGGTAAATAAGTTTACAATGTGCTATAAAAAGGATAGGTGGCCAAAAATTGCATTTATTGACGCCGCACCTCTATACACGATTGTGTGAAGCCACCCAAAGGTAACGTTTATTGCCAACTCACATGCACCCAATCATGGACAATGTACATACAAAGGTCACATTTATTGCTGTACCTGTTGCCCATACCAACACGTAAACTGGGCTCACAACTAACCAATCCTAATGCCAATCAGTGTATCGAAGGCCTCACCCTAGCATCCCTCAATACGTCCATAGAGATAAGGCTAAGGCCCCCCGTGTCACACCCCAATTCTGATCCAACCAGAATGGTGTGAGTGAACCGTCATTGAACCAATGGTTCACACCAGCATCTCGAATAGGCCGTGTCTACTCATAAAAACCATTACACATAACCACAATCAGAATATAAATAATACAGTGGAAGTCTTTAAATAGAATGAACTGAGAATCTATTGATAAATGTAAATAAAATATCCAATTATTCAGATTCAAAAATAAAATATAATATTCTTACATTCACTTTAATCCAACTGAAAAAACTGAAAATAAATAAAACTAAAATCAAAGGTACATGCAGAAAGGGCACTCGCATGAAGCGTCATGCTCGTCCTCTCTTGCCTGTACACCTAGAGCAGCAACATCACCATACACCAGAGCGTTCATAAAGTCGTCCACTGTGTAACCTACATCAACATCTAAAACAATGTACGTACAAAGGGTGAGCTCACAACTTAGCTCAGTAAGACAATCAGATAGTTTCACAATATTATGCATGAGTAACAATCATTTTTATGTTGTGGTCCTGTTTAAGTTTCCAATGTGCTATAGAAAGGTTTGGTGGCCGCCTCACCTCTATACACAAGTGTGTGGCACCGCATGGAATCACACCACCACCGGCCCATATGCACCCATCATGGAATCGAGATAGAGCTAAGATACCCCCGTACCTTCCCTGATGCTCTACCCATACCAGTACCTAAGCCCCTACTGGCCAGGGCTCACAAATTGGGCTCACAACTAACCAATCCTATATGTCATCAATGTATGCTCTATCCCAGCATAGCCGTCTACGGCATAGAGATAGAGCTAAGGCATTCCCACACCTCCCCTGATGCCCTATCCGCAACTAACCCACTAGGATAGAAACATAATGTAGGTAGGCCCTATCCCAACATAACTCCCTACGGCATTGAGATAGAGCTAAAGCATCGTGGACAAGCCAACGTCGACCTCAGAGACCACAATGCCACATAACCATGGCCAGGCCAGCATCAACATCGGAGACCATCGTACTATTACCTTCCCTTGATGCTCCACCCGTACCAAGCATGTTAAGACAGAATACTACAAAAGGTGCTAGTGTGAGGAGCGATCCCAGGACCATGCCCCACTCCACACACTAACGAAAACAATCACATGCTTAACAATCACATCCTATCAATGCATGAACAATAATATTAACTAAAAGTAAAGGATGACATGTGAATATGCATAAACATCACATCATATATATTCAGGTGTTTAACATCGACTTACTATCCATTAATTATTAGGTTTAGCTCAGATACCCTTACTTGACGCTCGTTTGTTAGCTTGCTCCACGTCGCAAGATCCAAACGGGAAATCACAAAGTCCTACAATATTATTAGGGTTTCATTAGAATAGTTTCTTAGGGTTTCACGTTGATTGGAAACCAACAAATTCCAAAACCAGTCTTTCAGAACTGATTGGTCGCAACATACCGGTTGCAGCTTTGTGAGCAAACTAGCAACCGGTATGGTCAATCGGTATGTCTCCGGAAGACCATACACTTGGTTTTTCGACTGCCGTCGATCATTTTCCTTGGATTTTCAGGGTTCCTCCTATCTATTCTAAGTCTAAACTTGGAGTTAGAGTTATCCCCAACTCATTCGAGTCTCGTTTCGATGAATATCTTCTTGGAACTCGAATCTAGGGTTTGACGGCAAATTAGGATTTAATATCCAATTTAGGGTTTTAGATCAATACTTACTTTGCATGGTATTGATCCACCCACACAACTAACCTAAAGTCATAGGGTAAGAAGAATGACTAAAATACTTACTGTTGACTGGCGTAACGTGAGCGTCGTCGAACGGTAATGGCGGCACCTCCTTCTTCCTCCTAGCTCCTTCTCCTTTCCAACCTCCTTCTCTTCTCTAGGGTTTATGAGAGACAATGGAAAGGTTTTGAGGAGGTTTAAGGTGTATTTATAGGCTAACATTAGGGTTTAGTAACCCTATTAGGATTAGGAAGGTTTAGGCATTAGGGTTTAGGAAAATAGGACCCATAGAGATCTAATTTCGGATCTCTGCACTCAGCTGCGCAGAGCAGTCCGGTCAACCGGTACCATCGACCGGTCAACATAAAATGATGAATATTTGACCGTCTTTGATCTGATTTTGTACCAGTTTGTCATCCGCTCGTCCCTTCTGGCCCGGTGATGATCGAAAGACCTGCTACGACACAAAACCAAGGTTTAGACCGGGTTTATGGAGTGCGGTTCTAACACCCCGGCAGAGTCAAAGACTACACGGTCCGAGACCACCTCCCCTCATAGCCTACGACGTAATAGTTCCGCTAAGGTAATGGCGATGCGACGATGTCAGTGGACAAGACTTGAGTTAGAGATAGAGCTAGAGTGCTGAGGCCCTGCCTATCACACCTCCCCCTGATACTCGCTCGCATCAAGCACACCAACCACACACATACATCCACATGCATATTTCTATCATCATCATCATCACATTATACACAATAATTTAAATATGCATGAACAGTAATAATAAAAATATTGGATGACATGTTGAATGCACATAACAAGCATACACGCATAAAATCAATCATGGCATTGGACTCAAGAATAAAACAATTTATTATTAACCAATTAATTTAGGTCATGTTCCCTCACCTTTACTTGATCGTAGGTCCTCTTTCAAGCTTTAAGATCAACTATATATCGATATTATAACACTAGAAGACCTAATCAAGTCGATAAAATTTAATTAGAATTAATTCAAACTTTAAAAAGCATGCTGTTAACTGGGAGTCTATGCTAGGGTTGGAGGTTCCATCGACCCTGGGTGCGACCACCCACATTCTAGACTTCCCAAACACTATAGGTCGATTATCAGGGTCTGGTAGGGTCGATTGGCCATCGACCCTCCGTGCGACCCCCAGTGGGTTTAGTCAGTTTTTTCCTCCTACAGTCCATTCTTCGTGTTTGGGGTCCTATTGTAAGACCTGTATCAAACTAACCCGGTCTTACCACCTTGAACCAGGTCTACCCATCATGGTTGAGCCAAATGGACCATGTGCATGAAGGGGATCACGATCCCAGGTATTAAACTGACCCAAAAATACTTAAATAAGGGGAGGGTCACATACCAAGCAAGGGAGGGTTGGACCCCCCCAGTATAGAAGTCAGACCCCCAGTTTTTTATGGGGGGTTGGACATTATAAGGACCAGGGGCCGACGGGATCTCTGACCCCCTATCGACCCCCGATACTCGGTAAAAACTGAAATTAGGAAACTTTCCTAACTTCAATGGGATTCCTTCATAATCTCAATGGGACTTATTTTAGGAGTTTCTACTCTATAAATAGGACATCCCTAAGCCTCTTTCACTCCTTTTAGAACCCTAATTGAATTGAGAGAAAGAGAAGAGAAGGAAGAGAAGAAGAAGAGAAGGAAAGAAGAGAAGAAAGCAAAAGGAGAAGAGTTGCAGAGAAGGAGTAATCCTCTCAGGTATGGATACTATTTCCATGAGTTTCTAAAGACCTTAGAGTAGATAATGAAGAGGGTATGATCTCGGAGAAACCCAAACCATCAACCCATGGTTAGGTTTTCATGAAAAATCATGGGGGAAATCATGAAGGCCATATAGGTGAATAAATCATGGTTCTAGGCCATAGAACATGTGTGGAATGGACTGTAGGAGCAAGCCATAGGACCCCAAACACGAAGAATGGGCTGAAGGAAGAAAAATTAACAAAACCCACAGGGGGTCGCATGGGGGTCGATGGCCAATCGACCCTACCAAACCCTGAGCATCGACCCCTAGTGTTCAGGAAGCCCAGAATAGGGGTGGTCGCACTATTCATGCATGCATATGTATTGTTGCATTGTTTTGTTTGCTCACTGAGCCATGATGTGTGCTCACCCCCTCGACGTCGAATATTTTTAGTTGATGATGCAAGTACTACCGTCGAAGATGGACCACTCCCGACTGGTGGAGCGATTCTTAAAGATGAAGCCCAAGAAGTTTAATGGAAAACCATCTGATCCGCTCTGGCCGGCACACTGGATCGATGAAATGGAGAGAAATTTTCTGATGATGAATATTACAGAAGAAGAGAAGGTATTATGTGCCACCTTCATGCTAAAAGGTGATGCACAACATTGGTGGAAATCTACCAGGGCCTACCTATTGACCATACATGCCCTATTGACCTGGGTTATATATAAAGAAGCGTTCTTCGAGAAGTACTTTCCCCGAAGCATCAAAGCTTCTATGGAGAAGGAGTTCCTGAGTTTATATCAGGGACAGATGTCCGTGGATGCATATCAACAGCGTTTTGAGGAGCTATTTTTCTTTGCACCACTCAGCATGCAAGAAGAAGATACTAAGACCCGTAGGTTTGTCACGGGACTTAGAGGTAGCATCAGAGAGCATGTTCTAGGTTTGGAAAAGAAAATATATAATGAAGCTGTGCAAATTTCTCGAGTTATAGAATCGAGCCAGAAGGAGAGTTATTTTACGCAGAACAGAGGTATGAAAAGGCCAGCTGGAAATGCTCATAATGGAGGGAATAATAAGACATTCAAACCCTTCCGTGCTCAAGGCTTTACTACTGCACCCAAGACTACCCCAGTAGCCCAACATCAGCCAAAGCCAAATACTAAAGGCCCAAAATGTTTTAACTGCAACGAAGCGGGGCATATGGCAAGGGAGTGTCCCAAGCCTAGGAAGCAGCTACATCAAGGACGAGTTTATGCTGTTACATCCAAGGATGCTGCCGCATCACCCGATGTTGTCACAGGTATGACTGAAACCTTTTAAGTTGTATTACATTGTGTGAGTATGTAGACTAAGTTAAAATAAATGTTAAAATAAATCACAGGTATCGTACCTATAAATGACATACCCGCCAGAGTACTCTTTGACTCAGGAGCTACTCATTCTTTTATATCTGTGTAATTTGGAAAGAAGCTGAATTTATCCATCAAAACATTAGACTACAAACTACTTGTACAGTCACCGATGGGGTTAGAAGTGGAATTAGAAAAAGGTTATGGGCCATGTCCAGTCCTCATTGGCGAGAAAACCTTAGATGCAACCTTGATCCAACTTGGGTTGGCAGACTTTGACGTCATCTTGGGAATGGACTGGTTAGCTCGGCATTCTGTGAACCAATTATGCGCCGAAATGAAGCTAACATTTAAAGACAAAGAAGGAGCAGAATTCAGTTTTGCGGGAACCAAACTTCCCCGTAAACGCAAGCTCATACTCTCAGCACTAAAGGCTAAAAAGTGCCTTGAGAAAGGAGCAGTCGGATATCTAGTATCAATGGTCGACCTCACCAAAGAAGCACCACGGATGGAAGATATTGATGTCGTGCAGGACTACCCTGACGTATTTCCTGAGGAACTACCAAGATTACCACCCGACCGAGCCAGAGATTTTGTGATAGATCTTATACCTGGAGCCGCACCAGTATCTAAAGCACCTTATCGAATGGCTCCTACTGAACGAAAGGAATTGAAAGTACAATTACAAGAACTACTGGACAAGGGTTGTATTCGACCCAGTATATCACCATGGGGAGCGCCAGTATTTTTCGTAAAGAAGAAGGATGGTAGCGTTCGATTATGTTTTGACTATCAGGAGTTGAACAAATTGACAATCAAGAATCGATATCCACTACCTCGGATCGATGACTTGTTCGATCAGTTGCAAGGAGCAAAAGTATTTTCTAAGATTGATTTTCGGTCAGGCTACCATCAGTTGAAGATTAAAGAAGGTGATATTCCTAAGACAGCTTTCATGACCAGATATGGACATTATGAATTCTTGGTCATGTCTTTTGGATTAACAAACGCACCAGCAACTTTCTTGGAACTTATGAATCGGGTTTTCCACGATATGTTGGATACGTCGGTTATTGTATTTATTGATGATATATTGGTATATTCCAAGGACAAGGAAACCCATATTAAGAATCTAAACGCCACTCTACAGTGTTTAAGGAAAGAGAGGCTATATGCCAAATTTACCAAATGTGAGTTTTGGCTAAGTGAAGTCACCTTCCTAGGCCATGTAGTATCCACTGAAGGAATCAAAGTGGATCCTAGTAAGATCGAGGCTATTGTAAAGTGGGAAGCACCAAAGAGCGTTGCAGAAATTATAAGTTTTCTGGGTCTCGCTGGTTATTATCGACGATTTGTAGAAGACTATTCCTGGATTGCCGTACCTCTCACCAGTGTGACCAAGAAAGGTGAAAAGTTTGTGTGGAGGGATAAATGCGAGAAGAGCTTCCAAACCTTAAAGACCAGAATGATATCCGCTCCGATTTTAACTATTCTTGTTCCCGGAAAGCCATTTACCCTATACACTGATGCGTCAAGACTGGGATTAGGATGTGTGCTTATGCAAGGAGAACAAGTAATTGCTTATGCCTCAAGACAGTTAAAGACACATGAGAAAAATTATCCTACTCATGATTTGGAGTTAGTGGCAGTAGTACATGCTGTCATGATATGGAGACATTATCTATACGGAGAGAAGTTCTAGATTAAATCGGACCATAAAAGTCTTACTTATATTTAATCAAAAGGAGTTGAATATGAGTCAAAGAAGATGGCTGGAACTATTGAAAGACTATGATTGTGATATCCAGTATCGTCGGGGGAAAGCTAATGTAGTAGCGGCTGCGTTGAGCAGAGAGGCAATGATAAAATCTCAAGGAGAGGTTAGCACAACTGTAGTAATGTGTACTACTGGGACGGTATCCAATAACGGCAATGAGCAGTATGTGATAGATACAACGGATGGATCATCCAACCAAGGGTTCATTCATCAGTTTTCCAATATGTTCGCTGCATTAAAGATTATACCGGATATAATTGATGAAGTGAAGACAGCTATCAAATCAGACCCTTACCTGAGAACGGTACAAGAAATCGAAAAAGGTAGAACTAATCCTGAGTTCACCTTGGACGAGGAGAAGGTATTGAAGTACAAAGGAAGAATAAGTGTACCCGAAACAGAAAGTGTGGACATTAGACACCGACTGAGGAAAGAAGCCCATACCACCATCTATTCGATACACCCGGGAAGTACAAAAATGTATCATGATCTAAAGAAATTATATTGGTGGAGAGGAATGAAAGCCGACGTAGGTAAGTTTGTGTCTCAATGCCTAAATTGTCAGAAAGTAAAGGCTGAACGAGAAAGACCCGCAGGACTGTTACAGCCGTTACCAGAACCAACATGGAAATAGGACTGCATCACTATGGACTTCGTCACAAGGTTACCATTGACTCCTCGAGTAGTTGACGCAGTTTGGGTGATTGTAAACCGCCTGACCAAAACAGCTCGTTTTATACCGATACGACCTTAGTATACACTAGAAAGGTTAGCAAAGCTGTATGTGGATATTATTGTTCGATTACACGGTGTACCAGAGAGCATTGTGTCCGATAGAGATCCACGATTTACTTTCAAGTTTTGGGAAGGATTGCAAAAGGCTATGGGTACAACATTGAATTTTAGTACTGCATTCCATCCACAGACAGATGGATAGTCAAAGCATACAATTCAGATTCTAGAAGATATGCTACGAGCATGTGTAATTGATTTTAAAGGATCATGGGATGAAAAGTTACCACTGATCGAGTTCTCTTATAACAACATCTATCAGTCTACCATACAGATGTCACCCTATGAAGCACTGTATGGCAGAAAGTGTCGAACTCCGTTGTTTTGGAATGAAGTTGGGGAACGTAGTATCGTTGGAGCAAAATTTATTGAGGAGACTTATCGAGTGGTCGACATTATCATGGAAAGAGTGAGAACAGCTCAGAATCGTCAGAAGCAATATGCAGATACTCAATGCAGAGATCTTGAGTTCTTCGTGGGTGATAAAGTATTCTTGAAGGTATCGCCTATGCGAGGTCTGAAACGGTTCAGACAAAAAGGTAAACTAAGTCCATGATATGTCGGACCATATGAGATTTTAGCTAAGTGTGGGAAAGTGGCTTACCAGTTAGCACTGCCACCATCTATGTCAAGTGTGCATGACGTATTTCATATTTCCTTATTGAAGAAGTATGTCAAGGATCCAATGCACGTTCTGACAGTAGATCCACCTGATTTGACTGATGATTTGACCTTTGAAGTAACACCAACTGAAATCATCAATCGAAAGGTTCAACGACTACACAATCGAGATATCTATTATGTTAAGGTCACTTGGAGAAGTAGAGACATGGAAGAAATTACATGGGAAGAAGAGAATGCTATGCGAAAGCAATACCCTCATCTATTTGACTCTGAATGTATGAACAATTTTGGGATGAAATTTTTTATAAGTAGGGGGGAGTTGTAAGACCCGTATCAAACTAATCGGGTCTTACCACCTTGAACCAGGTCTACCCATCATGGTTGAGCCAAATGGACCACGTGCGTGAAGGAGATCACGATCCCAGGTATTAAACTGACCCAAAAACACTTAAATAAGGGGAGGGTCGCATACCCAGCAAGGGAGGGTCGGACCCCCCAGTATAGAAGTCAGACCCCCAGTTTTATATGGGGGGTCGGACATTTTAAGGACCAGGGGTCGACGGGATCTCCGACCCCCTATCGACCCCTGTTACTCGGTAAAAACTGAAATTAGGAAAATTTCCTAACTTCAATGGGATTCCTTCCTAATCTCAATGGGACTTATTTTAGGAGTTCCCACTCTATAAATAGGACGTCCCTAAGCCTCTTTCACTCCTTTTAGAACCCTAATTGAATTGAGAGAAAGAGAAGAGAAGGAAGAGAAGAAGAAGAGAAGGAAAGAAGAGAAGAATGCAAAAGGAGAAGAGTTGCAGAGAAGGAGTAATCTTCTTAGGTATGGATACTATTTCCATGAGTTTTAAAAGACCTTAGAGTAGATAATGAAGAGGGTATGATCTCGGAGAAACCCAAACCATCAACCCATGGTTAGGTTTTCATGGAAAACCATGGGGGAAATCATGAAGGCCATATAGGTGAATGAATCATGGTTCTAGGCCATAGAACATGTGTGGAATGGACTGTAGGAGCAAGCCATAGGACCCCAAACACGAAGAATGCGCTGAAGGAAGAAAAATCGACAAAACCCACAGGGGGTCGCATGGGGTCGATGGCCAATCGACCCTACCAGACCCTGAGCATCGACCCCCAGTATTCGGGAAGCCCAGAATAGGGGTGGTCGCACCCAGGGTCGATCATAACTCAGACCCTACCTCCGACCCCTAGTTAACAACATGGTTTTTAAATTCAGAATTAATTATAATTAAATTTTATCGACTTTGTTAGGTCCTCTAGCAATATAATAACAATATAAAGGTGATTTTAAAGCTTGAAAGATGATCCACTAACAAGCTAAGGTGAGGAAACAAGACTCTTAACAAATTGGTTAATAATAAACTGTTTTATTTCTTGAGTCCAATGCTATGCTTGATTCTATGCAAACATGCTTGTAATGTGCATTCAACATGTCATCCGATATTTCTATTTAATGTTCATGCATATTTATTTTATTGTTTATAACATGATAATGATGATGATGATAGGAATAGGCATATGAATGTATGTGTGTGGTTGGTGTACTTGATGCGAGCGAGTATCGGGGGGGGGTGTCATAGGTTGGGCCTCAACACTTTAGCTCTATCTTTAACTCAAGTCTTGTGCATTAGCATTGTCGTATCGCCATTACTTTAGCAAAACTATTACGTCGTAGAGTATCAGGGGAGGTGGTCTCGGTCCTTGTAGTCTCTGACTCTACTGGAGGACCTTAGCTCTATCTCTATGGACGTTCTGAGAGATGCTGGGGTGGGGCCTTGGGTACACTGTTTGGCATTTGGATTGGTTAGTTGCGAGCCTAGTTTGCAAGCCCTTGCCAACAGGGGCTTACGTGTTGGTATGGCAATGTACAGCGATAAACGTAACCTTTGTTGTACAATGTTCACGAATTGGGTGCTTGTGAGTGGACGATAAACGTTACCTTCGGGCGGCATCACACACTTGTGTATAGAGGAGGGGTCAATAAACGGTAACCTTTGACCACCCAAACCTTTCTATTGCATATTGCAAACTTTAAACCAGACCAAAGATATGAATTGATTGCATGCATATGTATTGTTGCATTGTTTTGTTTGCTCACTGAGCCATGATGTGTGCTCACCCCCTCGACGTCAAATATTTTTAGTTGATGATGCAGGTACTACCGTCGAAGATTATGTCAATGCTCCAGTGTACGGGCACATGGCGGTGATTGAAGTTGAAGATGAAGTGGATACGCATGACTCCTCTTGCGAGTGCAACTCATGTGTATTCGATTAGATGTTATTTTCATTATTTGGATTTAGTAAAGACATGTATTTGATATTTATTGATGTCTTAGTTGACACAGAATAATTTGTTATTTAAATATTAATATCACAGTAGATTCTCAATTCATTTTACTATAAGACTTCCGCTATTGTGTATTTATTCTGATTATGAATGTGGATGTATGAGGTTTAGATAAAACAGATATCGAGTGTCCGAGATCCTGGTTAAACCATTGGTTTGCTAGCGGTTCATCACACCATTCTGAAGAGTGCGGAATTGGGGTGTGACACCTATGGCTTACTTCTACAATATATTCCACACATGTTCTATGGCCTAGAACTATAGTTCACTCACCTATATGGCGTTCATGATTTCTCCCATGGTTTTCCCGTGAAAACCTAATCATGGGTCGATGATTTGGGTTTCTCCTAGATCATTCCCTCTTCTCTACCTATTCTAAGGTCTGTAGAATTACATGGAGATAGTATCCATACCTGAGAATTAGGCTTGTTTCTCTGAAGCCTTTTCTTTGATCTTCTTCTCCATTTTTCCTTTTCTTCTCTTTCTCATCTCCTTCTCTTCTCTTTCTCTCAATCCAATTAGGGTTCTAAAAGGAGTGAAAGAGGCTTAGGGACGTCATATTTATAGAGTAGAAACTCCAAAATTAAGCATTGAGATTAGGAAAGAGTCCCATTGAAATTTGGAAAGTTTCCAAATAACGGTTTCTATTAGCAGACTGGGGGTCGATGAGGGGGTCGGAGATCCCGTCGACCCCTGGTTCTTAAAATGTCCGACCCTGGTATAAAACTCAGGGTCTGACTTTTATACTGGGGAGGGTCGGGGGGTCCGACCCTACCTTACTGGGTATGCGACCCTCCCCCTATTTTTAGTGTTTTCGGGTCAGTTTAATACCTGGGATCGTGATCTCCTTCACGCACTTGATCCATTTGGTTCGACCATGATGGGTAGACCTGGTTCAAGGTGGTAAGACCGGGTTAGTTCGATACGGGTCTTACAATAAGGGGGAAATCTGGCTCCATCCTGTGGATCACCTGGCTCCCACTAGAGCCCATCATCAACAACGTGACCTGTGTATCGTACTCCCAAACTCCACATGTCTACCATACCCAAACAATCATACAACATTCATGGTCATAAAAATGCAAATGCATGCTCATACATAACCATCATGAAAGAATATAATTAAATAACAACCTAAGCATGTTACTAGAAATGTAGGCATGTTATTAATATGTCCTATGTCTAAGGACTAGACCCCTCACTTGATAGCACGAGGTAATACCACGGTAATATCCAAAGCCCAAAATGAGACTTCACAACCGATCGAGATTAATACCTATTAAAGTGTATAATGGTTCATTAGTTGGTTATGTAGCTTCTAACCAACATAGACAAGACTTATTTGTTTATGCACGGGTCCCAAGATAAGCTAGGAACCCAAGGTTTGGTCTCCCTAGACATTTTTAAGCAAAATTCTTAAAACAGGCTCAACCGACAGACTGTACCGGTTAAACATTCTACATATTGATCGACTGGTCGACACTTAGCATATTTTCTTCCAATGGTACTAGTTGAATGATCAGCTGACTAAAAACAAGTTGGCCATCTCATTTAATACCCTGTCATGGCAGTGGGGTTCTAAAAGGTTTGTCGATCTCACTGTCGGGTGAACGGTCATCCGACAAAGCCACCGCTGGGCATTAAGCCTAAATGGACGAACGATATCTGAATGGATCTAGTGCTAAACTGGTTGATCAGTAATCAATAGTGGTCTCCCAGTTTGGCTATGGTTTGACAAACCAGTCCTTTAGCCTTGGCGGCAGATTGGTCAAGGCTAACGGTCTGGGGCATCGGTAGAACCGTTCGACCAGTTCTGCCCATAATCCCCTTTTTATGCTCGAAGCTTGGTTTACAAGCTTGGAAACTTGGTTTTTACTTCAATAAACACAAAATAGTTGGTGGAAAGCTCTTTCCCACCATTTATGGCTACAATGGGAGCCATTTATGGCCCCGTAAGCTCCTTTAATGGAGTGGGTGTTAGCACCTAACTTCTAAGCCATTAATGGTGAATCCCATTAATGGAGTTCAACCATCCAAGTTGACACACCCCAATTCTGGTCTAACCAAAATGGTGTGATGAACCACCAGTAAACCAACGGTTCACCTAGTATCTCACATAAGTCGTACCCACCATTTCTAACCACACACACATTCCACATTAATAATCAGAGGTAATAAATAAATAAGCAAAAGTCTTACAGATAATGAACTGAGAGTCTAACAGTGATAATAAATATTTAATCTCATTATCTCAAAACCAGAAGACATAAAAATAAATAATCAAATTACATATCCAAGGTTGAAACTATAACTAAACCTAAGTAAAAACACATTGATTGCACTCGCATGATGAATCATGTGTATCTTCTTCAGCTTCTACGTCCATCGCAGCAACGTGTCCATATGTAGGCGCATTCATAAATTCTTCAATGGTAGGAACTGCATCATCAACTAAAAATATTCGACGTCGAAAGGGTGAGCACACACCATGGCTTAGTGAGCAAACTAAACAATACAACAAACATATGCATGCATTCAACTCATATCTTTGGTCTGGTTTATAAGTTTGCAATGTGCTATAGAAAGGTTTGGTGGCCGCCGCACCCCTATACACGAGTGTGTGAATCCACCCAATGGATCAAACACCATTACCATCCCACATGCACCCATCATGGAATAGAGATAGAGCTAAAGTGTCCAGATCAAACACCACATAACACTTCCCCTGATGCCCTACCCATACGAACACGTAAGCCCCTATTGGCGAGGGTTTGCAAACTGGGCTCGCAACTAACCAATCCTAATGCCAAATAGTGTATCCAAGGCCTCACCCCAACATCCCCCAATACATCCATAGAGATAGAGCTAAGGCCCCCCGGCAGAGTCAGAGACCACACGATCCGAGACCACCTCCTCTGATGCCCTACGATGTAATACTTTTGCTAAGGTAATGGCGATATGGCGATGTTAGTGGGCAAGACTTGAGTAGAGATAGAGCTAGAGTCTGGTAATGAGGTCGAAGACCACCATGCCACGTCCTCCCCCTGATGCTCCACTTGCATCCAATATACCAACCACACACATACATTCACATGCCTATTCCTAGCATCATCATCATCATGTTATAAACAAACAAAATTATATATGCGTGAACATTAATGGTAGGAATATTGATTGACATGTGAGATGCACATACAAGCATACAAGCATAGAATCAATCATGGCATTGGACTCAACAAAAATAAACAGTTTGTTATTGTCCAATTAGTTTAGGTCTTGTTCCCTCACCTTTTAGCAATTCTCGTTGTCCTTTCAAGCCTTGAAATTCTCTTTGAATTGATTTAACAACCTAAAAGTTATATGAATTTATGTTAGGGTTCATATGTGACATGTTACAGTAGTCGAAAATGGAAATAGAGCACTGATAGGTGCCTGATTGGTCCTATGGTCTCATGCTGTATCGACCTTACTGTCTACGATCGATACCCTATGGTCGCATATGGTGCGACCATATGATTTTTGAAATCTTTTTGAATGCCTATGGTCAATCCTCTGGTCATACTGGTCATGCTATGGTCGACCGTAGCTGCGACCTTGAGATTTCTGGTCACAGTCTACTTGAAATTCGAGTTCCTCCTGGGTAATTTCTTCTGTTCTTCAATGGGTTTTATTCTAAGGTCATCCTATGACCATCATTAGTAATTTCTTACCAATCCTAATCATCAAATTCAATCATCATGGTTCTCCTTGGGATTTTCTCAAGGAAATCACATAGATGACCTATCCTCCTTAGAAGTCTTATACCTTAGAGTTTACATTTCTAGAGATTCATTTCATACCTTTGCCTATGATAGAGAGTCAATCCCTTCTCAGTAAACTCTTCTCCTTAGCTTTTTCTTCTTCTCTTTCTCTTCCTTCTCTTCCTTTTCTTTCTCTAGGGTTTACTAATTATCCAAAATAGTGAAAAAGGGCTGAGAGACATCATTTATATAGAGAAAAACTCTCCATATAAAGTCTTCTTTCAATTAGGAAAACAATCCCTTAGTTTAGGAAAGTTTCCAAAACTCGGAGTCTGATCTGGGTTCTCACTGTGGATCATACGGTCGCATAAACCGTCGACCATAAGGTCAAAATCATCAACCGTGGGATTTTAGATTTGATATTTTTGGTTCCCTTCCTTATGGCCGACCATATCTACCCAGGCACGTGACCTTAGGTATATTTTTAGTGTTTTTAACTCGATTCTCATACCTGATTTGTGATCTATCTTCACACGCTCGGTCTACTTGATCCAAGAATGATGGGAAGACCTGGCACGACACGGTTAGACCAAGTTAGGAAAGTGCAGGTCTTATAACTCCCCCTCTTATATAAATTTTGTCCTCAAAATTTATAGATACCTTTCGAGTCGAATAGGTGAGGATATTGTTTCCGGGTAGCGTTCTCTTCTTCCCATATAACTTCTTTTACATTTTGGCTTCTCCAAGTAACCTTAACGTAGTAAATGTCGCGGTTGCAAAGACATTGCATCTTCCGGCTAGTGATCTCAAAAGGTGCTACTTCAAACGTCAAATCTTCAGTCAAATCCAGTGGATCCATTGTTAACACGTGTGTTGGATCTCTGACGTACTTCTTCAATAATGAGATATGAAATACATCATGCACACTTGACATGGACGGTGGTATTGCTAACTGATATGCTACTTTTCCATGTCTATCTAGAACATCATAAGGTCCAATATATCTAGGACACTGCTTTTGTCACACCCCAATTCTGTACTATTCAGAATGGTGTGATGAACCACCAATAAACCAACGATTCAACCAGGATCTCGAATAGGCTGTGTCCGTTTGCTTAAACCTTACACATACACAACAATATTCAGAGTAAATACACAATAACGAAAGTCTTTAATATTAAATGAACTGATAGTCTAAATATGATAACATAAATAAATTATTCAATTATCTTCAAAATACTAAGACATAAATAAAATATTTAATCAATTACATCGTCTGTATAATTTGAATAAAACCTAATAAAAAACACAAGAGTTGCACTCGCATGGCGATTCATGTGATCCCATCAAAACTTCAGCATCCATTGTCGTTGTATGTCCATACATCGCAGCATTCATATAATCTTCAACTGTGGTACCTGTATCATCAACTAAAAGCATTCGACGTCGAAAGGGTGAGCACACATCATGGCTCAGTGAGCAAACAAAACAATGCAACAAACATATGCATGCATTCAATTCATATCTTTGGTCTGGTTCATAAGTTTGCAATGTGTAATAGAAAGGTTTAGAGGCCGCCACACCTCTATACACGAGAGTGTGAAATCATCCAATGGATCAAACACCATTCCTGCCCCCACATGCACCCACCATGGAATAGAGATAGAGCTAAAGTGCCCAGCTCAAACACCGCATGACACTTCCCCTGATACCCTACCCATATCAATACGTAAGCCCCTATTGGTGAGGGCTTGCAAACTGGCCT
The DNA here is from genome assembly GCA_028583415.1 of Protea cynaroides. Classification (NCBI taxonomy): domain Eukaryota; kingdom Viridiplantae; phylum Streptophyta; class Magnoliopsida; order Proteales; family Proteaceae; genus Protea; species Protea cynaroides. The sequence goes on from CM053274.1 coordinate 31,890,823, forward strand.
CGCAACTAACCAATCCTAATGTCAAACAGTGTATCCAAGGCCTCACCCTAGCATCCCTCAATACATCCATAGAGATAGAGCTAGGGTCTGGTGACCAGGCTAAACCACAATGTCACGTCCCCCCTGATGCCCTACGATGTATTAGTTCTGCTAAGGTAATGGCGATACGTTGATGTTAGTGGACAAGGCTTGAGTAGAGATAGAGCTAGTATTTGGTGACTAGGCTAAACCACAATGTCACGTCCTCCCCCTGATGCCCCACTCGCATTAAGTACACTAACCACACACATACATTCACATGCCTATTCCTAGCATCATCATCATCATCATCATGTTATAATAAATGAAATTAAATATGCATGAACAGTAATAACAAGAATAGTAGATGACATGTGATATGCACATTACAATCATACAATCATAGAATCATACATGGCATTGGACTCAATAAACAAAAATACTTTATTATTAGCCAATTAGTTTAGGTCTTGTTCCCTCACCTTTGATTGAGTGTAGATCTTCTTTCAGCTTTAAGAACCACTTTTATATCACTAGGAGAACCTAGCAAACGATAGATTTTAATTAAAATTAATTCCAACAATTTAAGCTTGATGTATAGCTAGGGTCGCAGGTTGGGTCGCAGGTAGGGTAGCAGTTATCTGAGACCCCAGGGTGTAGGGTAGGTCATAGGGTCGGTTACCCATCAATCCTATGTTCGACCACAGCCTCCTTGGACTTCCCGAGAGCATGGGGTCAATCCTGTAGTCTCGTAGGTCCATTCTAAGAATGTTCTATGGCTCATAACTATAATTTTTACACACTTTTCATTGTCTATGATGATTACTTTCATGGATTCCTTTGAAACTCATCCATGGGTAGATGATTTGGGTTTCTCCCAACCCTAACTTCTTCATAAGCTATTCTAGGGTCTTACAAATTCATGGAGAATTTATTCATACCTTAGGGTTGTTGAGATTGAGAGATTTCTCTGAATTCCTTATTTTTAGTTTTCTTCTCAAATTCTCCTTCTCTTCTTCTTCTCTTCCTTCTCTTCTCTTTCTCTCACTTTCAATTAGGGTTCCAAAAGGAGTAAAAGAGGCTAAGGGACGTCCTATTTATAGAGGCAAACCTCCCAAAATACATCCCATCAAGATTAGGAAAGGACTCCCTGAAATAAGGATAGTTTCCTAATTCACGGTTACAGTCTGTCACCACAGGGTCAATGCTAGGGACGCAGGATCCGTCAACCCTAGGGTCTCAAGTCATCCGACCTTAGGACTAAAAAGTCATGGGTTGGTCTGTTGAGGTGGAGTCGACCCTACCTGTTTAGGCATGCGACCCTACCCTCATATTTACTATTTTTGGGTCAAATTCATACCAGGTTTTGTGATTTCCTTTATGCACTTGGTCCACTTGACTCAACCATGATAGGTAGACATGGTACAAGGTGGTAAGAGCGGTTAGTTTGGTACAGGTCTTACAATTCCCCCCTGCTTAATAAAAAAATTTTCCTCAAAATTTGTACAAAGCTTCCTAGTCGAAAAGATGAGGGTATTGCTTTCGCATTGAATTCTCTTCTTCCCATGTGATCTCTTCTATCTCTCGACTTCTCTAGGTGACTTTAAGATATTATATGTCACGGTTACGTAGACATTTAACCTTTCGACCGGTGATTTCAGTTGGTGCTACTTCGAATGTCAAATCATCAATTAGGTCTAGTGGATCTGCTGTCAAAACGTGCGTTGGATCTTTAACGTACTTCTTTAATAAGGAGATATGAAATACATCATGCACACTTGACATAGATGGTGATAGTTCTAACTGATAAGCCACTTTTCACGTTTGGCTAGAATCTCATAGGGCCCGACATATCTCAGACTTAGCTTTCCTTTCTGTCTGAACCGTTTTAACCCGCGCATCGGTGACACTTTCAAGAATACCTTATCACCGACAAAAAATTCAAGGTCTCAGCGTCGAGTATCTGCATATTGCTTCTGACGATTCTGAGCCGTTCTTACTCTTTCTTTGATAATGTCGACCACTCGACAAGTTTTTTCAATAAATTCTGGTCCAACAATGCTACGTTCTCTAACTTCATTCCAAAATAGAGGAGTTCGACACTTCCTACCATACAGTGCTTCATAGGGTGACATCTGTAGAGTAGCTTGATAGCTATTGTTATAGGCGAACTCGATCAATGGTAGTTTCTCATCCCATGATCCTTTAAAATCTATTACATAGGCTCGAAGCATGTCTTCTAAAATCTGTATGGTACGCTCCGACTGTCCGTCTGTCTGAGGATGGAATGCAGTACTAAACTTCAACATTGTACCCATAGCCTTTTGCAATCCTTCCCAAAACTTTGAAGTAAATTGTGGATCTCTGTCGGACACAATGCTTTCAGGTACACCGTGTAGTTTGACAATATTATCCACATACAACTTGGCTAACCTTTCTAGTTTATACTGAGGTTGTTATTAAGTGAGCTGTCTTAGTCAGACGATCTACAATCACCCAAACTGTGTCAACCACTCGAGGAATCAATGGTAACCCGGTGACGAAGTCCATAGTTATGCAGTCCTATTTCCATGCTGGTTCTGGCAGCAGTTGCAACAGTTCAGCAGGTCTTTGTCGTTCAGCCTTCACCCTCTGATAGTTTAGTCATTGAGACATGAATTTAGCTACATCTACTTCCATTCCTCTCCAACAATATAATTTCTTCAAATCATGATTCATCGTTGTACTTCCAAGATGTACCAAATAGGCAGTGGTATGAGCTTCCTTCATTAGTCTGTGTCTAACGTCCAAGTTTTCCGTTTCAGGAACACATGTTCTTCCCTTGTACTTCAATACCTTTTCATCGTCGAAGGTGAACTCAGAAATAGTCCTACATTTTTCGATGTCTTCTTGTACCGTTCTCAGATAAGGGTCTGATTTAATAGCAGCTTTCACTTCATCAATTATATCAGGTACAATCTTCAATGTTGCGAACATATTTGAAAACCAATGAATAAACCCTTGGTCGGTTGATCCACCCGGTGCATCAATCACGAACTGCTCATTACCATGATTGAATACTCTTCCTGTAGTACACATTGCTACAGTCGTGTTAACTTCTCCTTGAGATTTTATCATTGCTTTCCCGCTTAGCGCATTAGCCACTACATTAGCCTTTCCTGGATGGTACTGGATATCACAATCATAATCCTTTAATAATTCCAGCTATCTTCTTTGTTGCATGTTCAACTCCTTCTGATTAAATAGATAAGTAAGACTCTTATGATCTGATTTTGTCACACCCCAATTCCGCACCATTCGGAACGGTGTGATGAACCGTCAACAAACCAACGGTTTAACCAGGATTACAAAATAGGCTATCCCACATATGATAAACCAAAATACATTCCACATTAATCAGAGGTAATAAAGTAAATAGCGGATGTCTTACAGATAATGAACTGAGGTCTAAACATGATAAATAATTAATATTCCATTTATTTCCAAGTAACCAAAACATAACTTAATACATATTACAATATCCAAATAGGAAAACTAAACACTAAACGTATCCATCGTTGAAATGCTCACTTAACGAACCATGTTCGTCCTCTACAACTTTCTCATTCGTAGCCTCCACTCATTCGTATGTTGGCATGTAGACATAGTCTTCAATCATAGTACCTGCAATATCATAAACTAAAAAGATTTGCGCGCGCAAGGGTCAGCTCTCTAACTTGTGCTCAGTGAGTAGCCAAAACAATGCAACAATACATATGCATGCAAAAATCAATTTATATCTTTGGTCTTGGTTTAAAGTTTGCAATGTGCAATAGAAAGGTTGGGTGGTCAAAGGTTAACGTTTATTGACACCGCCTCTATACACAGGGTGTGGAAGCCCGCCCGAAGGTTAACGTTTATCGTCGTCCCCATCCACCCTACCATAACATTATACAACAAAGGTTAACGTTTATTGCTATATAATGCTATACCAACACGTAAGCCCCTGTTAACGAGGGCTTGCAAACTGGGCTCGCTGCTAACCAATCCTAATGCCAAACAGTGTATCCAAGGCCTCACCCCAGCATAACTCAGAACATCCATAGAGATAGAGCTAAGGCCCCCCGGTAGAGTCAGAGACTACAAGGACCGAGACCACCTCCCCTGATACTCTACGACATAATAGTTCTGCTAAGGTAATGGCGATATGATGATGTCAATGCACAACACTTGAGTTAGAGATAGAGCTAAAGTGCTGAGACCCGCCAAAGGTTAACGTTTATTGACGTTCTCATCACACCTCCCCTGATACTCGCTCGCATCAAGCACATCAACCACACACATACAAACACATGCCTATTCCTATCATCATCATCATCATCATGTTATAAACAATAAAGTAAATATGCATGAACAACTAATAGAAATATTGGATGGCATGCTGTATGCACATTACAAACATTTTCGCATAGAATCAAACATGGCATAGGACTCAAGAAATAGAAAACAGTTTATTATTAACCAATTTAGTTTGTGGTTAAGGTTCCTCACCTTAACTTGCTAATAGATACTTTTCCAAGCTTTAGAATCACCTTTATAATGTTATTATAATGCTAGAAGACCTAACAAAGTCGATAAAATTTAATTAGAATTTATTCAGAATTTAAAAACCATTTTGTTAACTGAGGGTCGGAGGTAGGGTCGGTGCTAGGGTCGATGGGTCTATCGACCCTCCCTCCATTCTGAACTTCCCGAACACTGAGGGTCGATGCTAGGGTCGGATCTGCCATCGACCCTAGGTGCGACCCTCCATGGTTTGAGTCGAAAAGATCAGATTTTGTCCATTCTTCCATGTTTGGGTCCTATGGCTTACTTCCACAATCCATTCTATACATGTTCTATGATTTATAACTATACTTTATTCACCTACATGGTTTTAATGATCTCCTCCACGGTTTTCCATGAAAACCTAACCATGGATGGATGATTTGGGTTTCTTCTAAGTCATATCCTCTTCATAAACCATTCTAAAGTCTTAAATAAATCATGGGAAACGTATTCATATCTTAGGTTTGCTGAGATTCAGAGTTCCTCTGAATTTCTTCTTCTTCCTTAGCCTTTTCTTCAAGTTTTCCTTCTCTTCTTCTCTTCCTTCTCTTCTCTTTCTCTCAATCCAATTAGGGTTGTAAAAGGAGTGAAAGAGGCTTAGGGACGTCCTATTTATAGGGCAAAACCTCCCAAAATAAGTTCCATTGAGTTTAGAAAAGGTTCCAATCGAAATTAGGAAGGTTTCTAAATTTTCGGTTTGTGCTGTTTTTCCCGAATGCCGAGGGTCGATGGTGAGGGTCGATGGGAGGGTCGGACCTGTCTGTTAAAACCTGCGACCCTACCCTCATTTTGACTGTTTTTGGGTAAATTTTCATATTGGGTCTTGGATTTCTTCACACACTTGGTCCACTTGGCTCGACCATGATATGTAGACGGGTCCCAACTTGAAATGTAAGGTTTGGCCGGGTTTGTGGCGTGTGGGTCTTACAACTCCACCACCCTTAAAAGAAATTTTGTCCTCGAAATTTGAAAGTATGGATCTTACAACTCCCCCATCCTTAAAAATAATTTTGTCCTCAAAATTTTGAATTTGCCTCGGAGTCAATAGGTGGGAATTCTATTTTCGCATTGCATCTTCTTCTTTTCATGCCATCATCTCCACGTCTTGTCTTTGTCAAATTATCTTCGTATAATTGATACCAAGTTTTTAAGGTGTTATACCTTTCAACTAGTGAACTAGGCTGGTACCACTTCAATAGTTAAACATTCTATCTAATCTAGTGACTCCGTGGTCAAAACTTTTGATATGGATCTCCAATGTACTTCTTCAATAGAGACATACGACATACATCATGCACACTAGACATGGATAGCGGTAACGCTAATTGATATACAACTTTTCTATGTCTCCCAAAGTTTATAAAATCCGACACATATATAGAATACAACTTTCCCTTCTCATTGAATTGTTTTAAACCATGCATAAGTGATATCTCCAAAAGCACTTTGTCGCTTATGGCGAACTCAAGGTCTTGGTGTCTCTCCTGACAATCCTGAGCTATCCTAGCCCTTTTTCTTTGATCTTGTCTGCCACTCGACAGTTTTCTGCCATTGACTTAGGTCTTAAAACTCTTCATTCACTAACTTCATTCCAAAATAAAGGAATTTGACATTTCTACCGTACCATGCTTGATAGGTAACATTTACATGGTAACTTAATAGCAACTTCCATTCATGGTAACTTCTCAACTCAAGTTCCTTGAAATCAATTTCATAAACTTGGGGCATATCTCTTAGGATTTGTATAGTCCACCCCGACTGTCCGTCGGTTTAAGGTAAAATGCGGTACTAAACTTCAACTTTGTTTCCATTGCTTCCTATAGATCCTTCCAAAACTTCAAGATAAAGCATGAGCTTCTGGCCGACACTAAGCTCTCATGCATACCATTCAATCTGACAATACTATCCATATATAGCTTAGTTAGCCGCTCCAAAGCATACCGAGGTCGTATAGCAATGGAATTAGCTATCTTTATAAGACGATCAACAATCACCCATACTGCGTCAACCAATCTTGGAGTCAGTGGCAATTCAACAGAGTTCATTGTAATGCAGTTTCACTTCCAGACTGGTTTTGATAGTTATTGTTGTAGCCATGGTGGTTTTTGTCTTTCAGCCTTTACTTGCTGATAATCCAGACACTGGAACACGCACTACACCACCTTTGTTATCATTCCTCTTTACTAATACAATCTCTTTGGCTCATGATACATATTGGTATTTCAGGATGTCCTGAATATTGAGTACAGTGGGCTCTTATCATTATCCTCTTCCTGACATCTGAATCTTTATCTTCAGGTACTCAGAATCTACCACTGTATATGAGTACTGTCTCCGCATCCAAATTAAGTCAGGTTTGGTTTTCCTTTCTCCAAATCTCCTTGCATTGGTCTTATATACAGATCTACCAAAATTACTACTTTTACTTCATCCATTAATTCAGAGATGATCTTTAATGTACTGAACGCAAGCGAGGAATTATTGCTCCATAAGTTCATCCATAAGTTCTCGCTGAATTGGATCATCCCTAGCATCTATTATAAGTTACCCTTCTTCCAAATCTGAATCTGTTGCTGCGGAACATAAGGCAGCATTTATACTGGGTCCTTCCTTGGACTTCATAATTCCCTTTTTACTTAATGTCTTAGTTACTTCACTAGCCTTCCTTGGATGATACTAGATATCCCAGTCTTAATCCTTGAGCAATTTCAGCCATCTTCTTATCCTCATGTTCAACTCTTTCTGATGAAGAGATAAATAGGACTCTTAACCTAAAATTAATCTCCGTTTAGATAATGTCTCCAAGTCTTGATTGCATAATTCATCATCGGTAACTCCAAGTCATGAGTAGGGTAACGCTTCTCATGCTCCTTTAGTTTTCTTGAAACTTATGCAATCGCTTACTTACCTTGCATCGACCCGCATCCTTGATCCAATCCGAAAGCTCCGATGGATAGGGTAAAAGGTTCCCATAGTACCGAAATGATCAAGATGGGAGTTGATATCAACCTTGCTTTTAGAGTTTGGAAACATTCTTCATCCTTGTCAGTCAATTTAAACTCATCTCCTTTCCTTGTTAGCTTGGTAAGAGGTATTGCGATCTTAGAGTGGTCCTCCAACAATCGTCTGTAATAACCAGCTAACCCTAGAAACTTCTGATCTCTGCAATATTCTTCAGGTGTTTCTCACCCTACAATTGCTTCTATCTTAATATGGTCCACTTTAATCCCTTTTTTTTTATGCTACGTGATCTAAGAAGATCACTTTGTTTAATCAGGTTTCATATTCCTTGGAATTGGCAATAAGCTTTTCACTTCTCAGTTGTTGTGAAGCTATTCTAAAGTCCATTTTATGAGTTGCTTCATTCTTGGAGTAAACCAAAATATCATTTATGAAAACTATGACCGACGTGTCCAACAGGTAATGAAACACCCAGTTCATCAGCTTCATAAAAGATGTAAGGGCATTGGTTAATCCAAACGTCAAAATCGATAACTCATAATGTCCAATCCTGATTCTAACAGCTATCTTCGAGATATTTCTGTCCAAATTCTTCGACTGATGCTATCTTGATCGAAGATCAATCTTAGGAAATACCTTTGCTCCTGGCAACTATTTAAACAAGTCATAGATCTGAGGTATTAGATATCGATTCTTGATCTTGAACTTGTTTAGTTCCCGGTAGTCTATGCATAATCTGACACTACCGTCCTTCTTCTTCACGAATTGCATTGGCGTTTCCAATGATGCAATACTTAGCTGATTAGAACCCTTGTCTAGTAACTCTTGTAGTTGAGTCCCAATTTCTTCAACTCCGTAAGAGCTACTCTACAGGTGCCTTTGACACAAGTATCGTCCTTGGTAACAAGTCGATGATGAACTCGATCATATGATCAGATGGTAACTCCAGGTAAGTCTCTTGGAAACATATCAGGAATTTATGCATCACATCAATATCTTCCATATGTGGTGCTTCTTTGATAACGTATACCACAGATACCATATACCCAACTCATTATTCTTCAAGGCATCTCTTCGCCCTTTGCATAGAGAGGATCAGCTTCTGCTTACTAGGCAATATGCTTCCAATAAAACCAAATTATATTTCATCTTTATTCTTGAATGATAACCTCTTCTATGCACAAAACAACTTTGTAGAGTGTTGAGACAACCAGTCTATCCCTAAGATGACGTTAAAGTCTGCCATCTCAAGTCTAATTAGGTTGCGTCAAAATTTCATCCATCCATTAATATGATTTAATCATTGTTCATAACACTCATCTAAAATAATATTTAGTCCAAAAGTGCTTGAACTAGCAAAATCTGATGTAAAGGTCTTAAGAGCTTGTCTAGTTCCTTTCTCTCTTAGTTTTTCAAAGACTATTGCTTGAAATCTCATATATCCCAAAAAGGTCATTAGCTCACACCTCCTTTTATCATTCTATTATATATCTCAAAAAGCATCTTTTGACTATTTACTCATTACATATCCCAAGTCTAAGCATTAGGTTATATGCTCAAAATTCGTTATTTCAGCCAAACCCTTTTGGTCCTTACTTAGTCATATCCCTCAACATTGGGCATAACTCAATTATCATTGTATTAAATCCAGTACTAGTTATGCCATGACTTAATCCTTGTATCCACTCTTAAATTTGCCTTTAGGAATCTTCTACCTTGTCAAAATTCATACCGATGTAACCATCCTTAACTCTACTTGAGTGCTATCTATTTCTTTACTGGCTACTCTTAATAGTTCCCACATTTTCTCATGCACTCTTTTACAGACATGATGCATATCCATCCATTTAGCAATATCAAAACAAATTCTCCATCACTTCATCTGAGTTTCATTGGCTATAGCAATTAATCTGAATCCCATCATCTTACTTCCAATAATTCCATTATCACTAAACATCTTTATCAACAAAGGTCAGGGAGTGTATGAATCAAAATGTGGATCCAAAATAATTCTTTTCCTTCTTTCAATTATCATAATGACAACCACTTGCTTTATCTAGTGAACCTAGGTTTAAATCAGGAGTAAATCTGTGATCACCCAACCGGCATCAATAGATCGTTAAGTTGCACGGTGGTCCAAATACATGGAAATAGAGGTTTTACAGTTCTTGACCTCATGGTTACAGGTTCTATTGAGTATATATAATGCCATTGGTCAAGGCACTATAGGAATAAATCTGGAGAAGATTTCATACATCAGTATATCAGGTATAAATCTGGAGATAATTTTCGTACATCAATAAACCAGGTATAAATCAGTAGATGTACGCTCAACATGATTAAGCATTTAACTGTTCATTCAGTTCGTATCTCTGTTCATGTTGTCGATCATGAGAATGGTGTAGATTGGTACAATCAGGACTAATACTAAAGAAACAATATCTGTAACTCCAGTTCACAGGTTGAATTAAGAAGGTATCCTGTCAAGACACGCGAATTTTAAATCTCGTATGTGCATCCTCTATAATCGTAAGAGTAAATCAATAATGCACCGCATCTTATATAATCATATCCAGTTATATGGCCACAATTAGATTTGATACTCTACTGAAAATGTTTAAGGCTTCGTCTTCAGAAAATATTCTACAATCCTTGGTCAGATCATTGCAACTATCCCATACATCGATGGCTGATAAGGTTAACCACCTTGATACACTGCTTGTTCTGCACCAAACTTCTGCACTGGGGTGTGCATTACTGGGACTTGCTGTATGGTAGGTACTGTGTGCTAACATGTGCTGGGGTACCGTGATGCAACAAATTGGTACCATACTTGGTTTGACTCAGAGGTGTTGATGTAGCATCAGCAACTTGGGTAGTGATTTACATAGCAACTTGCATAGTCGGTCTCATCTGTTGTTGCTCTTGTATTTTATTGGGCCAAGTTTATTACAACCGTGACTAAGGTAATTGGTAGTCCAGGTGGTTGGCTGGAGTGGCCTGGTTGTTCACCTCCTCTCATTTGCTCCAATTTGATTATCATTATTTAGTATCAACTCATATGAGTTTTTATTACCCATTCTCGACCCAGATAGTGGTGGGGTCAAGGTGCAACATCTCTTCATAATGCTCCGTGGGCAATGGATCAGCGTGTAATGGATCTCACTCTAAATCTCCACATCACCCAAGAGTATAGCTTTATTTTTTATAGTTGCTCGTATTCTTAATGTGTGGCCATTATTCTCTTATCTCTGTTTGGATTTAACCCGAGATCTTTTTCTATATCTCTGTAGGGTTTTGGCATTACTAGCCATTTTCCTTCTTCCTCTGTCTTACATCGAGTTTCACATCTTGTGAGTACCAACTCGGTATTTAATTTTCTGCTTTACAGAAGCTCCCTTCTTGCTACTGTACTATATCCTTGTATACTTGGATAACTACCCAACTTATAGATAATACCCTAAATGGTTTGTTCATTAGGATAATTTTTGGTCTTCTCTTTCTGTGTGAGTGTATATATATAGTTCCACCTTTTATATGTACATTATCGTCTTGTTTAATTTCTGTCTCAACCAACACAGGTGCTTATGGTTTGTTTGTATTAAAGCTTTTAATTTAACTTAACTCAATTCATGGACTCTAGTGGAAGTATTCAGGTTTCATGGGAAGGCCTGAGAGAGCTCTGATACCAAGTTGTCACACCCCAATTCCGCACCATTCGGAACGGTGTGATGAACCGTCAACAAACCAACGGTTCAACCAGGATCTCAAAATAGGCTATCCCACATATGATAAACCAAAACACATTCCACATTAATCAGAGGTAATAAAGTAAATAACGGAAGTCTTACAGATAATGAACTGAGGTCTAAACATGATAAATAATTAATATTCCATTTATTTCCAAATAACCAAAACATAACTTTATACATATTACAATATCTAAATAGGAAAACTAAACACTAAACGTATCCATCGTTGAAATGCTCGCTTAACGAACCATGTTCGTCCTCCACAGCTTTCTCATTCGTAGCCTCCACTCGTTCGTATGTTGGCATGTAGACATAGTCTTCAATCATAGTACCTGCAATATCATAAACTAAAAAGATTTGCGCGCGAGGGTCAGCTCTCCAACTTGAGCTCAGTGAGTAGCCAAAACAATGCAACAATACATATGCATGCAAAAATCAATTTATATCTTTGGTCTTGGTTTATAGTTTGCAATGTGCAATAGAAAGGTTGGGTGGACAAAGGTTAACGTTTATTGACACCGCCTCTATACACAGGGTGTGGAAGCCCGCCCGAAGGTTAACATTTATCGTCGTCCCCATCCACCCTACCATAACATTATACAACAAAGGTTAACGTTTATTGCTATATAATGCTTTACCAACACGTAAGCCCCTGTTAGCGAGGGCTTGCAAACTGGGCTCGCTGCTAACCAATCCTAATGCCAAATAGTGTATCCAAGGCCTCACCCCAGCATCCCTCAGAACATCCATAGAGATAGAGCTAAGGCCCCCCGGTAGAGTCAGAGACTACAAGGACCGAGACCACCTCCCCTGATACTCTACGACATAATAGTTCTGCTAAGGTAATGGCGATACGACGATGTCAATGCACAAGACTTGAGTTAGAGATAGAGCTAAAGTGCTGAGACCCGCCAAAGGTTAACGTTTATTGACGTTCTCATCACACCTCCCCTGATACTCGCTCGCATCAAGCACATCAACCACACACATACAAACACATGCCTATTCCTATCATCATCATCATCATCATGTTATAAACAATAAAGTAAATATGCATGAACAACTAATAGAAATATTGGATGGCATGCTGTATGCACATTACAAACATATTCGCATAGAATCAAACATGGCATAGGACTCAAGAAATAGAAAACAGTTTATTATTAACCAATTTAGTTTGGGGTTAAGGTTCCTCACCTTAGCTTGCTAATAGATACTTTTCCAAGCTTTAGAATCACCTTTTTAATGTTATTATATTGCTAGAAGACCTAACAAAGTCGATAAAATTTAATTAGAATTTATTCAGAATTTAAAAACCATTATGTTAACTGAGGGTCGGAGGTAGGGTCGGTGCTAGGGTCGATGGGTCTATCGACCCTCCCTCCATTCTGAACTTCCCGAACACTGAGGGTCGATGCTAGGGTCGGATCTGCCATCGACCCTAGGTGCGACCCTCCATGGTTTGAGTCAAAAAGATCAGATTTTGTCCATTCTTCCATGTTTGGGTCCTATGGCTTACTTCCACAATCCATTCTATATATGTTCTATGATTTATAACTATACTTTATTCACCTACATGGTTTTAATGATCTCCTCCATGGTTTTCCATGAAAACCAAACCATGGATGGATGATTTGGGTTTCTTCTAAGTCATATCCTCTTCATAAACCATTCTAAAGTCTTAAATAAATAATGGGAAACGTATTCATACCTTAGGTTTGCTGAGATTCAGAGTTCCTCTGAATTTCTTCTTCTTCCTTAGCCTTTTCTTCAAGTTTTCCTTCTCTTCTTCTCTTCCTTCTCTTCTCTTTCTCCCAATCCAATTAGGGTTGTAAAAGGAGTGAAAGGGGCTTAGGGACATCCTATTTATAGGGCAAAACCTCCCAAAATAAGTCCCATTGAGTTTAGGAAAGGTTCCAATCGAAATTTGGAAGGTTTCTAAATTTTCGGTTTGTGATTTTTTTCCCGAATGCCGAGGGTCGATGGTGAGGGTCGATGGGAGGGTCGGACAACTCATAGACCCTGCGACCCATGGTTGAGGGTCGATGGTGAGGGTCGATGGGAGGGTCGGACCTGTCTGTTAAAACCTGCGACCCTACCCTCATTTTGACTGTTTTTGGATAAATTTTCATATTGGGTCTTGGGTTTCTTCACACACTTGGTCCACTTGGCTCGACCATGATATGTAGACGGGTCCCAACTTGAAATGTAAGGTTTGGCCGGGTTTGTGGCGTGTGGGTCTTACAACTCCACCACCCTTAAAAGAAATTTTGTCCTCGAAATTTGAAAGTATGGATCTTACAACTCCCCCATCCTTAAAAATAATTTTGTCCTCAAAATTTTGAATTTGCCTCGGAGTCAATAGGTGGGAATTCTATTTTCGCATTGCATCTTCTTCTTTTCATGCCATCATCTCCACGTCTTGTCTTTGTCAAATTATCTTCGTATAATTGATACCAAGTTTTTAAGGTGTTATACCTTTCAACTAGTGAACTAGGCTGGTACCACTTCAATAGTTAAACATTCTATCTAATCTAGTGACTCCGTGGTCAAAACTTTTGATATGGATCACCAATGTACTTCTTCAATAGAGACATACGACATACATCATGCACACTAGACATGGATAGCGGTAACGCTAATTGATATACAACTTTTCTATGTCTCCCAAAGTTTATAAAATCCGACACATATATAGAATACAACTTTCCCTTCTCATTGAATTGTTTTAAACCTTGCATAAGTGATATCTCCAAAAGCACTTTGTCGCTTATGGCGAACTCAAGGTCTTGGTGTCTCTCCTGACAATCCTGAGCTATCCTAGCCCTTTTTCTTTGATCTTGTCTGCCACTCGACATTTTTCTGCCATTGACTTAGGTCTTAAAACTCTTCATTCACTAACTTCATTCCAAAATAAAGGAATTTGACATTTCTACCGTACCATGCTTGATAGGTAACATTTACATGGTAACTTAATAGCAACATCCATTCACGGTAACTTCTCAACTCAAGTTCCTTGAAATCAATTTCATAAACTTGGGGCATAACTCTTAGGATTTGTATAGTCCACCCCGACTGTCCGTCGGTTTAAGGTAAAATGCGGTACTAAACTTCAACTTTGTTTCCATTGCTTCCTATAGATCCTTCCAAAACTTCAAGATAAAGCATGAGCTTCTGGCCGACACTAAGCTCTCATGCATACCATTCAATCTGACAATACTATCCATATATAGCTTAGTTAGCCGCTCCAAAGCATACCGAGGTCGTATAGCAATGGAATTAGCTATCTTCATAAGGCGATCAACAATCACCCATACTGCGTCAACCAATCTTGGAGTCAGTGGCAATTCAACATAGTTCATTGTAATGCAGTTTCACTTCCAGACTGGTTTTGATAGTTATTGTTGTAGCCATGGTGGTTTTTGTCTTTCAGCCTTTACTTGCTGATAATCCAGACACTGGAACACGCACTACACCACCTTTGTTATCATTCCTCTTTACTAATACAATCCCTTTGGCTCATGATACATATTGGTATTTCAGGATGTCCTGAATATTGAGTACAGTGGGCTCTTATCATTATCCTCTTCCTGACATCTGAATCTTTATCTTCAGGTACTCAGAATCTACCACTGTATATGAGTACTGTCTCCGCATCCAAATTAAGTCAGGTTTGGTTTTCCTTTCTTCAAATCTCCTTGCATTGGTCTTATATACAGATCTACCAAAATTACTACTTTTACTTCATCCATTAATTCAGAGATGATCTTTAATGTACTGAACGCAAGCGAGGAATTATTGCTCCATAAGTTCATCCATAAGTTCTCGCTGAATTGGATCATCCCTAGCATCTATTATAAGTTACCCTTCTTCCAAATCTGAATCTGTTGCTGCGGAACATAAGGCAGCATTTATACTGGGTCCTTCCTTGGACATCATAATTCCCTTTTTACTTAATGTCTTAGTTACTTCACTAGCCTTCCTTGAATGATACTAGATATCCCAGTCTTAATCCTTGAGCAATTTCAGCCATCTTCTTATCCTCATGTTCAACTCTTTCTGATGAAGAGATAAATAAGACTCTTAACCTAAAATTATTCTTCGTTTAGATAATGTCTCCAAGTCTTGATTGCATAATTCATCATCGGTAACTCCAAGTCATGAGTAGGGTAATGCTTCTCATGCTCCTTTAGTTTTCTTGAAACTTATGCAATCGCTTATTTACCTTGCATCGATCCGCATCCTTGATCCAATCCGAAAGCTCCGATGGATAGGGTGAAAGGTTCCCTTAGTACCGAAATGATCAAGATGGGAGTTGATATCAACCTTGCTTTTAGAGTTTGGAAACATTCTTCATCCTTGTCAGTCAATTTAAACTCATTTCCTTTCCTGGTTAGCTTGGTAAGAGGTATTGCGATCTTAGAGTGGTCCTCCAACAATCGTCTGTAATAACCAGCTAACCCAAGAAACTTCTGATCTCTCAATATTCTTCAGGTGTTTCTCACCCTACAATTGCTTCTATCTTAATAGGGTCCACTTTAATCCCTTTTTTTTATGCTACGTGATCTAAGAAGATCACTTTGTTTAATCAGGTCTCATATTCCTTGGAATTGGCAATAAGCTTTTCACTTCTCAGTTGTTGTGAAGCTATTCTAAAGTCCATTGTATGAGTTGCTTCATTCTTGGAGTAAACCAAAATATCATTTATGAAAACTATGACCGACGTGTCCAACAGGTAATGAAACACCCAGTTCATCAACTTCATAAAAGATGTAAGGGCATTGGTTAATCCAAATGTCAAAATCGATAACTCATAATGTCCAATCCTGATTCTAACAGCTATCTTCGAGATATTTCTGTCCAAATTCTTCGACTGATGCTATCTTGATCGAAGATCAATCTTAGGAAATACCTTTGCTCCTGACAACTATTTAAACAAGTCATAGATCTGAGGTATTAGATATCGATTCTTGATCTTGAACTTGTTTAGTTCCTGGTAGTCTATGCATAATCTGACACTACCGTCCTTCTTCTTCACGAATTGCATTGGCGTTTCCCATGATGCAATACATAGCTGATCAGAACACTTGTCTAGTAACTCTTGTAGTTGAGTCCCAATTTCTTCAACTCCGTAAGAGCTACTCTACAGGTGCCTTTGACACATGTATCGTCCTTGGTAACAAGTCGATGACGAACTCGATCATATGATCAGATGGTAACTCCAGGTATGTCTCCTGGAAACATATAAGGAATTTATGCATCACATCAATATCTTCCATCTGTGGTGCTTCTTTGATAACGTATACCACAGATACCATATACCCAACTCATTATTCTTCAAGGCATCTCTTCGCCCTTTGCATAGAGAGGATCAGCTTCTGCTTACTAGGCAATATGCTTCCAATAAAACCAAATTATATTTCATCTTTATTCTTGAATGATAACCTCTTCTATGCACAAAACAACTTTATAGAGTGTTGAGACAACCAGTCTATCCCAAAGATGACGTTAAAGTCTGCCATCTCAAGTCTAATTAGGTTGCATCGAAATTTCATCCATCCATTAATATGATTCAATCATTGTTCATAACACTCATCTAAAACAATATTTAGTCCAAAAGTGCTTGAACTACCAAAATCTGATGTAAAGGTCTTAAGAGCTTGTCTAGTTCCTTTCTCACTTAGTTTTTCAAAGACTATTGCTTGAAATCTCATATATCCCAAAAAGCTCATTAGCTCACACCTCCTTTTATCATTCTATTATATATCTCAAAAAGTATCTTTTGACTATTTACTCATTACATATCCCAAGTCTAAGCATTAGGGAATATGCTCAAAATTCGTTAATTCAGCCAAACTCTTTTGGTCTTTACTTAGTCATATCCCTCAACATTGGGCATAACTCAATTATCATTGTATTAAATCGAGTACTACTTATGCCATGACTTAATCCTTGTATCCACTCTTAAATTTGCTTTTAGGAATCTTCTACCTTGTCAAAATTCATACCGATGTAACCATCCTTAACTCTACTTGAGTGCTATCTATTTCTTTACTGGCTACTCTTAATAGTTCCCACATTTTCTCATGCACTCTTTTACAGACATGATTCATATCCATCCATTTAGCAATATCAAAACAAATTCTCCATCACTTCAACTTTCTTCCAATAATTCCATTATCACTAAACATCTTTATCAACAAAGGTCAGGGAGTGTATGAATCAAAATGTGCATCCAAAATAATTCTTTTCCTTCTTTCAATTATCATAATGACAACCACTTTCTTTATCTAGTAAACCTAGGTTTAAATCAGGAGTAAATCTGTGATCACCCAACCGGCATCAATAGATCGTTAAGTTGCACGGTGGTCCAAATACATGGAAATAGAGGTTTTACAGTTCTTGACCTCATGGTTACAGGTTCTATTGAGTATATATAATGCCATTGGTCAAGGCACAATAGGAATAAATCTGGAGAAGATTTCATACATCAGTATATCAGGTATAAATCTGGAGAAAATTTTCATACATCAATAAACAGGCATAAATCAGTAGATGTACGCTCAACATGATTAAGCATTTAACTGTTCATTCAGTTCGTATCTCTGTTCATGTTGTCGATCATGAGAATGGTGTAGATTGGTATAATCAGGACTAATACTAAAGAAACAATATCTGTAACTCCGGTTGACAGGTCGAATTAAGAAGGTATCCTGTCAAGACACGCGAATTTTAAATCTGGTATGTGCATCCTCTATAATCATAAGAGTAAATCAATAATGCACCGCATCCTATATAATCATATCCAGTTATATGGCCACAATTAGATTTGATACTCTACTGAAAATGTTTAAGGCTTCGTCTTCAGAAAATATTCTTCAATCCTTGGTCGGATCATTGCAACTATCCCATACATCGATGGCTGATAAGGTTAACCACCTTGATACACTGCTTGTTGTGCACCAAACTTCTGCATTGGGGTGTGCATTACTGGGACTTGCTGTATGGTAGGTACTGTGTGCTAACATGTGCTGGGGTACCGTGATGCAACAAATTGGTACCATACTTGGTTTGACTCGGAGGTGTTGATGTAGCATCAGCAACTTGGGTAGTGATTTACATAGCAACTTGCATAGTCGGTCTCATCTGTTGTTGCTCTTGTATTTTATTGGGCTAAGTTTATTACAACCGTGACTAAGGTAATTGGTAGTCCAGGTGGTTGGCTGGAGTGGCCTGGTTGTTCACCTCCTCTCATTTGCTCCAATTTGATTATCATTATTTAGTATCTACTCATATGAGTTTTTATTACCCATTCTCGACCCAGATAGTGGTGGGGTCAAGGTGCAACATCTCTTCATAAAGCTCCGTGGGCAATGGATCAGCGTGTAATGGATCTCACTCTAAATCTCCACATCACCCAAGAGTATAGCTTTATTTTTTATAGTTGCTCTTATTCTTAATGTGTGGCCATTATTCTCTTATCTCTGTTTGGATTTAACCCGAGATCTTTTTCTATATCTCTACAGGGGTTTTGGCATTACTAGCCATTTTCCTTCTTCCTCTATCTTACATCGAGTTTCACATCTTGTGAGTACCAACTCGGTATTTAATTTTCTACTTTACAGAAGCTCCCTTCTTGCTACTGTACTATATCCTTGTATACTTGGATAACTACCCAACTTATAGATAATACCATAAATGGTTTGTTCATTAGGATAATTTTTGGTCTTCTCTTTCTGTGTGAGTGTATATATATAGTTCCACCTTTTATATGTACATTATCATCTTGTTTAATTTCTATCTCAACCAACACAGGTGCTTATGGTTTGTTTGTATTAAAGCTTTTAATTTAACCTAACTCAGTTCATGGACTCTAGTGGAAGTATTCAGGTTTCATGGGAAGGCCTGAGAGAGCTCTGATACCAAGTTGTCACACCCCAATTCCGTACCATTCGGAACGGTGTGATGAACCGTCAACAAACCAACGGTTCAACCAGGATCTCAAAATAGGCTATCCCACATATGATAAACCAAAACACATTCCACATTAATCAGAGGTAATAAAGTAAATAACGGAAGTCTTACAGATAATGAACTGAGGTCTAAACATGATAAATAATTAATATTCCATTTATTTCCAAGTAACCAAAACATAACATAATACATATTACAATATCCAAATAGGAAAACTAAGCACTAAACGTATCCATCGTTGAAATGCTCGCTTAACGAACCATGTTCGTCCTCCACAGCTTTCTCATTCATAGCCTCCACTCGTTCGTATGTTGGCATGTAGACATAGTCTTCAATCATAGTACCTGCAATATCATAAACTAAAAATATTTGCGTGCGGGAGGGTCAGCTCTCCAACTTGAGCTCAGTGAGTAGCCAAAACAATGCAACAATACATATGCATGCAAAAATCAATTTATATCTTTGGTCTTGGTTTATAGTTTGCAATGTGCAATAGAAGGGTTGGGTGGTCAAAGGTTAACGTTTATTGACACCGCCTCTATACACAGGGTGTGGAAGCCCGCCCGAAGGTTAATGTTTATCGTCGTCCCCATCCACCCTACCATAACATTATACAATAAAGGTTAACGTTTATTGCTATATAATTCTATACCAACACTTAAGCCCCTGTTAGCGAGGGCTTGCAAACTGGGCTCGCTGCTAACCAATCCTAATGCCAAACAGTGTATCCAAGGCTTCACCCCAGCATCCCTCAGAACATCCATAGAGATAGAGCTAAGGCCCCCCAGTAGAGTCAGAGACTACAAGGACCGAGACCACCTCCCCTGATACTCTACGACATAATAGTTCTGTTAAGGTAATGGGGATACGACGATGTCAATGCACAAGACTTGAGTTAGAGATAGAGCTAAAGTGCTGAGACCCGCCAAAGGTTAATGTTTATTGAAATTCTCATCACACCTCCCCTGATACTCGCTCGCATCAAGCACATCAACCACACATATACAAACACATTCCTATTCCTATCATCATCATCATCATCATGTTATAAACAATAAAGTAAATATGCATGAACAACTAATAGAAATATTGGATGGCATGCTGTATGCACATTACAAACATATTCGCATAGAATCAAACATGGCATAGGACTCAAGAAATAGAAAATAGTATATTATTAACTAATTTAGTTTGGGGTTAAGGTTCCTCACCTTAGCTTGCTAATAGATACTTTTCCAAGCTTTAGAATCACCTTTATAATGTTATTATATTGCTAGAAGACCTAACAAAGTCGATAAAATTTAATTAGAATTTATTCAGAATTTAAAAACCATTCTGTTAACTGAGGGTCGGAGGTAGGGTCGGTGCTAGGGTCGATGGGTCTATCGACCCTCCCTCCATTCTGAACTTCCCGAATACTGAGGGTCGATGCTAGGGTCGGATCTGCCATCGACCCTAGGTGCGACCCTCCATGGTTTGAGTCGAAAAGATCAGATTTTGTCAATTCTTCCATGTTTGGGTCCTATGGCTTACTTCCACAATCCATTCTATACATGTTCTATGATTTATAACTATACTTTATTCACCTACATGGTTTTAATGATCTTCTCCATGGTTTTCCATGAGAACCTAACCATGGATGGATGATTTGGGTTTCTTCTAAGTCATATCCTCTTCATAAACCATTCTAAAGTCTTAAATAAATCATGGGAAACATATTCATACCTTAGGTTTGCTGAGATTCAGAGTTCCTCTGAATTTCCTCTTCTTCCTTAGCCTTTTCTTCAAGTTTTCCTTCTCTTCTTCTCTTTCTTCTCTTCTCTTTCTCTCAATCCAATTAGGGTTGTAAAAGGAGTGAAAGAGGCTTAGGGACGTCCTATTTATAGGGCAAAACCTCCCAAAATAAGTCCCAATGAGTTTAGGAAAGGTTCCAATCGAAATTAGGAAGGTTTCTAAATTTTCGGTTTGTGCTGTTTTTCCCGAATGCCGAGGGTCGATTGTGAGGGTCAATGGGAGGGTCGGACAACTCATAGACCCTGCGACCCATGGTTGAGAGTCGATGGTGAGGGTCGATGGGAGGGTCGGACCTGTCTGTTAAAACCTGCGACCCTACCCTCATTTTGACTGTTTTTGGGTAAATTTTCATATTGGGTCTTGGGTTTCTTCACACACTTGGTCCACTTGGCTCGACCATGATATGTTGATGGGTCCCAACTTGAAATGTAAGGTTAGGCCGGGTTTGTGGCGTGCGGGTCTTACAGATTTAATCTGAAATTTCTCTCCGTACAAATAATGTCTCCATATCTTGACAGCATGTACTACTGCCGCTAACTCCAAGTCATGAGTGGGGTAGTTCTTCTCATGTGTCTTTAGTTGTCTTGAAGCTTACGCAAGTACTTGTTCTCCTTGCATAAGTACACATCCTAATCCCAATCCAAACGCATCAGTGTACAAGGTAAATGGTTGTCCTATAATAGGAATAGTCAAGATGGGAGTAGATATCAATCCAGTCTTCAATGTTTGAAAACTTTTCTCACCTTTGTCAGTCCAAACAAATTTTTCTCCTTTCTTAGTCGAACTGGTGAGAGGTACCACAATTCTGGAATAGTCTTCCACAAATCGTCAATAATACCCAGCTAGATCTAGGAAACTTCTAATTTCTGCAATGCTCTTTGGTGCTTTCCACTTCACAATGGCTTCAATCTTGCTAGGATCCACTTTAATTCCTTCAGTGGATACAACATGGCCAAAGAAAGCAACCTCATTTAACCAAAACTCACACTTTGAAATTTGGCATAAAGCTTCTCTTTTCTTAGTCGCTGCAGAGCGGCTCTTAGATTCATGACTTGAGTTTCCTTGTCCCTGGAGTAAACCAATATATCATCAATAAACACATGACGTATCCAACATATCATGAAATACCCAGTTCATAAGTTCCATAAAGGTTGCAGGTACGTTAGTCAATCCAAAGATATGACTAAAAATTCATAATGTCCATATCTTGTCCTGAATGCTGTTTTTGGAATATCACCGTCCTTAATCTTTAACTGATAGTATCCTGACCGAAGATCAATCATGGAGAACACCTTGGCACCTTGCAACTGATCAAATAAGTCATCAATCCGAGGCAATGAGTACCGATTCTTGATTTTCAGCTTATTCAGTTCCCGGTAGTCTATACACAGTCGAACACTACCGTCCTTGTAAGACCCGTGTCAATTTAACCCGGTCTTACCACCTTGAACCAGGTTTACCCATTATGGTCGAGTCAAATGGACCAAGGGCGTGAAGGAGATCGAGATCCCAGGTATCAAATCGACCCAAAAACACTTAAAATAGGGGAAGGGTCGCACACCCAGCTAAGCAGGGTCAGACCTCCCAAAACAGAAAGTCAGACCCTCAGTTTTGGAGGGAGGGTCAAACATTTTAAGACCCTAGGGTCGACGGGATCATCGACCCTCCCATCGACCCTCAGTTCCTGCCGAATATAGAAATTAGGAAATTTCTTTATTTTTTGATTGGGATTCTTTCCAATTCTTAATGGGACTTATTTAGGATGTTCCTAGTCTATTTAAAGGACGTCCCTAAGCCACTTTCACTCCTTTCACAACCCAAATTGAATTGAGAGGAAGAGAGGAGAAGGAAAAGAGGAAGAAGAGAGGCAAGGAAGAGAATCTAGCAAAAAGGAGAAGAGTTGCAGAGAAAGATTAATCTTCTCACGTATGGATACTAATTCCATGAGTTTCTACAGACCTTAGAATAGTTATTAGAGAGAGAGTGATCTCGGAGAAACCCAAACCATCCATCCATGGTTAGGTTTTCATGGAAAACCATAGGTGGATGCATGAAAACTATTTAGATGGATTATACATGGTTTCAGACCATGGAATGGATGTAGAATGGAATGTAGGCGCAAGCCATAGGACCCCAAACACAAAGAATGGATTAAAAAGTGAAAATTGGACCAAAGTGCACCAAGGGTCACACCAAGGGTCGATGACCATCCGACCTTAGGTGTTTCTCACCATCGACCTCAGCATTCGGGAAGTCCAGAAAGAGGGGAGGGTCGATAGACCCATCAACCCTAGCGTCGACCCTACCATCGACCCTCAGTTAACAGAATGGTTTTTAAATTCAGAATTTGTTCTAATTAAATTCTATCAACTTTGTTAGGTCTTCTAGCAATATAATAACATTATAATGGTGATTCTAAAGCTTGGAAAAGTATCTATTAGCAAGCTAAGGTGAGGAATCATAACCCCAAATTAAATTGGTTAATAATAAACTATTTTCTATTTCTTGAGTCCTAAGCTATGCTTGATTCTATGCGAATATGTTTGTAATGTTCATACAGCATGCCATCCAATATTTCTATTACTTGTTCATGCATATTTATTTTATTGTTTATAACATGATGATGATGATGATGATAAAAATAGGCATGTGCTTGTATGTGTGTGGTTGATGTGCTTGATGCGAGCGAGTATCAGGGGAGGTGTGATGAAAACGTCAATAAACGTTAATCTTTGGTGGCTCTCAACACTTTAGCTCTATCTCTAACTCAAGTCTTGTGCATTGGCATCGTCGTATGGCCATTACTTTAGCAGAACTATTATGTCGTAGAGTATCAGGGGAGGTGGTCTCGGTCCTTGTAGTCTCTAACTCTACCGGGGGGCCTTAGCTCTATCTCTATGGACATTCTGAGGGATGCTGGGGTGAGGCCTTGGATACACTGTTTGGCATTAGGATTGGTTAGTTGCGAGCCCAGTTTGCAGCCCTCGCTAACAGGGGCTTACGTGTTGGTATGGCACTATATAGCAATAAATGTAACCTTTGTTATATAATGTTCATGGTTGGGTGCATGTAAGTTGACGATAAACGTGATCTTCGGGTAACGTCACACACTCGTGTATAGAGGCGGAGTCAATAAACGCGACCTTTGGCTACCTAAACCTTTCTATTGCATACTGCAAACTTTAAACCAGACCAAAGATATAAATTGATTTTTTGCATGCATATGTATTGTTGCATTGTTTTGGCTACTCACTGAGCCGTCTTGTATGCTCACCCCTCGACGTGGAATATTTTAGTTGATGATGCAGGTGACCGTTGAAGACTATATGAATGCGTCTACGTACGGGAACGTGGCAGCTATGGAGGTTGAAGCTGAAGCGGATACACACGACTCCTCTTGCGAGTGCAACTCGTGTGTATTTGATTAGATATTTTATAGGTTTCTTTATTGGATTTATTAAGACATGTATTTGGTATTTAAATATTTATGTCTCAGTTGAAAATAGAATAATTTGCTATTAAATTAATGTTATCATTTTAGTTCTCAGTTCATGTTATTATAAGACTTCCGCTATTGTGTATTTACTCTGATTATGATTATGAATGTGTGTAAGTTTAGATAACGCGGGGATAGCCTATTTGAGATCCTGGTTGAACCTTGGTTTATTAGCGGTTCATTACACCATTCTGGTTAGACCAAAATTGGGGTGTGACAACTTAGTATCAGAGCATCTCAGGCCTTGTCCGCTGAACTAGCATACATTCAAGACAATTGTGAACTGAGATAGGATAAAAATAAAAACAGTAATATTAACACATTGTAAGCACCAGTGATGTTTGAGACAAAATCTAAAAGAGAATAATGCATCTATTAAAAAGAGAAACAAGTTTACATAACAATGAGAGCGAAACAAAACATATATATATATATAACGAAAGTGGAGTACAGTCCACAACCCGGACAGTTACTCTGTAGTACAAGAAAAATAAAGTACAATCAAGAAGCTGGAGGCGAAGGAGGAGGCGGGGCATCATGATCTCTGTCATAGTCCTCAGCATAGACCCTAGTCAACCAGGCCACCTGGGTCTGGGTCGTCTGGAGACTAGCTGTGAGACTGGCTATCCTCTGATCAGTCGCATGTTGCACCTCTAGGAGCTCTCCCATCCGCGTGTCTGATGCGTGCTAGGCAGCCAACAGCTCATCCATCCTCAGATCAGATCTACGCTGAGCATCCCTGATCTCCTGCAGCATCTCCATCATGGCTGAAGGTGGAAGTGAAGGATCAGCCGAATGGGAAGGACCAGCCTCAGGTGCAGGAGCCGCCGCAGAAGATGTACCAACTCCAGCCGCATGTGTGGGTAATGGCGGTGGTATCGAGTTGACGTCCATATACATACGATCGTCATCATCGATCGGATCCCCACGAGCTCTAGCAGCAGCAGCAGCAGCCTCAGCATCAGCCATCTCGACCCGAGTGTGAGGTCACACCATCGCGTTCCTCTCCTCATCACTAACCTCAGCATCTCGCAGCCCCATCTTGCAGATAGCATCCCAATCTAGAGGCGACGAGAAGGTCTTCTCCTGGATCTTCTCATCTACCAGATCCACCCCCAGACGGGTCAGTAGCACTGTAATCATGCGTCCATAGGGTAGATTTCCCCTATGACCGGACAATGTAGCACTAATCATCGTCCGCATGATGATGTAAGGTAGGCAAACCGGCTGACGAGTGCAGATGCTGTAGATCAAGAACTGGGTCAACTGAGATACCCTCTCATAGTGCCCACTCTGCAGGATCAGATTATGCTGAATAATCTTACAGAAGACCCGTGGAGTTGGACGCAAGTAGCAAGCTCTCATCTGCCATCTATCGGGACGGAGCAACTGGTTGTCGATCTCTGCTCTCATCTCCATCTCAACAAACTGTGGCTCTCCCGGCGCACAGTACACCATGGGGCCATCATAGGGAATGCCCAACAGATCGGCCAGCTGCCGATAATCAAAGGAGATGTGCACCCCCTTGACGTAACTGGTGATGCGCAATTCCTGACCGTGCTCAACATCATTGTAATTCCCCACCACCTAGAGATTACAATAGAGCTGACGTACCAAGTCTGGACAGGTGCACGCGTCGTATGTGATGACAGGGAGCCAACCCATATCACCAAACGCTCCCTCTACATTGAACAAGGCTAGCTCAACCAAGTTCACCATGCGACCCCCTTCAACCTTCTTACGGGCATAGTCAGCATACTGTGCCTCGGCTTCATTCGAACGGAAGCGAAGCGGATCACGCACTCTGGGTATTTTGGTACGAGCCATGGTATCTGCAGAATAAGAAAGAAAAAGAAAACAAGGAGTTAGCAGGGTAAAAATCCAAAATATGATATAATAACGACGTAAGATGACCATAAAGCCCATTCCTCACCATACAAGTGGGCATAAGGACTTACGTAGATTAAAACATATCCTACAATCCACATACAGTAGGAAATTTTAACTGACGATGTCCAATTTGAAGAAATTCAAGAAAAATCAAAATTTTTGACAAATTAGGGCAAAAAGAGAAAATTTCAAGTTTCTCGATAACCAACCAATGAAACTCAAAAAAAATTGAGGGCTTTCGTTCCTCGAGACACCAATAACAAAAGCCCCCAATAAAAATCGAATTTTTACGGTTGGAAAAAGTTTAATTTGGAAAATACAAGTTAAATGTACAAAAACCTAGAAAGGAAAACCTAAAAACAGGTGAAAATGAGTGGACAAACCTGTAGTGATGACGTGGACTTCAAAACCCGGAGTTAAACCGACCAAAAACAATGGAGTAGCACTGTAGCAACTCAGAGAGTAGAGACGAGTCGAAACGGAGGAGGAATAATGAGAAATGACCCAGAATCGGATCTTAAAAATCTGATTTTTGGTCCGAGGGTCAGACAATTCGACTGACACCATCGACCCTCGGATCGACCCTCCCATCGACCCTCAGCTCTCAGGAATCTGACAGAAAATCGAGGGTCGGACTGAGGGTCGGATACCCATCGACCCTCAGCTCTCGAGAAGAACAGGTCATTCCCAGGGTCAGATACCAAGGGTCGGACATACCATCGACCCTCACCATCGACCCTGCATAGAAAAGACAGTATTTTTCACAGAATGAATTGAGGATTTTAAATTTTATATCGATTAGCATGCCTACATTAAGTATAAATGATATCTCACTGATTTTGATGATTTTCAGGCACCACCCATCTCAGAAAATAATTATGTCCGGACATAGAGTGACCCGACAGACCTGAAACACAGTCCCACCACCACCACCCGTGGAGGAGACTAGTCAAGAGAATAACCATGCACCGGGAAATCCAGAACCGGTAAACCCTACAAATTTGCCACCTCCACCATCGGAGCTAGCAACTGTGGTTATGAACCTAGCTCAGCAGCTACAACATATGCAACACGCACAGGCTCAAATCCAGGTTGCCATGGGAATTATGTTCCAAGCCACTCAGGCTGCACCCATGCACACCGGACAGGCTAGTGCCGCACCAGTAAGTAACCACCCAGCCCCTCAGACACCTCAACAACCGGCTGCACCGATTCCAGGGCAGGTACCGGAAGCAGCTCAAGGAAATTATCAGTATCCACCTTACATGTTTGGGGCAAACCCCCAAAATCAGATGGACCACTCCCGACTAGTGGAGAGATTTTTGAAGATAAAACCAGAGAATTCAACGGCAAGCCGTCTGATCCATTGTGGCCAGCACACTGGATAGACGAAATGGAGAGAAACTTCTTCATGATGAGTATTACAGAGGAAGAGAAAGTACTATGCGCCACCTTTATGCTTAAGGGCGACGCACACCATTGGTGGAAATCCACGAAGACATATTTACTGACCAAGCATGCCCTACTGACATGGGCTATATATAAAGAAGCATTCTTTGAGAAATATTTTCCACGGAGCTTCAGAGATTCGATGGAGAAGGAGTTCCTAAGTCTCTATCAGGGACAGATGTCAGTGGATGAGTACCAACAGCATTATGAAGAGCTGTTTTTCTTCGCACCACTGAGTATGCAAGAAGAAGGAACCAAAACCCATAGGTTCGTCACGGGACTGAGAGGAAGCATCAGAGAACATGTTCTGGGCTTAGAAAAGACAATATATAATGAAGCAGTCCAGATTGCTCGAGTGATTGAATCGAGCCAGAAGGAGAGTTATCTGAACCAGAACAGAGGCATCAAAAGGCCAGCCGGAAACTCCTACAATGGAGGCAATAACAGGACGTATAAGCCTTTCCGTCCTCAGAATTTTAATGCTGCAACCAAGACTACCCCAGCAGCTCAACCTCAGCCAAAGCCAAATTCTGAAGCCCCGAAGTGTTTTAACTGCAACCAGCTGGGACATATGGCAAGGGAGTGCCCTAAGCCCAAGAAACAATTCCATCAGGGACGTGTATATGCTGTTACGTCCGAGGATGCGGCCGCATCACCCGATGTGGTCACAGGTATGACTGAAACTCTTAAAGTTATAAATACATTGAATGAGCATGTAGACTAAGTAAAGATGAATCACAGGTATTGTATCTATAAATGGCGTACCCGCCAGAGTACTCTTCGATTCCGGAGCTACTCATTCATTTATATCTGTGTCATTTGGAAAGAAGACAAAATTACCCATCAAAACATTAGACTACAAATTACTTGTACGGTCACCGATGGGGTTAGAAGTGGAATTAGAAAAAGGTTATGGACCATGTCCAGTTCTCATTGGGGAACAGATTTTAGATGCAACATTGATACGACTTGAGATGGCAGACTTCGATGTCATCTTAGGAATGGATTGGTTAGCTCGGCATTCTGCAAATCTGTTATGCGCCGAGAAGAAGCTAACATTCAAAGACAAGGAAGGGACAGAATTCAGTTTCTCGGGAACCAAACTTTCCCGGAGACGCAAGCTCATACTCTCAGCATTAAAGGCTAAGAAGTGCCTTGAGAAGGGAGCAGTCGGGTACCTAGTATCAGTGGTCGACCTAACCAAGGAAGCACCACGAATGGAAGACATTGACGTCGTGCGGGATTACCCTGACGTATTTTTGGAGGAACTACCCGGATTACCACCCGACTGTGCCACAGAGTTTGTAATAGACCTAATACCTGGAGCCGCACCAGTATCAAAGGCACCTTATAGAATGGCTCCTCCTGAACTGAAGGAATTAAAAGTGCAATTACAAGAAATGCTGGACAAGGGTTATATTCAACCCAGTATATCTCCATGGGGGGCACCGGTGTTGTTCGTAAAGAAGAAGGATGGTAGCGTTCGATTATGCATCGACTATCGGGAGTTGAATAAACTGACAATCAAGAATCGATATCCACTACCTCGGATCGATGACTTGTTCGATCAGTTACAAGGAGCGAAAGTATTTTTTAAGATCGATCTTCGATCGGGCTATCATCAGTTGAAGATTAAAGAAGGTGATATTCCGAAGACACCTTTCAGGACCAGATACGGACATTATGAATTTTTGGTTATGTCTTTCGGTTAACTAATGCACCGGCAACGTTCATGGAACTTAGGAACCGAGTCTTCCACGATATGTTGGATACGTCGGTTATAGTATTTATCGATGACATATTGGTATACTGCCAGGACAAGGAAACCCATATCAAGAAGCTAAACACAGCCCTACAGCGTTTAAGGAAAGAGAAGCTATATGCCAAATTTTCAAAATGCGAGTTTTGGCTAAGTGAAGTCGCATTCCTAGGCCATGTAATATCCGCTAAAGGAATCAAAGTGGATCCCAGCAAAATCGAGGCTATTGTAAAGTGGGAAGCACCAAAGAACGTTTCAGAAATTAAAAGTTTTCTGGGTTTAGCTGGTTATTATTGGAGATTCGTAGAGGACTATTCTCGGATTGCCGTACCTCTCACCAGTCTGACCAAGAAGGGTGAAAAGTTTTTGTGGACGGATAAATGTGAGAAGAGCTTCTAGACACTGAAGGCCAGATTGATATCCGCCCCGATTTTGACCATTCCCGTTCCAGGACAAACATTTATTTTATACACTGATGCATCGGGATTGGGATTGGGATGTGTGCTTATGCAAGGAGAGCAAGTGATTGCTTATGCTTCAAGACAGTTAAAGGTACGTGAGAAAAATTATCCCACTCATGATTTGGAGTTAGCGGCAGTAGTACATGCTGTCAAGATATGGAGACATTACCTATACGGAGAGAAATTTCAGATTAAGTCGGACCATAAAAGTCTTACTTATTTATTTAATCAGAAGGAGTTGAATATGAGACAAAGATGATGACTGGAACTATTGAAAGACTACGATTGTGATATCCAGTATCATTCGGGAAAAGTGAACGTAGTAGCGGATGCATTAAGCAGAAAAGAAGTGATTAAATCTCAAGGAGAAGTTAGCACGACTGCAGCAATGTGTGCCAACGGAATAGTATTCAATCACGGCAACGAGCAGTATGTGATAGATACGACGGATGAATCAGCCAACCAAGGGGTTATTCACCGGTTTTCAAATATGTTTGTGGCATTGAAGATTATACCGGATATAGTGGATGAAGTGAAGACAGCTATCAAAGCAGATCCTTATCTGAGAACAGTACAAGAAGATATTGAGAAAGGTAGGACTAACCCTGACTTCACCTTGGATGATGAGAAAGTACTGAAATATAAAGGAAGAATATGTGTACCTGAAACAGAAAGTATGGACATTAGACACCGACTGATGAAAGAAGCCCATACCACCATCTATTCGATACATCCTAGAAGTACAAAAATGTATCATGATCTGAAGAAACTATATTGGTGGAGGGGAATGAAAGAAGATGTAGCTAAGTTCGTGTCTCAATGCCTAAATTGTCAAAAAGTAAAGGCTGAACGACAAAGACCCGCTGGACTGTTACAGCCATTACCAAAACCAGCATGGAAATGGGACTGCATCACTATGGACTTCGTCACAGGGCTACCATTGACTCCTCTAGTAGTTGACGCAGTTTGGGTGATTCTGGATCGTCTGACTAAGACAGCTCGCTTCATACCTATACGACCCCAATATACACTCGAAAGGTTAGCAAAGCTATATGTGGATAATATTGTTCGATTACACGGTGTACCAGAAAGCATTGTGTCCGATAGAGATCCACGATTTACTTCCAAATTTTGGGAAGGACTACAAAAGGCTATGGGAACAACGCTAAAGTTTAGTACTGCATTCCACCCACAGACAGACGGACAGTCAGAGCGTACAATTCAGATTCTAGAAGATATGCTACGAGCATGTGTAATTGATTTCAAGGGATCATGGGATGAAAAGTTACCATTGATCGAGTTCGCTTACAATAACAGTTATCAGGCTACTATACAGATGTCACCTTATGAAGCACTGTATGGCAGGAAGTGTCGAACTCCCTTGTTTTGGAATGAAGTGGGAGAACGTAGCATTGTTGGACCGGAATTTGTTGAAGAAACTTGTCGAGTTGTCGACATTATCAAGGAAAGGGTGAGAACAGCTGAGAACCGTCAGAAGCAATATGCAGACACTCGACGAAGAGATCTAGAGTTCGCCGTAGGTGATAAAGTATTTTTGAAAGTATCGCCTATGCGAGGATTGAAAAGGTTCGGACAGAAAGGGAAGCTAAGTACAAGATATGTCGGGCCGTATGAAATTCTAGCTAAGCGTGGAAAAGTAGCTTATCAGTTAGCACTACCACCATCTATGTCAAGTGTACATGACGTATTTCACATTTCCCTATTGAAGAAGTACGTCAAGGACCCAATGCATGTTTTGATAGTGGACTTGCCAGAATTGATTGATGATTTGATGTTTGAAGTAACACCAACAGAAATCACTAGTCGAAAGGTTCAACGTCTACGCAGCAGAGATATGTACTATGTTAAGGTCACATGGAAAAGTAGAGACATGGAAGAGGTTACATGGGAAGAAGAGAATGATATGCGAAAGCAATACCCTCATTTATTTGATTCATAAGATACATACAATTTCGAGGACGAAATTTTTATAAGTTGGGGGGAGTTGTAAGACCCGTGTCAATCTAACCTGGTCTTACCACCTTGAACCAGGTTTACCCATTATGGTAGAGTCAAATGGACCAAGGGCGAGAAGGAGATCGAGATCCCAGGTATCAAATCGACCCAAAAACACTTAAAATAGGGGAAGGGTCGCACAACCAGCTAAGCAGGGTCGGACCTCCCAAAACAGAAAGTCAGACCCACGGTTTTGGAGGGAGGGTCAGACAGTTTAAGACCCTAGGTCGACGGGATCATCGTCCCTCCCATCGACCCTCGGTTCCTGCCGAATATAGAAATTAGGAAATTTCTATATTTTTTGATTGGGATTCTTTCCAAATCTTAATGGGACTTATTTAGGATGTTCCTAGTCTATTTAAAGGACGTCCCTAAGCCACTTTTACTCCTTTCATAGCCCTAATTGAATTGAGAGGAAGAGAGGAGATGGAAAAGAGGAAGAAGAGAGGCAAGGAAGAGAATCTAGCAAAAAGGAGAAGAGTTGCAGAGAAAGATTAACCTTCTCAGGTATGGATACTAATTCCATGAGTTTCTACAGACCTTAGGATAGTTATTGAAGAGAGAGTGATCTCGGAGAAACCCAAACCATCCATCCATGTTTAGGTTTTCATGGAAAACCATAGGTGGATGCATGAAAACTATTTAGATGGATTATACATGGTTTCAGACCATGGAATGGATGTAGAATGGAATGTAGGCGCAAGCCATAGGACCCCAAACACGAAGAATGGATTAAAAAGTGGAAATTGGACCAAAGTGCACCAAGGGTCGCACCGAGGGGCAATGACCATCCGACCCTAGGTGTTTCTCACCATCGACCCTCAGCATTCGGGAAGTCCAGAAAGAGGGGAGGGTCGATAGACCCATCGACCCTAGCATCGACCCTCAGTTAACAGAATGGTTTTTAAATTCAGAATTTTTTCTAATTAAATTATATGGACTTTGTTAGGTCTTCTAGCAATATAATAACATTATAACGGCGATTCTAAAGCTTGGAAAAGTGTCTATTAGCAAGCTAAGGTGAAGAACCTTAACCCCAAATTAAATTGGTTAATAATAAACTATTTTCTATTTCTTAAGTCCTATGCTATGCTTGATTCTATGCGAATATGTTTGTAATGTGCATACAGCTTGCCATCCAATATTTCTATTACTTGTTCATGCATATTTATTTTATTGTTTATAACATGATGATGATGATGATGATAGGAATAGGCATGTGCTTGTATGTGTGTGGTTGATGTGCTTGATGCGAGCGAGTATCAGGGGAGGTGTAATGAGAACGTCAATAAATGTTAATCTTTGGTGGGTCTCAGCACTTTAGCTCTATCTCTAACTCAAGTCTTGTGCATTGACATCGTCGTATCACCATAACTTTAGCAGAACTATTATGTCGTAGAGTATCAGGGGAGGTGGTCTCGGTCCTTGTAGTCTCTGACTCTACCGGGGGGCCTTAGCTTTATCTCTATGGACATTCTGAGGGATGCTGGGGTGAGGCCTTGGATATACTGTTTGGCATTAGGATTGGTTAGTTGCGAGCCCAGTTTGCAGCCCTCGCTAACAGGGGCTTACGTGTTGGTATGACACTATATAGTAATAAACGTAACCTTTGTTATATAATGTTCATGGTTGGGTGCATGTGAGTTGACGATAAACGTGATCTTCGGGTAACGTCACACACTTGTGTATAGAGGCGGAGTCAATAAACGCGACCATTGGCTACCTAAACCTTTCTATTGCATATTGCAAACTTTAAACCAGACCAAAGATATAAATTGACTTTTTGCATGCATATGTATTGTTGCATTGTTTTGGCTACTCACTGAGCCGTGTTGTGTGCTCACCCTTTGACGTCGAATATTTTAGTTGATGATGCAGGTTATACCATTGAAGACTATATGAATGCGTCTGCGTACGGGAACATGGCAGCCATGGAAGTTGAAGCTGAAGCGGATACACACGACTCCTCTTGCGAGTGCAACTCGTGTGTATTTGATTAGATATTTTATAGGTTTCTTTGTTGGATTTATTAAGACATGTATTTGGTATTTAAATATTTATGTCATAGTTGAAAACAGAATAATTTGCTATTAAATTAATGTTATCATTTTAGTTCTCAGTTCATGTTATTATAAGACATCCGCTATTGTGTATTTACTTTGATTATGATTATGGATGTGTGTAAGTTTAGATAACACGGGGATAGCCTATTTGAGATCCTGGTTGAACCGTTGGTTGATTAGCGGTTCGTCACACAATTCTGGTTAGACCAAAATTGGGGTGTGACAGTCCTTCTTCTTTACAAAAAATACCGGCGCTCCCCTTGGTGTTATGCTAGGTCTGATGTAACCCTTATCCAACAATTCTTGTAACTGCACCTTCAATTCCTTCAGTTCAGTAGGATCCATTCGATAGGGTGCTTTAGATATTGGTGCAGTTCCGGGTATCAAATCTATAACAAACTCTGTAGCTCGGTCGGGTGGTAGTCCTGGTAACTCTTCAGGAAATACATCTGGGAAGTCACGCATAACATCAATATCCTCCATTCGTGGGGCTTCCTTGGTGAGGTCAACCACTGAGACCAGATACCCAACTCCTCCTTTCTCAAGGCATTTTCTAGCCTTCAATGCAGAGAGGATGAGTTTTTGTTTACGGGGTAGTTTGGTTCCCACAAAACTGAACTCTGTTCCTTCCTTGTCTTTAAATGTCAGCTTCTTTTCAACGCATAATAGGTTGGCAGAATGCCAAGCTAACCAGTCCATCCCAAGATGACGTTAAAGTTTGTCATCTCAAGTTGAATCAAGATTGCATCCACAGTCTTCTTGTCACACCCCAATTCCACACTATTCAGAACGGTGTGATGAACCGCTAATAAGCCAATGGTTCAATCAGGATCTCAAATAGGCTGTGTTCTTTAGCTTAAATCATACATATCCACAACCATTATCAGAATAAATACACAATAGCGGAAGTCTTAATATTAAATGAACTGAGAATCTAAATGTGATAATCATAAATAAAATATCCAATTATATTGTATCAATCAAGACATAAGTAAATAAAATATCAAATTACATTTCCTTAATGGTTCAAATAAAAATCTAATCGAAAACGCATGCATTGTACTCGCATGATGAGTCATGCGTCTCCACTATATCTTCAGCATCCATTGCAGCAACGTGCCCGTATGTGGGAGCATTCATATAATCTTCCACAATCGTACCTGCATCATCAACTAAAAATATTCGAATTCGAAAAGGGTGAGCACACATCATGGCTCAGTGAGCAAATAAAACAATGCAACAAACATATGCATGCATTCAATTCATATCTGTGGTCTGGTATATAAGTTTACAATGTGCTATAGAAAGGTTTGGAGGCCACCGCACCTCTATACACGAGTGTGTGGAACCGCTCAATGGATCAAACACCATCGCCACCCCCACATGCACCAACCAAGGGATAGAGATAGAGCTAAAGTGCTTAGGACCATACCGCATCACACTGCCCCTGATGCTCTACCCATACCAACACGTAAGCCCCTATTGGCGAGGGCTTGCAAACTGGGCTCGCAACTAACCAATCCTAATGTCAAACAGTGTATCCAAGGCCTCACCCGAACATCCCTCAATACATCCATAGAGATAGAGCTAAGGCCCCACGGTAGAGTCGAAGACTACACGGTCCGAGACCACCTCCCCTGATGACCTACGACGTAATAGTTCTGCTAAGGTAATAGCGATACGACAATGTCAGTGGACAAGACCTGAGTAGAGATAGGGCTAAAGTGCTTAGGATCGCACCGCATCACACTTCCCCTGATACCCCACTCGCATCAAGTACACTAACCACACACAAACATTCACATGCCTATTCCTAGCATCATCATCAACACCATGTTGTAAATATGCATGAACAGTAATAACGGAATAGTAGATGACATGTAATATGCACATTACAATCATACAATCATAGAATCATACATGGGATTGGACTCAATAAACAAAACGGTTTATTATTAGCCAATTAGTTTAGGTCTTGTTCCCCCACCTTTGTTTGAATGAAGATCCTCTTTCAAGCTTTAAGAATCACCTTTATATCAATAGGAAAACCTAACAAGTAAATAGATTTTAATTAGAATTCATTCCGACAGTTTTAAGCTTGCTGTAAGGCTAGGGTAGCTGGATGGGTCGTAGGATGGGTCGCAGGATGGGTGGTAGGATGGGTCACAGGTATCTGAGACCCCAGGGTATAGGGTCGATCATAGGTTCAGTTATCCATCGACCCTAGGTGCGACCATAGCTTCCCTGGACTTCCCGAGAGCTAGGGGTCGATCCTGTGGTCTGATAGGGTCGGTTACCAGTCAACCCTAAGTGCAACCAGATGTAATTTGAGTTGACTTTTCATCCTACAGTCCACTCTTTCATGTTTGGATCCTTTGGCTTACTTTCATGGTCCATTCTATGATTGTTCTTTGGCTTAAAACTACAAGTTATTTCCTTTACTTTGTTTACCATGATTCCCTCCATGGATTCCATTAGAATCTTCCCATGGATGGATGATTGGATTTCTCCTAGATCCTACCCTCTTTACATACAATTCTAGGATCCTACACAATTTATGGAGAATGTTTTCATACCTTATACTTGCAAAATTCAAAGATTCCTATGAAACTCTTCTCTTTAGCCTTATTCTCCAACTTTCCTTCTCTTCCTTCTCTTTTCTTCTCTCACTTTTAATTAGTCAAAAGGAGTGAAAGAGCCTAAGGGACATCCTATTTATAGAGGAAAACCTCCCAAAATTCGTCCCAACGAGTTTAGGAAAGGTTCCCTTTGAATTAGGAATGTTTCCTAATTTCTGGTTTCTGTCAGTTTGCCTAGGGTTGATCCTAGGGTCACAGAATCCGTTGACCCTAGGGTTTCAAGTCATCTGACCCTAGGACTCAAAAGTCATGGGTTGGACCTTGCTGAGGTGGGGTCGACCCTACCTGTTTAGGCATGCGACCCTACCTTCCATTTTACTATTTTTGGGTCAATTTCATACCTAGTTTTATGATTTCCTTCACGCACTTGGTCCATGTGGCTTGACCATGATAGGTAGACCTGGTACAAGGTGGTAAGACCGGTTCATTTGGTACGGGTCTTACAACTCCCCCCTGCTTATAAAAATTTCGTCCTCAAAATTTATATATACCTTTCGAATCGAAAAGATGAGGGTATTGCTTTGGCAAAGCATTCTCTTCTTCCCATGTCATTTCTTCTATACGTCGGCTCCTCCAAGTCACTTTAACATAATAGATGTCACGGTTGCATAGTCGTTGAACCTTTCGGTTGGTTATTTTGGTTGGTGCTACTTCAAATGTCAAATCATCAGTCAAATCAGGTAGATCTACTGTCAAAACATGCGTTGGATCTCTGACGTACTTCTTTAATAAGGAGATATGATATACATCATGCACACTTGACATAGATGGTGGTAGTGCTAACTGGTAAGCCACTTTTTCACGTTTAGCTAAAATCTCATATGGTCCGACATATCTCAGACTTAGTTTCCCTTTCTGTCCGAACCATTTCAACCTCGCATAGGTGATACTTTGAGGATTACCTTATCAACTACAACAAATTCAAGGTCTCGGCACCAAGTATCTGCATACTATTTCTGATGATTTTGAGCCGTTCTTACTCTTTCCTTGATAATGTCGACTACTCGACATGCCTCTTCAACAAATTCTGATCCAACAATGCTACATTCTCCAACTTCATTCCAAAATAAAGGAGTTCGACACTTCCTGCCATATAGTGCTTCATAGGGTGACATCTGTATTGTAGCCTGATAGCTGTTGTTATAAGCGAACTCGATCAGTGGTAATTTTTCATCCCACGATCTTTTAAAATCAATTACACAGGCTCAGAGCATGTCTTCTAAAATCTAAATGGTACGCTCTGACTATTCGTTTGCCTGAGGATGGAATGCAGTATTAAACTTCAATGTTGTACCCATAACCTTTTGCAATCCTTCCTAAAACATCGAAGTAAATCGTGGATCTCTGTCGGATACAATGCTTTCAGGTACACCGTGTAATCTGATAATATTATCCACATACAACTTAGCCAACCTCTCCAGTGTATACTGAGGTCGTATAGCTATAAATCTAGCCATTTTGGTTAGGCAGTCTACAATCACCCCAACCGCGTCAACTACTTGAGGAGTCAATGGTAACCCGGTGACGAAGTCCATAGTGATGCAGTCCCATTTCCATGCTGGTTCTGTTAATGGCTGTAACAGTCCTACAGGTCTTTGTCATTCAGCCTTCACCCTTTGACAATTTAGGCATTGAGACACGAACTTAGCTACATCTTCTTTCATTCCTCTCCACCAATATAATTTCTTGAGACATGATACATTTTTGTACTTTCAGGATGTATCGAATAGGCAGTGGTATAGGATTCCTTCATTAACTAGTGTCTAATGTCCAAACTTTCTGTTTCAGGTACACATATTCTTCCTTTGTATTTTAGTACATTTTTACCATCTAAGGTGAACTCAGGAATAGTCCTACCATTTCGATGTCTTCTTGTACCGTTCTTAGATAAGGGTCTGATTTAATAGCTGTTTTCACTTCATCAATTATATCAGGTACAATCTTCAATGTGGCGAACATATTTGAAAACCGATGGATATACCCTTGGTTGGTTGATTCACCCGGTGCATCTATCACAAACTGCTCATTACCGTAATTGAACACTTTTCTAGTGGTACACATTGCGGCAGTTGTGTTAACCTCTCCTTGAGATTTTATCATCGCTTTTTTGAGCAACCACATCAGCTTTTCCCGAATGATACTGTATATCACAATCATAGTCTTTCAATAGTTCCAGCCATCTTCTTTGTCTCATATTCAACTCCTTCTGATTAAAGAGATAAGTAAGACTCTTATGATCTGATTTAATCTGAAATTTCTCTCCATACAAGTAATGTCTCCATATCTTGACAACATGTACCACTGCCGCTAATTCCAAGTCATGAGTGGGATAGTTCTTCTCATGTGTCTTCAATTGTCTTGAGGCATAACCAATTACTTGTTTCCCTTGCATAAGTACACATCCTTAACCCAACCCTGACGCATCAGTGTACAGAATAAAAGGCTGTCCTGGTATAGGAATAGTCAAAACCGAAGCTGATATCAATTTAGTCTTCAATGTTTGAAACCTCTGCTCACATTTATCAGTCCATACAAACTTTTTTCCCTTCTTAGTCAAACTGGTGAGAGGTATAGCAATTCAGGAATAGTCTTCCATAAATTATCAATAATACCCAGCTAGACCTAAGAAACTTTTAATTTCTACAATTCTCTTCAGTGCTTCCCACTTCACAATAGCTTCAATCTTGCTAGGATCCACTTTAATTCCTTCAGCGGATACAACATGGCCTAGGAATGCGACCTTATTTATCCAAAACTCACACTTCATGAATTTGGCATAAAGCTTCTCTTTCTGTAATGGCAACAGAGCGGCACTTAGATTCATTATATGAGTTTCCTTGTCCTTGGAGTAGACCAATATATCATCGATGAATACAATGACTGACGTGTCCAACATATCATGGAATACCTGATTCATAAGTTCCATAAAAGTTGCTGGTGCATTCATCAATCCAAAAGACATGACCAAAAATTCATAATGTCCATATCTGGTCCTGAATGTTGTCTTCGAAATATCACCATTCTTAATCTTCAGCTGATGGTATCCGGACCAAAGATCGATCTTGGAGAACACCTTGGCACCTTGCAACTGATCGAACAGGTCATCGATCCGAGGCAATGGGTGCCGATTGTTGATTATTAGCTTATTCCGTTCCCGATAGTCTATACACAGTCGAACACTACCATCCTTTTTCTTTACAAATAATAGTGGCGCTCCCCATGGTAATATGCTAGGTCTAATGTAACCCTTTCCAATAGTTCTTGTAGTTGTACTTTTAATTCCTTTAGTTCAGTAGGAGCCATTCGATAAGGTGCTTTAGACACTGGTGCGGCTCCTGGTATCAAATCTATAACAAATTTTGTAGCTCGGTCAGGTGGTAGTCCTGGTAGTTCTTTAGGAAATACATCTGAAAAGTCACGCACGACATCGATATCCTCCATTCATGGTGCTTCCTTGGTGAGGTCGACCACTGAAACTAGATACCCAACTCCTCCTTTCTCGAGGCATTTCCTAGCCTTTAATGCAGAGAGGATGAGCTTTCGTTTACGAGGAAGTTTGGTTCCCGCAAAACTAAACTCTTCTCCTTCCTTGTCTTTAAATGTCAGCTTCTTTTCGACACATAATAGATTTGTAGAATGCCGAGCTAACCAGTCCATTCCCAAGATGACGTCAAAGTCTACCATCTCAAGTTGAATGAGGGTTGCATCTAAAGTTTTTTCGTCAATAAGGACTGGACATGGTCCATAACCTATTTTTAATTCCACTTCTAATCCCATCGGCGACCGTACAAGCAGTTTATAGTCTAGATATTTGAGTGGTAGGTTCAGCTTCTTTCCAAATGACACAGATATAAAAGAATGAGTAGCTCCTGAATCAAAGAGTACTCTGGTGGGGATGCCACTAATGGGTACTATACCTGTGATTTGTTTTAATTTAGTCTACATGTTCACACCATGTAACACAAAATGAAAGGTTCAAGTCATACCCGTGACCACATCAGGCGATGCGGCAGCATCCTCAGAGGTAACAACGTAAACTCTTCCTTGTTGTGTTTGCTTTTTGGGCTTGGGGAACTCCTTTGAATAATGTCCCAATTGATTGCAGTTAAAGCATTTTACTCCTTCATTATTTGGCTTTTGTTGCTGTTGAGCTGCTGGGGTAATCTTGGATGCTGCATTAAAACCTTGAGTACAGAAGGGTTTGAATATCCTTGTATTCCCTCCGTTATACGAATTTCCAGTTGGCCTCTTAATACCCCTGTTATGAGCAAAATAGCTCTCTTTCTGGCTCGACTCTATCACCCGAGCAATTTGTACAGCTTCGTTGTAGACTATCTTCTCAAGTCCTAGTACATGTTCACGAATACTTTCCCTAAGTCCCATGACAAACCTTCGGGTCTTTGTATCTTTCGCTTGCATAATGACTGGTGCAAAGAAGAACAGCTCCTCATAACGCTGTTGATATGCATCGATAGTCATCTGTCTCTAATACACACTCATGAACTCTTTCTCCATAGAATCTCTGAAACTCCTAGGAAAATACTTCTCAAAGAATGTCTCTTTATATATATCCCAAGTTAGTTGGGTGTGCTTTGTCAACAGATATGTCCGTGTGGACTTCCACCAGTGGTGTGCATCGCCTTTCAGCATGAACATTGCACACAACACTTTCTCTTCTTCGTTCACCGCCATCATCATGAAATTCCTCTCCATCTCATCGATCCAGTGTGCTGGCCACAACGGATCAGCTAGCTTACCACTATACTCTCTGGGCTTCATCTTCAGAAAACGTTCAACTAGTCTGGAGTGGTCCAGTTGATGAGGAACATAAGCCCCATAAATAGGTGGTTGGTATTGATATCCACCTGGAACTACTTCAGGGTTTTACACTTGAGCCTGCATGATGGGAGTCTGAGGTACATGGGGTACTGTGTTACTTCCCCCTGGTACTATGCTTGCCTGTCTTGCTGCATCGGTGTCGTCTGTGCAGCTGGAAAAGCCATGCCTATGGCAGCTTGCATAGTAGCTTGTACCTGTTGTATTTGCTGCAGCTGTTGTGCCAAATTCATTACAGCTGTAGCCAGGTCTATAGGTGGAGCTGGCAGATTTGTAGGATTTGTCTGCCCATTAACTACGGACAGTGCCGTGTTCAGATTCTCCTATGTTTCAGGATGTATATGGCTGTCTTCCTCCACAGATGGTAGTGGTGGAATAGAGTTTCGGCTTTGTCTGGTTACTCTTCGCCCAGCCATTTTTCCATTCTGAATATAGTAGTGCATGTAAGTAACCATAGCACATGTGAGGAAATCAAGGAAATTTTCAAATTTTTCAGATCATTCTGTCAAAAATATTGTATTTTCATCGTAGGGTCGATGGTAGGGTCGATCCTTATGCGACCCTCAAAGTCACTGTCAACTTACCGAGAGCCTAGGATCGATGGTAGGGTCGGTATATGTCCAACCCTAGGGTTGACCCGTAGTTCTCTGTCAGATCACCGAGAGGCTAGGGTCGATGAGGGGGTCGAAGGTAGGGTCGCATGTTTTGGTCGAATTATGCGACCCTAGATCCCAGAATCAGGTTTTAAATCCCGATTTTTGGATTCATTTCTCATTCTTTCTCCTCCTTTCTGACTCAGCTCATTCCTCTGAGTTTCTACAGTGACAACTCCGACCTGTTGGTGATTCTATCATACTTCTGAGACTCTCACTCCTTCTCTTCAGGTGTGTGTCCTACTGGTGCATGTTTTTAAAGTTTCTTAACAAGATTTTCGCCCATTTTTATCGATTTCTTCAAATTAAAATTTTTCCAACTGTAAAAATTCGATTTTTATTGGGGGCTTTTGCTGTTGGTGAATCAATGGATGAAAGCCCTCAAAAATATTCAAGTTTTATCGGTTGGTTATCGAGAAACTTGAAATTTTCAAATTTTGACCTAATTTTTTGAGATTTTTGAATTTCTTGAAATTTCTTCAAATTCAATCTTCTTAGATAAAATTTCCTACTGTATAAGTCTTGCAGAGTAGTTTAGAATCTATATAAGTCCTCCTGCCCATGTGTGTGGGTGAAAAGTGAGGCTTTTGCCCAATTTATGCCTTTATAATGCTGAAATTTTTGGGTTTTTCCCCATTACTGAGCTATTATCTGTTTTTCTTTGTTTTGGAAGATAATATGGCCCGTACCAAAGTACCTAGGGTTCACGACCCAGTTCGTTTCCGTTCTAACGAGGCCGAGGCTCAGTATGCCCGTTATGCTCGTAAGAAGGTAGAGGGATGTTGTCGTGTGGACTTGGCTAGCCTAGCCTTGTTTGATGTAGATAGAGCTTTTGGTGACATGGGCTGGCTTCCCGTGATAACCTATGACACCTGTACCCGTCCGAATTTGGTAGGACAGTTCTATTGTAATCTCCAAGTGGTGGGAGATCACAATGACACTGAGAGGGGTAGGGAGCTCAGGATCACGATCTACGTCAAGGGAGTAGAGATTTCCTTTGGCTGTCGGCAGTTAGCGGACCTCTTGGGCATTTCATTTGATGGCCCCTTGGTATATTTTGCTCCCAGAGAGCCCCAATTCTTTTCTTTGGAGATGTGGGCTGAGATAGACTGTCAGCTTATCAGAGAGGATTGCTGGGAGATGAAGGCGATCAACCTACGTCCAGAGCCTCGGGTGTACTGTAAGATCATCCAGCACAACCTGATACCCCAGAGTGGACACTACGAGAGGATCTCCCAGTTGACCCAGTATTTGTTTTACTGTATCTGCACTAGGCAGCCTGTCTGCCTCCTTTATATTATTATGCGGATGATGGTCTGTGCTACGCTGCTTGGTCAGATAGGCAACCTGCCCTATGGACGTCTGATCACCACCCTGTTTATCTGCCTGGGTGTTGATTTAGTGGATGAGAGGATTCAAGAGAAGTCTTTCTCATCAGTGCTGGACTGGGAGGCTATCTATAGGATGGGCATGCGGGACATCCAGGTCAGTGATGAGGAGAGAACGCTCTGGTGCATCCTCGTACTCGGGTGAGATGGCAGACGCTGAGGCAACAGCAGCAGTTGCTGGAGCAGAGGTTCATGGGGGTGATGCTGAGGATGAGGATCGGATGTACATGGATGTGGACTACATACCTCCTCCATCACCTCTACATTCTACTGGAGCTGGTCCATCACAGACTCCTTCATGCACGGTTGGTCCTTCACGCCCACCATCTGATGATATGATGGGATTACTTCGTGAGATCAGGGAGGCTCAGCGTGCGACGGATTCGAAGATGGGAGAGCTTCTAGATGCTCAGCGTGCGTCTGATCAGCGGATGACTGCGTTGACGGCTAGTCTCTAGATGACCCAGACTCAGGTAGCTTGGTTGACTAGAGTCTATGCTGAGGATTATGACAGAGACCACGAGGCACCGCCTCCCCCATCAACTCCAACTTCATGATGTATATTTTTTTTTCTTCTTTCCTTTTGGATTACAGAGTAACTGTCCGGGTTGTGGACTCTACTCTATTTTAGATATGTACATAAACTTGCTTTGGTTTGACATGTATATACGTTTGTCTTTCACTCGAGTGTATATGAACTTGTTTCTCATTTAGTAGATGCATTATTCTCTTTCAAATTTTGTCTCAAACAACACAGGTGCTTATAGTGTGTTATTATTACAGCTTTTAAATTTTATCTTATCTCAGTTCACAAACTTTTATGGTAGTATACTAGTTTAACAGAGAGGGCCTGAGAGCTCTGATACCAAGTTGTCACACCCCAATTCTGCACTATTCAGAACGATGTGATGAACCGCTAATAAGCCAACGGTTCAACCAGGATCTCAAATAGGCTGTGTCCTTTAGCTTAAACCATACACAACCACAACCATAATCAGAATAAATACACAATAGTGGAAGTCTTAATATTAAATGAACTGAGAATCTAAATATGATAATCATAAATAAAATATTTAATTATGTTGTATCAATCGAGACATAAGTAATTAAAATATCAAATTACAT
The DNA here is from genome assembly GCA_028583415.1 of Protea cynaroides. Classification (NCBI taxonomy): domain Eukaryota; kingdom Viridiplantae; phylum Streptophyta; class Magnoliopsida; order Proteales; family Proteaceae; genus Protea; species Protea cynaroides. The sequence continues at coordinate 31,935,684 of CM053274.1, forward strand.
TTTCTTAATGTTTCAAATAAAAATCTAATTGAAAACGCATGCATTGCACTCGCATGATGAGTCATGCGTCTCCACTATATCATCAGCATCCATTGCAGCAACATGCCTGTGTGTGGGAGAATTTATATAATCTTCCACAGTCATACCTGCATCATAAAAAAAATTGAATTCGAAAAGGGTGAGCACACATCACGGCTCAGTGAGCAAACAAAACAATGCAACAAACATATGCATGCATTTAATTCATATCTGTGGTCTGGTATGTAAGTTTGCAATGTGCTATAGAAAGGTTTGAAGGCCGCCACACCTCTATACACGAGTGTGTGGAACTGCTCAATGGATCAAACACCATTGTCTCCCCCACATGCACCCACCATGGGATAGAGATAGAGCGAAAGTGCTTAGGACCACACCGCATCACACTTTCCCTGATGCTCTACCCATAGCAACACGTAAGCCCCTATTAGCGAGGGCATGCAAACTGGGCTCACAACTAACCAATCCTAATGTCAAACAGTGTATCCAAGGCCTCATCCCAGCATCCCTCAATACGTCCATAGAGATAGAGCTAAGGCCTCCCGATAGAGTCGAAGACTACACGGTCCGAGACCACCTCCCCTGATGCCCTACGACGTAATAGTTCTGCTAAGGTAATGGTGATACAACGATGTCAATGGACAAGACTTGAGTAGAGATAGGGCTAAAGTGCTTAGGACCGCACCGCATCACACTTCCCCTGATGCCCCACTCGCATCAAGTACATTAACCACACACAAACATTCACATGCCTATTCCTAGCATCATCATCAACACCATGTTGTAAATATGCATGAACAGTAATAACGGAATAGTAGATAACATGTGATATGCACATTACAATCATACAATCATAGAATCATACATGGGATTGGACTCAATAAACAGAATGGTTTATTATTAGCCAATTAGTTTAGGTCTTGTTCCCTCACCTTTGCTTGAATGTAGATCCTCTTTCAAGCTTTAAGAATCATATTTATATCAATAGGAAAACCTAATAAGTCGATACATTTTAATAAGAATTCATTCCAACAGTTTTAAGCTTGCTGTAAAGCAAGGGTCACAGGATGGGTCGCAGGTATCTGAGACCCCAGGGTATAGGGTCGATCATATGGTCGGTTATCCATCGACCCTAGGTGCGACCATAGCTTTCTTGGACTTTTCGAGTGCTAGGGGTCGATCCTGTGGTCTGATAGGGTCGGTTATCAGTTGACCCTAAATGCGACCAGATGTAATTTGAGTCGACTTTTTAACCTATAGTCCACTCTTTCATGTTTTGATCCTTTGGCTTACTTTCATGGTCCACTCTATGATTGTTCTATGTCTTAAAACTACAGGTTACTTCCTTTACTTTGTTTACCATGATTCCCTCCATGGATTCCATTGGAATCTTCCCATGGATGGATGATTGGGTTTCTCCTAGATCCTACCCTCTTTACATGCTATTCTAGGGTCCTACACAATTTATAGAGAATGTTTTCATACCTTAGACTTGCTGAATTTAGAGATTCCTCTGAAACTTTTCTCTTTAGCCTTCTTCTCCAACTTTCCTTCTCTTCCTTCTCTTCTCTTCTCTCACATTCAATTAGGGTTTCAAAAGGAGTGAAAGAGCCTAAGGGACGTCCTATTTATAGAGGAAAACCTCCCAAAATCCATCCCAATGAGTTTAGGAAAGGTTCCCTTTGAATTAGAAAAGTTTCTTAATTTCTAGTTTTTTTCAGTTTGCCTAGGGTCGATCCTAGGGTCACAGAATCCGTCGACCCTAGGGTCTCTAGTCATCCGACCCTAGGACTCAAAAGTCATGGGTTGGACCCTGCTGAGGTGGGATAGACGCTACCTATTTAGGCATGCGACCCTACCCTCTATTTTACTATTTTTGGGTCTATTTCATACCTGGTTTTGTGATTTCCTTCACGCACTTGGTCAATGTGGCTCGACCATGATAGGTAGACCTGGTACAAGGTGGTATGACCGATTAGTTTTGTACGGGTCTTATACTTCTTGTCAATAAGAACTCGACATGGTCCATAACCCTTTTCTAATTCTACTTCTAGTCTCATTGGCGATCGTACAAGCAGTTTGTAGTCTAAAGATTTGAGGGGTAGATTTAGCTTCTTTCCAAACGACACAGATATAAAAGAATGAGTAGCTCCAAAATCAAAGAGTACTCTAGTGGGTATGCCATTAATAGATACGATACCTGTGATTTGTTTTAATTTAGCCTACATGGTCACACAATGTAATGACAAAGTGAAAGGTTCAGGTCATACCTGTGACCACATCAGGCGATGCGGCAGCATCCTCAGATGTAACTGCATATACCTTTCCTTGTTGTATCTTCTTCCTGGGCTTAGGACATTCCCTTGAATAGTGTCCTACTTGGTTGTTGTTAAAGCATATTACTCCTTCATTATTTTTCTTTTGTTGCGGTTGAGCTGCTGGGGTAGTCTTGGCTGCAGCATTGAAACCTTGAGTACGGAAGGGTTTGAATGTCCTTGTATTTCCTCCATTATAAGAATTTCTGTTTGCCCTCTTAATACCTCTATTTTGAGAAAAGTAGCTCTCCTTCTGGCTCGAGTCTATTACTCGAGCAATTTGTACTGCTTCATTGTAGACCTTCTTTTCCAATCCCAAAACATGCTCACGGATGCTTCCCCTAAGTCCCATGACGAACCTTCGGGTCTTTGTATTTTCCTCTTGCATGCTAGCGGGTGCAAAGAAAAATAACTCTTCATAACACTATTCGTATGCATCCACAGTCATTTGCCCCTGATATAAACTCAGGAACTCTCTCTCCATAGATTCTCTAGAACTTCTAGGAAAGTACTTCTCAAAGAATGCCTCTTTATATATACCCCAGGTCAATTGGGTGTGCTTGGTTAATAGATATGTCCTAGTAGACTTCCACTAATGGTGTGCGTTGCCCATTAGCATAAATGTGGCGCACAACACTTTCTCCTCTTCATTCACTGTCATCATCATAAAAAATTTTCCATTTCATCAACCCAGTGTGTTGGCCACAAGGATCTGCTGGCTTGCCATTAAATTCGTTGGGCTTCATCTTCAGGAAACGCTCGACCAATCTGGAGTGGTCTAGCTGATACGAAGCATAGGCCCCATTCATAGGTGGTTGGTACTGATATCCTCCCTGAGCTACTTCAGGGTTTTGCACTTGAGCCTGCATGACTGGTATTTGAGGTGCATGGGGTACTGTGTTACTTTCCCCTGGTACTGTGCTTGTCTATCCTACTAGCATCGGTGTCGTATGTGCAGCTGGAAAAGCCATGCCTATGACAGCTTGCATATTAGATTGCACCTGTTGTATTTGCTGTAGCTGTTGTACCAACTTCATTACCGTCGTAGCTAGATCCGTAGGTGGGACTGGCAAGTTAGTAGGATTTGTCTGGCCATTAGCCACTGACAGTGTTGTATTCAGATTCTCTTGTGCTTCTTATGTGGTTGTCTTCCTCATCAGGTGGTGGTGGTGGAATTGGGTTACGTTCTCGTCTATTCCCTCTTCGCCCAGCCATTTCCTGTTCTGGTGGTAGTAGTGTCTGAAAACAATCATAGCACATGTGAGGAAATCAATATAAATTATTCTCTTAAGTTAAAATCCAACTAATCAATACAAATTTCAAAATTTTCAGATCATTCTGGTAAAAATACTGTATTTTCCATCCTAGGGTCAATGATAGGGTCGGTCCTTATGCGACCCCAGGGTATGCGACCCTGAGAATTGTTGTCAGCTTATCGAGAGCCTAGGGTCGATTGTAGGGTAGGTATACATCCGACCCTAGGTCCGACCCCTAGTTCTCTGTCAGATCACCAAGAGACTAGGGTCGATGACAGGGTCAATCGTAGGGTTGCATGTCTTGGTCGAATTCTGCGACCCTACGATCCAGAATCAAGTTTTTAATCCCGATTTTGTATTCATTTCCCATTCTTTCTCCTTCCTTCCAACTCAACTCGATTTCCTAAGTTGCTACAGTAGCGACCCCCGGTGTTTGGTGATCTTCTCTTCCATTTGTGACTTCCGCTCCGTCTCTTCAGGTATACTCTCTACTATCTCGTATTTTAAAGCTTTCAAAACTAGGTTTTTTTCTCCATTTATATCGTTTTCTTTAAATTAAAATTTTTTTAATCGTAAAAATTTGATTTTTATTGGGGGCTTTTGTTGTTGGTCACCCAATGGATGAAAGCCTTCAAAAATATTTAAGTTTCATCGGTTGGTTATCGAGAAACTTGAAAATTTCTAATTTTGACCTATTTTTTGAGATTTTTTCGAATTTATTGAAATTTCTTCAAACTCGATCTTTCTAGATTAAATTTCCAATAGTATGAACCTTGCAGGATGGTTTGGAACCTATGTAAGTCCTCCTGCCCAAGTGGTTGGGTGAAAAGTGAGGCTTTTGACCAGTTTATGCCGTTATAATGCCAAAATTTTTGGGTTTTTCACCATTATTGATCTATTATCTGTTTTTTCTTTGTTTTGGTAGATAACATGGTTCGTACCAAGGTTCCTAGGTCTCGTGACCCAATACGCTTCCGCTCTAACGAGGCCGAAGCTCAGTATGCTCATTATGCTCGTAAGAAGGTAGAGGGAGATCATCGTGTGGACTTGGCTAGTCTAGTCTTGTTCGATGTGGTGATAGCATTTGGTGACATGGGTTGACTTCCTGTGATTATCTACGATGCTTGTACCCTTCCAGATCTGGTGACATAGTTCTAATGTAATCTCCAGGTGGTGGGAGATCACAATGACAATGAGAGGGGTAGGGAGCTCAGGATCACAAGCTACGTCAAAGGAGTAGAGATTTCCTTCGACTGGAAGTAGTTAGTGGATCTTTTGGGCATATCACATGACGGCCCTCTAGTGTACTGTGCTCCCAGGGAGCCCCTATTCTTTTCCTTGGAGATGCGGGCTGAAATAGACCGTCAGCTTATCAGAGAGGATCGCTGGGAGATGAAAGCGATCAACCTACGTCCAGAGCCTCGGGTGTACTATAATATCATCCAGCACAACCTGATACCCCAGAGTGGACATTATGAGAGGATCTCCCAGTTGACCCAGTACTTACTTTATTGTATCTGCACTAGGCAGCCTGTCTACCTCCCTTATATTATTATGAGGACGATGATCTGTGCTACGCTGCCTGGTCAGATAGGCAACCTGCCCTATGGACGTCTGATCACCACCCTGCTTACCCGCCTAGGTGTTGATTTAGTGGATGAGAGGATTCCGGAGAAGACCTTCTCATTGATTCTGGACTAGGAGGCCATCTGTAGGATGGGCATACGAGATGCTCAGGTCAATGATGAGGAGAGGAAGCTCTGGTGTGTCCTCGTACTCGGGTGGAGGTGGCAGACGCTGAGGCGGCAGCAGCAGCAGCAGGAGGAGCAGGGGTTCATGGGGGTGATGATGACGATCGCATGTATATGGATGTAGACGCTATTCCTCCTCCATCACCTCCACATTCTACTGGAGCTGGCCCATCTCGGGCTCCTCCACACATGGCTGGTCCTTCACGCCCAACTTTGATGATATTATGGGGCTACTGCATGAGATTAGAGAGGCCCAACGTGCGTCAGATCAGCGGATGGCCGAGCTGGCAGCTAATCTCCAGGTGACCTAGACTCAGGTGGCCTGGTTGACTAGAGTGTATGCTGAGGACTATGATAGAGATTGCGAGGCACCTCCTCCTCCAGCACCTCTAGCTCCATGATATATATATATATATATATATATATATATATATATATATATATATATTTTTTTTTTTTTCTTTTTATACTTCTTTGTACTAGAGAGTAACTGTACGGATTGTGGACTGTACTCTGATTTGGATATGTAAACATATTGTTTTTGATTCGATGTATATAAATCTTGTTTCTTCTTTTATATGTGTATTATTCTCTTTCTTAATTTTGTCTCATACAACACAGGTGCTTAAAGTGTGTTCTTATTTCAGCTTTTAAATTTAATCCTAACTCAGTTCATGAACTTTTGTGGAAGTATACTTGTTTAACAGACAGGGCCTGAGAGCTCTAATACCAAGTTGTCACACCCCAATTCTGCACTATTCAGAATGGTGTGATGAACCGCTAATAAACCAACAGTTCAACCAGGATCTCGAATAGGCTGTGTCCGTTTGCTTAAACCATACACATACACAACAATAATCAGAGTAAATACACAATAGCAGAAATCTTTAATATTAAATGAACTGAGATTCTAAAGATGATAACATAAATAAATTATTCAATTATCTTCAAAATACTAAGACATAAATAAAATATTTAATCAATTACATCGTCTGTATAATTTGAATAAAACCTAATAAAAAATGCAAGAGTTGCACTCGCATGACGAATGATGAGATTCCATCAAAACTTCAGCATCCATTGCCGCCGAATGTTCATACATCGGAGCATTCATATAATCTTCAACCGTGGTACATGCATCATCAACTAAAAGCATTCGACGTTGAAAGGGTGAGCACACATCACGACTTAGTGAGCAAACAAAACAATGCAACAAACATATGCATGCATTCAATTCATATCTTTGGTCTGGTTCATCAGTTTGCAATGTGCAATAGAAAGGTTTGGAGGCCGCCGCACCTCTATATACGAGTGTGTAAAATCGCCAGATGGATCAAACACCAATGCCGCCCCCACATGCACCCACCATGGAATAGAGATAGAGCTAAATTTCTTGGATCAAACACCGCATGACACTTCCCTTGATCCCCTACCCATAAATACGCAAGCCCCTATTGGCGAGGGCTTGCAAACTGGGCTCACAACTAACCAATCTTAATGTCAAACAGTGTATCTAAGGCCTCGCCCCAGTATCCCTCAATACATCCATAGAGATAGAGCTAGGGTCCGGTGACCAGGCTGAACCACAATGTCACGTCCCCCCCCTGATGCCCTACGATGTATTAGTTCTGTTAAGGTAATGGCGATACGACGATGTTAGTGGACGAGGCTTGAGTAGAGATAGAGCTAGAGTCTGGTGACCAGGCTGAACCACAATGTCATATCCTCCCCCTGATGCACCACTCGCATCAAGTACACTAACCACACACATACATTCACATGCCTATTCCTAGCATCATCATCATCATCATCATGTTATAATAAACGAAATTAAATATGCATGAACAGTAATAATAGGAATAGTAAATGACATGTGATATGCATATTACAATCATACAATCATAGAATCATACATGGCATTGGACTCAATAAATGAAAATAGTTTATTATTAGCCAATTAGTTTAGGTCTTGTTTCCTCACCTTTGATTGAGTGTAGATCCTCTTTCAGCTTTAAGAACCACTTTTATATCACTAGGAGAACCTACGAAATTGATAGATTCTAATTAGAATTAATTCTAATAATTTAAGCTTGCTGTATAGCTAGGGTCGCAGTTTGGGTCGCAGGTAGGGTAGCAGTTATCTGAGACCCCAGAGTGTAGGGTCGGTCATAGGGTCGGTTTCCCATCGACCCTATGTGCGACCACAGCCTCCCTAGACTTCCCGAAAGCATGGGATCAATCCTGTAGTCTCGTAGGTCCATTCTAAGAATGTTCTATGGCTCATAACTATGATTTTCACACACTTTCCATTGTCAATGATGATTACTTTCATGGATTCCTTCAAAACTCATCTATGGGTAAATGATTTGGGTTTCTCCCAACCCTAACTTCTTCATAAGCTATTCTAGGGTCTTACATAATTCATGGAGAATGTATTCATACCTTAGGGTTGCTGAGATTCAGACATTTCTCTGAATTCCTTCTCTTTAGTTGTCTTCTCAAATTCTCCTTCTCTTCTTCTTCTCTTCCTTCTCTTCTCTTTCTCTCACTTTCAATTAGGGTTCCAAAAGGAGTGAAAGAGGCTAAGGGATGTCCTATTTATAGAGGCAAACCTCCCAAAATACGTCCCATCGAGATTAGGAAAGGACTCCCTAAAATTAGGAAAGTTTCCTAATTCAAGATTTCAGTCTGTCACCATAAGGTCGATGCTAGGGTCGTAGGATCCGTCGACCCTAGGGTCTCAAGTCATCCGACTTAGGACTGAAAAGTCATGGGTTGGACTCTGTTGAGGTGCGGTTGACCCTACCTATTTAGGCATGCGACCCTACCCTCCTATTTACTATTTTTGGGTCAAATTCATACCTGGTTTTGTGATTTCCTTTACGCACTTGGTCCACTTGGCTCGACCATGATAGGTAGACCTGGTACGAGGTGGTAAGAACGGTTTGTTCGATACGGGTCTTATACCTTTCCCTTCTATCCAAACCTTTTTAAATCACGCATAGGAGATATTTTCAAAAATACCTTATCACCTATGGTAAATTCGAGATCTCTGCGTCGATTATCTACATATTGCTTCTGATGGTTCTGAGCTATTCGCACTCTTTCCTTGATAATGTCGACTACTCGACAAGTCTCTTCAACAAACTTTGGTCCAACAATACTCCGTTCTCCAACTTCATTCCAAAATAAAGGAGTTTGACATTTCCTACCATACAGTGCTTTATTGGGTACATCTGTTTAGTCGCTTGGTGGCTGTTGTTATAAGAGAACTCAATCAATGATAATTTCTCATCCCATGATCCTATGAAATCAATAACACAAGCTCGAAGCATGTCTTCTAAAATCTGAATAGTACGCTCCGTCTGTCCATCTGTCTAAGGGTGGAATGCAGTACTAAACTTTAACGTTGTACCCATAGCCTTCTGTAATATTTACCAAAACTTTGAGGTAAAGCGTGGGTCTCTGTCAAACACAATGCTTTTCGGTACACCATGTAATTGGACAATATTATCTACATAAAGCTTAGCTAACCTCTCTAGGGTATACATAGGTCTTATAGCTATGAAACGAGCTATCTTGGTCAAACGATCCACAATCACCCAGACCGCTTTACCTACTCGGGGAGTCAATGTAACCTAGTGACCAAGTCTATAGTGATGCAGTCCCATTTTCATGCTGGTTCTGGTAGTGGCTGCAACAATCCTGCAGGTTTTTGCCTTTCAGCCTTTACTTGATGACAATTCAAGCATTGAGACACAAATTTAGCTATGTATGCTTTCATTCCTCTCTACTAATACAGTTTCTTCAGATCATGATACATCTTCATACTTCCAGGATGTACTGAATAAGCGGTGGTGTGAGCTTCCTTCATTAGTCTGTGTCTAATATCCAAGTTTTCATTTTTAAAAACACATACCCTTCCCTTATATTTTAGTACCTTTTCAATGTCCAAGGTGAACTCAGGAGTAGTCCTACCTTTTTTGAGGTCTTCTTGCACCATTCTCAGATAAGGGTATGATTTAATAGCTGCTTTCACTTCATCTAATAGATCAGGTACAATCTTCAATGTACCAAACATGTTTGAGAAAATATGAATAAACCCTTGGTCAGTTGATTCATTCGGAATATCAATCAAAACTTCTCTTTACCATAATTAAATACTCTCCCTATGACACATGCCACAGTATTTACACTAACTTTTTCTTGGGATTCTGTCATTGCTTTTCTACTCAGTGCGTCAGCAACTACGAGATTTTCTTGGATGATACTGGATATCGCAATCATAATCCTTTAGTAATTCCAGCCTTCTTCTTTGTCTCATATTCAACTCCTTCTGATTAAAAAGATGAGTGAGACTCTTATGATCTGATTTAATCTGAAATTTCTCTCCATACAAATAATGTCTCCATATCTTAAAAGCATGTACTACTGCTGCTAATTCTAAGTCATGAGTGGGATAATTCTTTTCATGTGTCTTCAGTTGTCTTGAGGCTTACACAACTACTTGTTCTCCTTGCATAAGCAAACATCCTAAACCTAACCCAGACGCATCAGTGTACAAGGTAAATGGTTGTCCTGGGATCGGAATAGTCAAAATGGGCGCTGATATCAATCTAGCCTTCAATGTTTGAAAACACTCTTCACATTTATCGATCCAAACAAACTTTTCTCCTTTCTTTGTTAGACTGGTGATAGATATGGCAATTCTAGAGTAATCTTCCATGAATCGTCGATAGTAACTAGCTAAACCTAGGAAACTTCTGATTTTTGCAACATTCTTAGGTGCTTCCCATTTCACATTGGCTTCAATCTTGCTAGAATCCACTTTAATTCCTTCAGCGGATACAACATGGCCTAAGAAAGCAACTTCATTTAGCCAAAACTCACACTTTGAAAATTTGGCGTAAAGCTTCTCCTTTCTTAGTCGCTATAGAGTAGCACTTAGATTTTTTATATGAGTTTCTTTGTCCTTGGAGTAGTCTAGTATGTCGTCAATAAATACAATGACTGACGTATCCAGCATATCGTGGAATACCTGATTCACGAGTTCCATAAAAGTTACGGGTGCATTAGTTAATACAAAAGACATGACTAAAAATTCATAATGTCCATATCTGGTTCTGAATGCTGTCTTCAGAATATCACCTTCCTTGATCATCAACTGATGGTATCCTAACCAAAGATCAATTTTGGAGAACATTTTGGCACCTTGCAACTGATCGAACAAGTCATCGATCCGAGATAACGGGTACCGATTCTTGATTGTAAGCTTATTCAATTCTCGATAATCTATACACAGTCGAACGATAATGTCCTTCTTTTTCACGAACAATACTGGAGCTCTCCATGGTGATATGCTGGGTCTAATATAACCCTTGTCCAGTAATTCTTGTAATTGTACCTTCAGTTCCTTCAGTTCAGTAGGAGCCATTCAATAGGGTGCTTTTGATACTGGTGCGGCTCCGGGTATAAGATCTATAAAGAACTCTCTCGCTCGGTTGGGTGGTAGTCCCGGTAGTTCCTCAGGAAATACATCCAGAAATTTACGCACAACTTTAATATCCTTCATTCATGGTGCTTCATTGGTGAGGTCGACCACGGATACTAGATACCCAATTCCTCATTTCTTAAGGCATTTTCTAGCCTTCAATTCAGAGAGAATGAGTTTTCGTTTGCGAGGAAGTTTGGTTCCCGCAAAACTAAACTTTGCTCCTTCCTTGTCCTTAAATGTCAATTTCTTTTCTGCACATAATAAGTTTGCAGTGTGCCGAGCTAACTAATCCATTCTGAAGATAGTGTCAAAATCTATCATCTCAAGTTGAATTAAGGTTACATCCAAAATCTTTTCATCGATAAGAACTGGACATGGTCCATAACCTCTATCTAGTTCCACTTCTAATCCCATAGGTGATCGTACAAGCAGTTTGTAGTCTAATGGTCTGAGGGGTAGATTTAACTTCTTTCCAAACGACACAGATATAAAAGAATGAGTAGCTCCAAGTCAAAGAGTACTCTGGCGGGTAAGCCATTAATAGGTATGATACCTGTGATTTGATTTAATTTATTCTACATGCTCACACAAGGTACTACAAAATGAAAGCTTCAGGTCATACCTATGACCACATCAGGCAATGTGGCAGCATCCTCAGATGTAACTGCATAAACCTTTCCTTGCTGTAGCTGCTTCCTTGGATTAGGACACTCCCTTAAATAGTGTCCTACTTGATTACAGTTAAAGCATTTAACTCCATCATTACTTTGCTTCTGTTGAGGTGGGCCTATTAGGGTAGTCTTGGCTGCAGCATTAAAGCCTTGAGTATGGAAGGGTTTAAATGTCTTTAAGTTCCCTCCGTTGTATGAATTTCCATGAGGCCTTTTAATACCTCTATTCTGAGCAAAATAACTTTCCCTCTGGCTCGATTCCAATACTCGAGCAATCTGTACAGCTTCATTATAAATCTTCTTTTTCACTTCCAATACATGCTCATGGATGTTTCCCCTAAGTCCTGTGACAAACCTTTGGGTTTTGGTATTTTCCTCCAGCATGCTCGAGAACGAAAGAAAAATAGTTCTTCATAACACTGTTGATATGCGTCTACAGTCATCTGTCCCTGATACAGACTCAGAAACTCCTTTTCCATTTGATCTCTGAAACTCCTTGGAAAATACTTCCCGAAGAAAGCTTCTTTATAAAGATCCCATGTCAGTTGGGCGTGCTTTGTTAACAGATAACTTCTAGTTGATTTCCAGCAGTGGTGCACATCACCTTTCAGCATAAAGATGGCACATAACACATTCCCTTCTTCATTTATAGTCATCATCATAAAGTTTCTTTCCATCTCATAGATCCAATGAGCTGGCCATAATGGATCTGATGGCTTACCTGTAAATTCCTTCGACTTTAACTTAGGAAATGCTGGATCAATCTGGAGTGATCAAGTTGATACTGTGCATATACTCCATACATAGGTGGCTGGTACTGGAAATTTCCTTGGTTATACCCACCTTGCGGTGCTTTAGGATTTTGCACTTGGCCTTGTACTGCTGATGTTTGCAGCACTTGGGGTACAGTGTTGCTACCACCAGGTGCAATACTAGCTTGTCCTACAGGTAAAGGTATCGTGTTTACACCTGGGAAAGCCATTCCCATAGTAGCTTGCATGTTGTCTTGCACTTGCTGTATTTGTTGCAATTGTTGTGCTAAATTCATCACCGCAATCCAAATCTGTAGGTGGCGCAGGTAGGTTGGTTGGGTTGGTTTGGGTGTGCACATTTTGAGGTGCAGCATTTTGAGTTCCAATATTCCCTTCCTGTCCTTGTTGACCTTCATTATCATTAGTCTCCATAGGTGGTGGAGATGGGTTTGCATTTTATCTCCTTTTACTTACTCTGCGTCCAGCCATTTAAACTCTTGGTTGAATGGTACTTGGAAAGGCTGTACATGTGAGACAAGATATGATGGTAGCATTAGGTTAGTCTTACAATGGAAAGTAAGAGAATACAAAATCAATAGGCAAAAGTTCAATCATAATCAAAATGCAGACAATAGTAGGTCATACGGTCGATGGCCTATGGTCGCATGTGGTACGACCATAGGTGCGACCATCACATCCCTGGCAACTTACCGAGACCCTATGGTCAATCAAACGGTCGATGTTATGGCCAATGGTTTTGGTTGAATTGTGCGACCGTAAGATCCAAAATTACTTTTAAAAACCTATTTTTGAGAGTTTCCCTCTCATTTCTTCTTCTTCCTCATACGGTCTCTACTCAACTCACCTCCAATGAGTTGCTATAGTGTCGACCATACAAACTTGGTGATTTTTCCTTCGATCTACGACCTACATTCCGTTCCATAAGGTATGTTCTCTACTCTCTTTCATTTTTAAGCTTTTAGGGTTTTTGTAGGGTTTTCTTTGAATTAATATTTTTCTAATCGTAAAAATTTGATTTTTATTGGGACGTTTTGCTATTAGCCACCCAATGGATGAAATCCCTCAAGAAAATTTGAGTTTCATCGGTTGGTTTGGTAAAAATTTCAAAATTTCTATTTTTGACCTAAAATTTGGGGTTTTTGCCCAATTGTCAAAAATTTTCAAATTCGACCTACCTAGTTACAATTTTTGATTGGATATGCATTTTAGGATGGTTTGGGACCTATGTAAGTCCTCCTGCCCAATGTTTGGGTGAAAAATGAGGCTTTTCTCATTTTACGTCGTTATGCTGTCAAATTTTTAAATTTATCTAACTTGTTTTCTTGATATCTTTTCTTACAGCTATCATGGTTAGCACCAAGGTTCCTCAAGTTCATGATCCACTTCACTTCAGGTCTATGGAAGCGGAAGTGCGATACCCTTGGTTTGACCAAAATAAGGTTAAAAGGGGTACATTTGTGAACTTAGCCCATTCGGCCCTGTTTGATGTGGAGAGGGCATTTGGTGATGTGGGCTGGCTTCCAATGATCCTATACATGGCTTGCACTCGCCCGAACTTGGTTAAGCAGTTCTACTCCTTCAGGTGGAGGGTAACCTAAATGTAGAGAGGGGCAAAGAGCTTCGGATCACCAGCTGGGTGAAAGGGGTTCTGATTTTTTCAATTGTCAGGAGTTGGCTGATCTCCTAGGTATCTCCAATGATGGGCAGTTGGTTTACTGTGCACCCAAAGAGCCACAATTTCTTTCCACACAGATGCGTGCAGAGATTGATAGTCAGATTCTTCGGGATGACCGCTGGGAGGTAAAAGCAGTCAACCTGCATCTAGAGCCATGTGTCTACTGCAAGATTATCTTGCATAATCTGATTCCCCAAGACGAATATTATGAGATGATCTCTCAGCTCACTCAGTACCTGCTATACTGTATCTATACTAGGTAGCATGTCTGTCTCCCATACATTATTCTCTGGACTATGCACCAAGCTACATAGCCTGACTCAAGAAGCAACTTTCCCTATGGGCGGTTGATCTCCACCTTGCTTGCTCGTTTATAGGTGGACCTAGTGGATGAGAGAGTTGTTGAGGATACCTTCTTAGTTGACCTTGACTGGGAGGCCATCAGTAGGATGGGCATGCGAGAGATACAGGTCAGTGATGATGAGAGGAATTCTATGAGACGTCCTCTTACTCGGGTACAACAACAGATGCAGAGGCTGTAAGATCCGTACGTTCAAATTTCGAGGATGAAATTTCTTTTAAGGGTGGTGGAGTTGTAAGACCCGCATGCCACTAACCCGGTCTAACCTTACATTTTGTGTCGTAACCAATATACATATCATGGTCGAGCCAAGTAAACCAAGTGCGTGAAGAAACCCAAGATCCCATATGAAATTTAACTCAAAAAAAGTCAAAATGAGGGTAGGGTCTCATGCCTAAACATGTAGGGTCAACCCCACCTCAACAGAAGTTCAACCCATGACTTTTTGGTCGTGGGGTCGCATGGGTCTCGGATTATGCGACCCTACATCTGACCCTACCTCCTACCCTACACCCTAGGGTCTCATGTTTTAAAAAAAATGTAGGGTCTCAGTACATCCGACCCTACGTCCGACCCTAAGAAAACAGCACGAACCGAAAATTAAGAAACTTTCCTAATTTCAAGGGGATCTTTCCTAAACTCAATGGGACTAGTTTTGGAGGGTTTTCCTCTATAAATAGGACGTCCCTTAGCCTCTTTCACTCCTTTAAAACCCTAATTGAAAGTGAGAGAAAGAGAAAGAAAAGAAAAGAAGGAAACTTGAAGAAGAAGACTAAGTAAGAGGAGGAAGCTCAGAGAAACCTCTGAATAAAGGTATGAACTTAATTCCTTACCTGAATAAGAGATTCTAGAATAGTTATGAAGAACATAGGATTAGGAGAAACCCAAATCATCTATCCATGGACAAGTTTCAAGAGATTCCATGGAGGAAATCATTATGGACTATGAATAGTGTATAACTCGTAGTTTTGAGCCATAGAACAATCATAGAATGGACCATGAAAGTAAGCCAAAGGATCCAAACATAAAAGAATGGACTTTAGAATGAAAAGTCGACTCAGAATACGTGTGGTCGCACGTAGGTTCGAAAGATATCCGACCCTACAAGACCATAGGATCGACCCCATGCCCTTGGGAAGTTTTAGGGAGGGTGTGGTCGCACATAGGGTCGATTGGTATCTGACCCCACGTCTACCCCTAGGGTCGCAGAAACTGCTACCCTAGGTGCGACCTACCCTGCGACCCTACAATTTCAGCTAGTCTAAATTTGTTGGAATTAATTCTAATTAAAATCTATCGACTTGTTAGGCCTTAATAGTGATTTAAAGGTGATTCATAAAGCTTGAATGAGGATCTACAGCAACCAAAGGTGAGGGAACAAGACCTAAACTAATTGGATAATAAAAAGCTATTTTTGCTTATTGAGTCTGATACCATGATTGATTGATTCTATGAGTGTATGCATGTATTGTGCATTTAACATGTCATCCAATATTCCTACTATTACTGTTCATGCATATTTAATTTTGTATATTTATAACATGATGATGATGATGAAGCTAGGAATAGGCATGTGAATGTTTGTATGTGGTTAACGTACTTGATGCGAGTAGGGCATCAGGGGGAGGACGTGACACTATGATTTTTCCTAGTCACCAGACTCTAGCTCTATCTCTACTCAAGTCTAGTCCACTGACATCGTCGTATCGCCATTACCTTAGCAGAGCTATTACGTCGTAGGGCATCAGGGGAGGTGGTCTCGGACCATGTAGTCTCTGACTCTGCTGGGGGGCCTTAGCTCTATCTCTATGGACGTATTGAGGGATGCTGGGGTGAGGCTTTGGATACACTGTTTAACATTAGGATTGATTAGTTGCGAGCCCAGTTTGCAAGCCCTCGCCAACAGGCTTACATGTTGGTATGGGTGCATGTGGTCAGCAATGCCGATACTCATTGGGTACATTGTTTCCATGGTGGGTGCATGTGGGACGGAAATACCGATATTCATTGGACAGCTTTACATACTCGTGTATAGAGGTGAGGCGGCCTCTGAACCTTTCTATTGCACATTGCAAACTTATGAACCAGACCAAAGATATGAATTGAATGCATGCATATGTTTGTTGCATTGTTTTGCTTACTCACTGAGCTCACGTTGGAGAGTTGACCCTCGCGCACGTAATTCTTTTTAGTTTCTGATGTTGTAGGTATTACGGTTGAAGATTATGTCAACAAACCAACATGTAAATGGGTGGCGGCTATGATGAGCAAGCTATGAAGGACTATTGTGATTCGTCAAGCTAGCGTTTCAACTATGGATACGCTTAGTGTTTAATTTTCGCATTTGGATATTGTAATATGTATTAAATTATATTTTGGTTACTTGGAGATAAATGGAATATTAAATATTTATCATGACTAGAACTTAGTTCATTATCTGTAAGACTTCTGCTATTTACTTTATTACCTCTGACTAATGTGGAATTTTTTTGGTTTAACAAAGTGGGGATAGCCTATACGAGATCCTGGTTGAACCATTGGTTTATTGACCGTTCATCACACCATTCTGATTGGTTCAGAATTGGGGTGTGACAACTTGGTATCAGAGCTCTCAGGCCTTTCCCATGAAACCTGAATACTTCCACTAGAGTCCATGAACTGAGTTAGGATAAATTAAAAGCTTTAATAAAAACACACCATAAGCACCTATGTTGGTTGAGACAGAACTTAAACAAGACAATAATGTACATATTAAAGGTGGAACCATATATATACACAAATAGAAAGAGAAAATTCAAAACTTATCCTGATAAACGAATAATATAGGGTAGGATCTATAAGTCGGGCAATTGCCTAAGTATACAAAGGATATAATATAGTAGCAAGAAGGAAGCATCTATAAAGCAGAAAATTAGAATACCGAGTTGGTACTCACAAGATGTGAAACTCGATGTATGACAGAGGAAGGGAAAAAAATGGTTAGTAACGCCTAAATCTCTATAAAGGTAAAGGGAAAGATCTCGGGCTGAATCCAACAGAGATAAGAGAACAATGGCCATAGACGAAAAATGAGAGTAACTATAAAAGAATATAAAGCTATACTCATGAGCGATGTGGAGACTTAGAGTGAGATCCACCACACGCTAATCCATTGCCTGCTAAGCATTACGAAGATTTTGCAACTTGACCCCACCACTATCTGGGTCGAGAACGGGTAGTGAAAACTCATCTGAGAAAATGCTAAATAATGATAATCAGATTGAGATAAATCAAAGGAGGTGAACAACTAGACCACTCCAGCCAATCTACCTGGACTACCCAAGTTGCCAATGTTACATCAACACCTCCAGGTCAAACCAAGTACGATATCGATTGGTAACAACACTGTACCTCCAGCACCTGTTAGCTATAACATAGTGCCTACCATACAGCAAAGCCAGTAATGCACACCCCAGTATAGAAGCTTTGTGCACAATAAGCAGTGTATCAAGGTGGTTACCCTTATCAGCCATCGATGTAGGGGATAGCTACATCATGATCAAATGATCCGACAAGGATTAAAGGAATGTTTTCTGATGATGTAGCCTCATATATATTCAGCAAATGATCAAATCTATTGTGGTCATATAACTAAATAGGTTATATAGGATGCAGTGCATTATTGATTTACTCTTATGATTATAGAGGATGCACATACCTGATTTTAAATTTTTGTGTCCAGGATACCTTATTGATTCAACCTGTCAATTAGAGTTATAGATATTGTTCTTTAATATTAGTCCTGATTATACCAACCTAAGCCACTCTCATGATCGACAACATGAACAGAGATATGAACTGAATGAACAGTTAAATGTTTCATCATGTTGAGCGTAAATCTTCTAATTATTACCTGATTTACTGATGTACGAAAATCTTTCTCCAGATTTATTCTGATAATGCCTCGACCAATGGCATTATATACACGATAGAACCTGTAACCATGAGGTTAAGAGTTATAGAAACTCTATTTTCCATGTATTTGGGCCACCGTACAATTTAACGACCTTTTGATACTGGTTAGATTACCACAGATTTACTCCTGATATTTTAAACCTAAGTTCACTATATAAAGCAAGTGTTCGTCATTATACTAAATTGAAAGAAGAAAATGAATTGCTTTTGGATAAACATTCTAATTCTTACATTTCTCGACATCCATTGATAAGATTTTTAGTGAATAAGGAATTATTGGAAGAAAAATGATTGATTACAGAAAAATCTATATAGCTAAGAAACCTCAGACGAAGTAGTAGAGAATCTATTTCAAGATTGTTAGATAGATGGATATGGTCATGTATATAAAAGAGTGTGTAAGCACCCCATTTTTGCCACCCTCGGCATAAGTGAATCAATATGGCAGGTTTTCGACCTTTAACCCAATGATTTATGATTCTCCACTGATCCCTAAAGCAGGGTCATGGGCTATTACCGGCATGGATGCATAGGTCATAGAATTATCTTCAAAATGAGACCAAAATTGCTCAATTCTGATATCAAATGAAGAAGATATGACCATTTTAGTCGGATGATACATATAAGGGAGGTTTCTGAAATTATTATAAATAATAATAATCCCAGTGGCCTTCATGCAAATTATCCTAAGTCGGATTGTTTGAATTGCAAATCATCATATCTTGATCATCCGACATCGGATTCAGATGATTCCAAGACCATTATTCTTCATTCATGATGTTCTACAAAGTGAACGTAAAAAATCCCGGGTAGAAGTCACCAGTGGGTCCCATGCAAGCTTTCATACAAAATTATTGTTAGAACTTCAAAGCTTCATATTTTTTCCGTTCTACATCGGATTCAGATGATTCCAAGACCATTATTCTTCATTCATGATGTTCTACAAAGTGGACATAAAAAATCCCGGATAGAAGTCACCAGTGGGTCCCATGTAAGCTTGCATGCAAAGTTATCGTTAGAACTTCAAAGCTTCATATCTTTTCCGTTCTACGTCGGATTTAGATGATTCCAAAACCATTATTCTTCATTTGTGATGTTCTACAAAGTGGACGTGGAAAATCTTGGGTAGAAGTCTCCGGAGGGTTCCATGCAAAATTACATACGAAAATGGTCATTTAATATTTAAAAATTCATATTTTGATCATCCCATATCCAAATCAGGTAATTTCAGTTTCATTATGTTCCATTTTTAGTATTCTACAAAGTGGACGTAAAGAATTTCTGGTAGAAATCTCCGAATGATCCCATGCAAAATGGTCAATCAAATTATTAATAATTGGCCTGCTTAAACTTCAAAAATTCATAGGTTGGCCATCTTATTTCCAAATAAGTTGATTCAAGCTCCATTATTCCTCATTTTTAATGTTCTACAAAGTGAACGCAAAAAATATGGAATAAAGGTCATCGAAAAATTCCATGAGGAATGACAGCGGAAATGGCCCATGAAATGATAGAGAGAGAAAATCCAGTTAATTCCAGGCAATCCAGTCAACTCAGCTCAACCCAAGCTAGTCTTGGCCCAACCCAGTCAATCCTTGTCAATCCAGACCAATTCATGGTGGCACATATGCATATATTTCTTTTATATATTATTATATAATGTATAATATATTATAATATATCATATAATATATACATATGTCTTATATGTATATTATATTATATATATTAATATATTAATATATATATAATTATATATATATGTTTTATATATAGAAAAAAAAGGGCATCCAAAGAGAGAAGAAGATATGAAAAAAAAGGAAAGGAGGAAGGACCGAAAGAGGAAAGAGAGAGAGAGCGGTGACGAATAAAAAAAATATATAAAATAAAAGCAGAAAAGGAAAAAACCAAAGAGAAGATCGATAAGATTTGAGGAAAGAAGGGAGAAGATCGAGAAGATTGAGGAGAGAGAGAAAAGAATAAAAAATAAAAAATAAAAACCGAGAAGGAAAAGAATCGAAGAGAAGAGGAGAAGATCGAGAAGATTTGAAGATGGAGGAGAATAAATCGAGATGGAGAAGATTTGAGAGAGGAAAGAGAGAGACCGAATCGAGAAAGGGGGAAGAGAGAGACTGAATCGAGAAAGGGGGAGAGAGAGTCGAGAAGATAAGGAGAAAGAGAGGAGGCCGGTGGATTTGGAAGGAGAATAAAAAATAAAAAAATCAAAATCAAGAAGAGGAGAAGGTGGAGGGCGGTGAGAGAAAGGATAAAAGAAAAGAAAAAAAAATAGAAAAGAAAGGGAGAAGACCGAGAAGAAGGAGGAGGTGGAGAGGAGAAGAAAAAAACAAAAAAAAAATCAGAAAAGAAAAGGAGAAGACCGAGAAGGAGGAGGAGGTGGAGAGGAGAAGAAAAAAACAAAAAAAAATCAGAAAAGGAGGGGAGAAGACCGAGAAGAAGGAGGAGGTGGAGAGGAGAAGAAAAAAACAAAAAAAAATCAGAAAAGAACGGGAGAAGACCGAGAAGAGGAGAAGGAGGAGGGCGGTGAGAGAAAGGATAAAAGAAAAGAAAAAAAATAGAAAAGAAGGAAAACCGAGAAGAAGAAGGAGGAGGTAGAAAGAAGAAAAAAAACAAAATGAGAAGGAGAGGGACCAAATAATAGAGATCGGTGGAGAGAGATTGAGGAGTGATTCAGAAGCAAAGCAAACCGGAGGAAGCAGCAAAAGAAGAGAGAGGAAGAAGCAAGATGGAGAAGCAGGTCAAGAGATGGGGAGGTAAGGACCCAACCTCTGTAATTTCTTTTCGAATAATTTTTCTGCACTAATATGCAAACCCAGCCATGCTCCCTGTTGTTCATCACCACTTGTCCGACTAACCACACTCAGCTACAAACCCCAAAAAACCATTCACTTAACTACCCTCCACTCGCCTTCACACCTACAGATCCACTACTCTCCTTGCTCTTCCAACATCTCACACTACCCAAATCCGTGATAAACCCGTCCTTCAAAATCCCTCCCATGCAACCAAATCACCATACCCGTGGCCATCTTTTAATCCTCACTAAAGCCCTCCAATACAGCACATTCCTCCCATGCATGCAACTCAAACCCGATAAATCCTTATCAGGCTAGTTCACCATCTGATCAAGCTCCATGAAATCCTAACCATTTGATCAAATCTAGCTGCCATTACCCTTGCTGAAACCTGCACCATCCGATCGGTCATATATGAGTTGAACTTTGATTGTTGTTGTCTTGGATACAATGTTTGACAATCATGGCTGTGTTAGGCATTGATGATTGATAAAATTGGATGCTTGATCATGTTAGTATAGTGTTTAAACAAATTTATTCCTATTAATTTCAATATTGATCATGAATTTTGATATGGTGATGATCCTTTAGAGTTGATGAAAGTGATCCGTCTATGGCTGGAATAGATTGAGTCCAATCTTGAATTTAAGATGATATTATACATGAATCATTGGATGATAATTCTGATTTTTTATCATGAGATGATATTAAATCTGTGCCATTGAATGATTAAATCTGATATGGATCATGTGATAAAATTCTTCCCATCGATCTCAATGTTTCAATGTGAATTTTGATATGGCCATTTGATGACATTGATAAAAATTATTGGCCCTTAATCTTGGAATTTTAAGTGAAATTTTTGGGCCATTGATTTTGGATTTTGATGATCAAATGTGGACCATTGATCTTAGATGTGTTGATGTTTGAATCTAAACCATTGGATATTGATTATGAATGATTTAGAAGAATCCAAACAGTTAGATTATCATCATGTGCGATTTAAACCGTTGAATGATCATCATGAGTTAATTAGATGAATCTGAGTCGTTGATATTGGCCATTTTTTATGATTTCTGAGTCGTTGATCATGTTGATCATGTTTTGATGAGATCCGACCATTAGATCCAAGATCTGATTTTGATGCATTAAGGAATTCACATTAGACCTCAACCATAGTTCTTGAGAATCCCATCTGACACATTGAAATATACGTTGTTGGAAAAAACATGAGATGCCATGCTTTATTATAATATTTGTCTGCCACATGCTTACTATCATATTTATATGCTTACTGCCATGTTTGGATGCATACTACCACTGCTATAGTTGGAATCTTTTCATTCGCCATATTTGTCTTGGAAAGAGATAAATTGAAAATTAGCAATTAGGGTAGAAAACCCTAAAAATGGAAAGAATAACAATCAGGGTAGAAAACCCTAAAAATTGAAAAAATAGCAATTAGGGTAGAAAACTCTAAAAATTGAAGGAAAATAGAAATTAGGGTAGAAAACCCTAAAATGAAAGGAAAATAGCAATTAGGGTAGAAAACTTTAAAAATGGAAAGAATAGCAATTAGGGTAGAAAACCCTAAAAATTGAAAAAGCAGCAATTAGGGTAGAAAACCCTAAAAAATGGAAAGAAAATAACAATTAGGGTAGAAAACCTTAAAAAATGAAAAGAATACAGCAATTAGGGTAGAAAATCCTAAAATGGAAAGAAAATAGTAATTAGGGTAGAAAACCCTAAAAATTGAAAGAAAATAGCAATTAGGGTCTTGCCATGCTTAGAAGATAGCATACTAGATCATGCCATATAGGCTCTTGCCTTATTTGCAATACATGCCATATTTGAAAGATTTGTAACAATCTTACTGTATGTAAATCTCTTGCCATAAATGTTTTATGTGCCATATTTAGATAGAATATTCTATTTTTGACAATAACTTATTTTATGCAACAGCCTAGTTGAACTGCCATACATGCATACTTCTAGAAGACAATCTAGGTGTGGGGACGTGCATTTAGGCACCCACATTCTTGGGAAGGGCATAATGGGAATAATAAAAATCTTAATAAAGAAGGAGAATGCTTTGCCAAACTTTCCAAAATTAGAATTCAGGATGAAAATGATAATTTAGGACGATTTTGCCCCTCGACAAACCCTAGACCTAGAACAGGTTCTCAACCCTAAACCTAAAATAGGTTTTCAACCCTAAACCTAGAATAGGTTCTAAATTCTAACCTAGAAAAGGTTATCAGCCCGAACTATGTGGATTCTGATTCCTAGGTCAAACCCTAGGATACGTAGGCCATTTGGGAGAAACCCAAATTCGGATCCACAATTTAGTCCACTCGAACTATCCATAGATCCACTAGGATATCCCTCATATTTTAACCCAAATAGGGTTATCCAACCTCAGTCCACTCGGACTATCCATAGATCCACTAGGATATCCAATAATTTCACCCAATTTCGAACTACACGAATTCTGATTCCTAGGGCAAACCCTAGGATACGTAGGCTATTTGGTAGAAACCCAAATTTGGATCCATACCTTAGTCCACTCGGACTATCCATAGATCCACTAGGATACTCAACCATTTCAACCTAGAGTCCCGAACTACGCGGATTCTGATTCCTAAGGCAAACCCTAGGATACGTAGGCCATTTGGAAGAAACCCAAATTCGGATCCACATCCTTAGTCCACTCGGACTATTCATAGATCCACTAGGATATTCACCCACATTTTGACTCAAATAGGGTTATCCATTTCGAACTACGTGGATTCTGATTCCTAGGGCATACCCTAGGATACGTAGGCCATTTAGGAGAAACCCAAATTCGGATCCACAATTTAATCCACTCGGACTATCCATAGATCCACTAGGATATCCCCCATATTTTAACCCAAATTGAGTTATCCAAACCTTAGTCCACTTGGACTATTCATAGCTCCACTAGGATATTTATCCATATTTCAACCCAGATAGGGTTATCCATATTCCAACCCATAATGGGTTATCCATATTTCAACCCAAATAGGTTATCCTTAGATCCACTAGGACTATCTATCAGTCCACATGGACTATCCAGATCCTAACCCATAGGATTCCTCAGCCTTTCAAGCATAAATTTCAACTTGAACAAAGAACTTAATCATGCACAAGCATAAATCACATCCATAAACTTTAATCACACCTGCACTACGATGGTGAACCTGATTTTCGGAATAATTCCGTAATACGTAGGCAATCTGATGGATACAGATTCGGTTCAATGATATCAAACCCCTTAGTTTGGTTTGGTTTAACAGATAAAGTCTAGCATAAGAAAGGCATAGGAGACCGATTTCGATCGGGCGGTTTGGGTGCCTAACCCCTTCCCATAACCGTAACCTGACGCTTACCCAATCTCTGATGGACCAGAAGTCCAATCTAAGGGTCATGAGTCAATCGAAGTCTTACCTTGGGGTGAGATTTCACATTTCTAAGGTCCTAGACCTAAATCTAGGTGGCGACTTCTTAAGATTTCCATCTTTGCCCTCACAGTGGCGACTCCAGTGGGGATATAAATGTCAAACTCCTAAATGAAAACTTTCCTTGTGTGAATTGGATGCTAGATTTTAGGATACTATATTTATGCTTGTATAATATTGCTTTGGGGGAATGGGTTCTGTCACACATTCGTGCGAGTAGCCGAACCGGGTCCCATGCATATGGGGCAGCCTGCTAGATGAAACACACAGCCTTGGCCTGTACTTTGTGAGACCACGACCGGCGAGCAGCCTGTAATGAGCATTTCTTGGGTCCGCCTGGGAATGCGTTATGCTACTCCATGTCGCTTGGATCCTTGCAACATAGTATATAAAGGGATTGGGGGCCCATTATTCATCGAGCATTCAATGATAGGTTACCCCATCCTCGTCAAGGTGGCCTTTTCTATCCTAACCCAGTTTGAGCCACATGTATGTTATTTTTGGTCCATTCCATTTTTGAACCAACATGGTAAAATCCACTCGATCATAATATTTACGTCCGAGACGTCGAAGTTCTGCCTGTTTTTGTCCTTGACTTGTCAACATGTTTGGATCCACACTTGAGTATTCTTGTCTCTCACTTGTTGGGAGCGTGAGGGTTACGTATACCCACATACACATTAGTGTGGGCGGTCTGTACATGCCCTCCATCGTACAAAGCTCATTGTGTTGACCGTTCAATATTGATACATTAATCTCAAAAATGATCAGAAAATCTTCGTCACGGCATAGATACTATGATCAAGTAGAAATTTACCGATTTTTTCATCTATGAACCGCTTTTGTTAACCATCCCTAATAAGGACGACAGATTAATATATCCATTTCAATTTCATCGAATTCGGTAATCCAATTGGCCAGACCTTGGTACCACTGATTATCCATTTTAGAATCATGAGGTCCCAAGACTGAACACATGGCTTAATCAAATTCAATTAAATTGACTTGGATAATGTTTACCCAATCGCCCTTATGAGGGATCTAACTCTTGTTTGGTTGAGTCATCCTTGATTGTGCATGTGACTTCTACTCCTCCAGATGTCTAGAATCTCAATATTCCTCCATTGGATTTCAATGCCTTTGGAAAAGAGAATCAAACTGCAACTATATCTACCTTTTTAGGGTAAGAGGTCCCTACAACTAAGAAATTGTATTGATCTCCCACCTTGAGATCCATCCATATTATCTTTCTAAATGAATCAATGGAAGTCATGAATCCAGATCTTGATTGAACATCAAATTTTGTAAGAAAGAAGGAAAGATTCAGCCCCTAGGTAAATCCAATCATAGTTCTCAATGTACCTTTGAATTAAGAAAAGATTCAGCCCCTAGGCAAATTCAATCATAGTTCTCAATGTACCTTTGAATTAAGGAAAGATTCAGCCCCTAAGCAAATCCAATCATAGTTCTCGATTCATCTCGGAATTAAGGAAAGATTCAGCCCATAGGCAAATCCAATCATAGTTCCCAATGTACCTTAGAATTAAGGAAAGATTCAGCCCCTAGGAAAATCCAATCATAGTTCTCGATTCATCTCTGAATTAAGGAATGATTCAGCCCCTAGGCAAATCCAATCATACTTCTCAATTCATCTCATAATTAAGGAAATATTTAATCCCTAGGCAAATCAAATCATCATTCTCCATTCAACCCAGAATTAAGGAAAGATTCAACCCTTAGGCAAATCCAATCATTAAGGAAAGATTCAGCCCCTAGGCAAATCCAATCACCGTTCTCAATGTACCTCAGAATTAAGGAAAGATTAAGTCCCTAGGCAAATCCAATCATATTTCACGATTCATCTCTGAATTAAGGAAAGATTCAGCCCCTAGGTAAATCCAATCAATATTCCCTATTCACCTTTGAATTAAGGAATGATTTCAGCCCCTAGGTAGGTCCAATCATCATTTCGGTTCATCCAGAATTAAGGAAAGATTCAGCCCCTAGGCAGATTCAATCACATCCAGTTTATCTCAGAATCAAAAAATATTCAGCCCCTGGGCAGGTCCAATCATTATTTCGATTCATCCAGAATTAAAGAAAGATTTAGCCCCTAGGCAGATTCAATCACATCTAGTTCATCTCAGAATCAAAAAAATATTCAGCCCCTAGGCAGGTCCAACCACCATTACTAGTTCATCTCAGAAATGAAGGAAAGATTCAGCCCCTAGGCCGGTCCAATCATCATTTCGGTTCATCCAGAATTAAGGAAAGATTCAGCCCCTAGGCAGATTTAACCACCATTTCCAGTTCATCTCAGAATCAAAAAAATATTCAGCCCCTAGGCAGGTCCAATCATCATTTCGGTTCATCCAGAATTAAGGAAAGATTCAGCCCCTAGGCAGATTCAACCACCATTTCCAGTTCATCTCAGAATCAAAAAATATTCAGCCCCTGGGTAGGTCCAATCATTATTTCGGTTCATCCAAAATTAATAAAAGATTCAGCCTCTAGGCAGATTCAATCACATCCAGTTCATCTCAGAATCAAAGAAATATTCAGTCCTAGATTCAACCACCATTTCTGGTTCATCTCAGAATTAAAGAAGGGTTTAACCTTTAGGCAGGTTCAATCATCACTCCCAGATCATGCTAAAATGAAGAAGGCATTCGGCCCCTAGGCTTTTTCACCCATCACCTCCTGTTTAGGTTCTGATTCATGTTGGAAATAGGAAAATTTTCATTCATCTGAATTCAATTAGCCACTAGGCTTATCCAACCATCAACTTTGGTTAGGGTTCCAGTTCATGTCGAAACTAAGAAAAGTTTCATTCATTTGAATTTAATTAGCCACTAGGCCGGTCCAACCATCAACTTTGGTTTAGGTTCTGATTCATGTTGGAACTAAGAAGAGTTCCAGTCATTTGAATTTAATTAGCCCCTAGGCTTGTCCAACCATCAACTCCAGTTCAGGTTTTGATTCATGTTGGAACTAAGAAAGGTTCCATTCATATGAACTCAATGTGAGCATGAGTTAGCCTCTAGGCCTGTTCAATCATTACCTTTGATCCATGTTCCACTTCATAAAGGATTCAAAGAGAATTTCAGTCATTTCAACTCAATCAATCCATCATCTCTATCAATTATAGTCCAATCCATGATTGTCTTCCTTGGCCTCTATCAATCGGAGCCCAACTCAAGCAATCCTTGCCTCTAGCAATTAGAGCCCAGTCCATGACTATCAATCTTGATCTCTATCAATCAGAGATCAATTCAAAGTCAATCTTGATCTCGATCAATCAGAGATCAATTCAAATTCAATCTTGATCTCTATCAATCAGAGACCAATTCAAAGTCAATCTTGATCTCTATCAATCAGAGATCAATTCAAAGTCAATCTTGATCTCTATCAATCAGAGACCAATTCAAAATCAATCTTGATCTCTATCAATCAGAGACCAATTCAAAGTCAATCTTGATCTCTATCAATCAGAGACCAATTCAAAGTCAATCTTGAACTCTATCAATCAGAGACCAATTCAAAGTCAATCTTGTCTCTATCAATCGGAGACCGATTCAAAATCAATCTTTGGCTCTATCAATTAGAGCCCGATCCATGTCTATCATAGCCCAGTGCTACAAGTTAGGATCACTCGTTAGGAATGGCAAACGAAGAGCATTCCCCATTGCTTGTCAATAAAGATCAATTCCAGATTCTGGAGTCATCAGGAAATCATGAACCTTCAGCCATGATAGTGCTATCCCATCTCGGGCATTTCTGTCTCATTGGCCAGGGAAATGCTGGAATCCAAAGAGTTGCCCTCATATTTCTTATTATTCAAAGAGGGAATAGAATTTTCCCGAGTAGTAGGGTAAACCAAAGATGAGATCCGATATGCCCCAGGCTAGGATAGGAACCAGAATCACAGCTAGGGAATGGTCCAATGATGAAACCCTTAATCCATAAACTGGGGCATGAACCAGATTGACCTTGGACCCAAATTGAATGCGGTCTAATGAGGAAAGCCATTATGCCCTAAACTGGGGCATAGACCAAATTGATCTTAGACCCAAATTAAGAGTGGTCTAACAAAGAAATCCATTGAACCCCCCAAGCCAAGGCATAAATTAGTCCAATCTTGGATTCAAAATGTTGTAGTGCAATGGCGATACCCCTTGCTCCATAAGCTGGGGCATAAGCTAGAATGATTTTGAACTCAACTAGAAGTGGTCCATTGATGAATCCATCAAACCCTAAACTAGGGCATGAACCAGAGTAACCTTGAGCTTAAAAAGCAATAGTCCGATTTTGAATGGATCCCAAACTGAAAAAAAAGAGGGAGAATTATATGGAAAAGATAGGTGTCTTGCACCTATTAATAGAGGGGCATGATGAGTCCTGCTATTAGATATCTGAAGGAAGACTTATTCCCGCAACGACTGAAGGTGGTCGGCGAAGGCATTATGCCCAACTGGAGCCGCTTGGACGAACTAGTTGTTTCAACTTTCTATTATCGGTATTTGATAGGTCATCCATGTCTGGGTCCAAGATCAATATGCTTGTTGACAAGTCTAGTCTAATCTGTCCTGCAAGAAAAAAAAATCATCCCATTTGGGATTTCAATCTCTGTGCTTTGTCTCTTCCACACATTTCCTTCCAGTTTCATACATCCTCCTATTCTACGTGCACAGTCAATTCTGACTCTGAAGATGATTGAAACGATGAGCCGTCTCCTGAACTTCTACGCCACCTGGCCTCTTGAGAAAGAAAGGTCCAACCCGTCTGGGAAAGCTTTAAATGATCAATTAGGAGACACAAGAGTAGTCTCAAGAAACATGTATTGGAGAAGCTGCCATTTGTTCTATCTGTGAAAAGATTCCAAGGAAAGCATTACATAATAACAGATCATATCAACAGGTCAGCCAATCAGTACAAATGAGTGGAGGACAGATGTGCCACCAAAAAGATGGAAATACCAAAGTTCTTACAAAGTACATCATCTGCAAGCAAGAGATACATGATGAATGATCAATCTCAAAATCAAAGAATGAGGTCATTGGAATACCCAAAAAAAAATTTTCAAGCCTATGTTTTACCTACATCAACAATGGGAGGCAATCAAATCAGATAGAAGGTGATGAGTAACTTCTAGAGGACAACATATGGATTCACCGTTCAGATAAAATCAGATACTAGATGAGCAGTCACAAAATGCTCATAAAGTTTACAGAAGATCAGAGTACTAACTGGGGCAAAGATGTTCTATCTGATTGGAAACGTTTGGAAGAAAAAAATTCAAATCCAATATTGAAAGTCATGATTCAATTTTACGATCAAGCGAAGCACTACATTATGTGGCCTTTGCATCCAAGAAAAAAAAAGAAAAGAAAAAAGAAAAAAGAAAAAAAGAGAAGAAAAGAAAATAGCAAGATGTTGAATGGCATTGGAGCTCGACAGTAAGTCAATTGTCCCTCTCACTTCAAGAAGATGGTAGTTCCAACTAAAGCCTGATAGCAAGTTCGATCATTCGTCGAGATTCACAGCATGTTGGACCGGACTTTTGATTTTGGCCAATTACATCCTGCCTTTATAGGAGACGATCTCATCACTTCTTCATCATCAGAGAAAGATTTCTCATTGGCATTAGACTCTCTCTCCCGTCTATCAATCTGACGGCCTTCCAAGGAGTCTCTATCACAAGTCTTTCTTTTGATTATCAATTTTTATGGCATTGTATCTCATGATCATGTCATCATCTTATGTACAATTCATAAATCTGGCTGGAACTCTCATCTGTCGTTCATTACATCCGACGGCTTCCCAAGGTTCCTATAAGCCCTTCATTTCTCAAGCCAATAAAATGGGATCTTCTCGGTAAGGTAAATCCATTCTACATAAATAACCAAACACTCTCCCAATGGTAGACCCATGTGGACAGTTTCACATCAGTCATCTTAGACCTTCAACATCAATACTTGTCAACAAACCTAAAGGTTTCAGGCCCAAATATGATCGTGACTGATTCGGAATCTCGATATAGCTTGTTGGGACACGTGTGCCATCTGAACATCTCCAAGAAAGGAAAACATAATTCGGCATCATTTTTTATTTTGGTGTGGGACTGCATTTCCCTAAGGTCGCTTTTAGGGATGATTCAAATAGCTGCCCGCCTATCAATACGTGTAGGTGTCAACTTAAACAGTGGAGCAAGGCTACCCATTTGTCATGAAAGCCATGCCGTTCAGATTTCCCCTAAGGGTTTCAGACCATTGGATAGGACCATAATTTTGGCAATATCCTCACCATATCAAAACTCTTTATTCAACCCAAGATGGGTTTTGTAAAAAGAAAAAATAAAAAAATAAAGGAAAGAAAAGAAACCTCAGCAGGGAAAAAGCAACCCAAGAAACTTTGATGGGCAACCCATAATACCTCAGTGGTGATAGGCGACCTGATGCAACCCTAAAGCATTGCCCTCATTGGCCCTTCATAGAAAAATTCAGTGGTTCATGTAGACAAGTGTCATAACAATTTACCCTCCATAAGGAAAGGAACCCCTCTTGCTCTCCAGTGAATCATACTCGAAGGAGTTGAACAAACCATCACCTTTTTGGCTCCAAAGCATTGCCTTTCAACAGAATTCTATCTTCAAATCCTTTGGTCATGTTAGGAAGAGAGCAAATTCTCATGGCCTGGTTACAGATGTAGCCAAATTCATCAAATCATCAGCTCCCTCATTTTCCAATATTCAAGAAGGGTTTATCTAAGAAATCATTTTCTGCAATCAATCTGTCAATCTTCCCTTGACCTTGGAAGCATGGTCAAATTCTTGATGCAATCCAGATTCAACCTAGTTCCAACTTTGTTAGGTTGCTCATTTCCTTCTATAGTAGCGGTCTGTCACAACATGCAGACATTGGGGCATAGATATACCCTATGTAGAGGAATTGAACTTGATCATCTAGGATCCATTGTCTAGTCTGAAGTCATTGACTTTCCTAGTC
The DNA here is from genome assembly GCA_028583415.1 of Protea cynaroides. Lineage (NCBI taxonomy): Eukaryota > Viridiplantae > Streptophyta > Magnoliopsida > Proteales > Proteaceae > Protea > Protea cynaroides. The sequence continues at coordinate 31,967,266 of CM053274.1, forward strand.
AATAGAAGTGGGTCCGTCCAAGTTGGTTTTTGCCAAATTCTCAGTTCTCCCAATCATGTTGATGTGGTCGCTCACCTGTTAGGAGTTGGTCACCAAATTCTCTGAAGGAACACTTCGAATCATTTGCTCCTCGTGCCTACTTTGAGGCCATGGTTCATTTATCTTTCAAAATTGACACAACAATATTGCAAGGCCCTAAGCTTTTCATAAGCCTAGATCAAGGGCCAAACCCATGTCACATTTCATCGCCGCATGGCTATTCTACCAATTTGATCTACCATAATGCACAGTCAAAGAACTTAGTTGATCAGATGTCCCTCGATAGTCTAACACCAAGGTCAATCAATAAAATCACTTTGGTTAGAGACTGTCAAGCTCCCCTCATTCTTCTCCAAAATCCTCGCTAGAGTTTCTTTCAATCCAAAATCCAACAACACCAATGTTGGCTGAAGAAAATCATCACCTTCAAATTACATGGAACCCTTCAAAGGGAGTAACCAAGTCATCCCTACCATGCTGAAATTGAGTCAAACTTTCAGTACCAGGTCATACATGGCAAATTTCAAATCTAGGTATCATGCCAGTGAAGTCCATGACACCATTTCCATTGATGTCATGTTTTGTGCCTTCACCAATAAAGCAGGAGCAAAAAAACTTGGAAAACTGCCAAGGAATTCACCGTCATTTCAAATATGTCCAGCACTCTATAGGTTCAAAGTCAAGAGACTTCCAAGATGGGTCAGATTTCAACCCTAAAGGTTTAAAGTCAACAAAGCCTTCCTGTATGGGTCACTTTCAAGCATCCTAAAGGTTCATAGCCATAGAGCTTCCAAGAAGGATATTCCTATTTTCAATTCCGAAGGTCCAAAGCTGGTAGGAAATTCAAAGATGAGTCATTTAGTCTCACCCTATAAGTGACCTTCTGAAATCTTGCTCATTTCAAAATCAATAGCAAATTCCTCACCCTAAAAGTGACCTTCTGAGTTCTTGCTCATTTCAGAATCAAATGAAGAGCCTTAGCTCATCCAAAGTTCAAATCAATCTCAGTCTATAAATGAATCAAATGTAGAGCCCTATCTTATCCAAAGTTCAAATCAATCTCAATCTATAAGTGAATTAAATGCATAGCCCTAGCTCATCCAAAGTTCAAATAAATCTCAGCCTATTAGTGACAAATGCATAGCCCTAGCTCATCCAGAGTACAAATCAATCTCAGCCTATTAGTGAATCAAATGTAGAGTCCAAGCCCATCCAAACATCAAGTCAATCTCAGCCTATAAGTGAATCAAATGCAGAGCCCTAGCTTATTCAGAAAATCAATCTTAGAATCTCAATCAAAAGAGCCTCAGTTCAATCAAAGAAAAGACATCAAGTCTTCCATCAAGACAAATCAAAGCCGAGCTCAAGCTTGTGCAATCAGCCTTGTATTCACAGTCTAGCTCCATACAAGAAGAGGTTTATCAGCCTACAAATGGATCAAGCCGGGTTCGAGCCCGCACATACCTTGCATCATGAGTTCCACCTCCGCAAGAAGAGGTTCCCAGCCAACAAATGAGCCTTGTATTCACAGCCAAGCTTCATGCATGAAGAGGTTTATCAGCCTACAAATGGATCAAGTCGGGTTCAAGCCCGCACATACCTTGCATCATGAGTCACCTCAGCAAGAAGAGGTTCCCAGCCTATAAATGAGCCTTGTATTCACAGCCTAGCTTCATACAAGAAGAGGTTTATCAGCCTACAAATGGATCAAGCTGGGTTCAAGCCCGCACGTACCTTGCATTGAGTTCCACCTCAGCAAGAAGAGATTCCCAGCCTACAAATGAGCCTTGTATTCACAGCCTAGCTTCATACAAGAAGAACATTCATCAATTCTCCAAGAAGAGCAAACCTTCTTTCCAATCGAACTACGTTCTGGGCTTGATTTCTAGGACACCCTTAGAATACGTAGGCAGTTTAGGAAGAATTACCCTATGTGCAGCCCAATAAATAATATCACTCATACCCCAAAAATGTGGTTTTTTTATCTTTAGCCTTCAACTAATAACAATCTCGATTAAAGAGGGGCATCTGTAAGCACCCCATTTTTGCCACCCTCGGCATAAGTGAATCAATATGAGGTTTTCGACCTTTAACCCAAAGATTAGTGATTCTCCACTGATCCCCACAGCAGGGTCATGGGCTATTATCTGCATGGATGCATAGGTCACAGAATTATCTTCGAAATGAGCCCAGAATTGCTCAATTCTGATATCAAATGAAGAAGATATGACCATTTTAGTAGGATGATACATATAAGGGAGGTTTCTGAAATTATTATAAATAATAATAATCCCAGGGGCCTTCATGCAAATTATCCTAGGTCGGATTGTTTGAATTTCAAATCATCATATCTTGATCATCCGACATCGGATTCAGATGAATCCAAGACCATTATTCTTCATTCATGATGTTCTACAAAGTGGACGTAAAAAATCCTGGGTAGAAGTCACCAGTGGGTCCCATGCAAGCTTTCATGCAAAATTATTGTTAGAACTTCAAAGCTTCATATCTTTTCCGTTCTACATCGGATTCAGATGATTCCAAGACCATTATTCTTCATTCATGATGTTCTACAAAGTGGACGTAAAAAATCCCAGATAGAAGTCACCAGTGGGTCCCATGCAAGCTTGCATGTAAAGTTATCGTTAGAACTTCAAAGCTTCATATCTTTTCCGTTCTACGTCGGATTCAGATGATTCCAAAGCCATTATTCTTCGTTTGTGATGTTCTACAAAGTGGACGTGGAAAATCTTGGGTAGAAGTCTCCGGAGGGTTCCATGCAAAATTACATATGAAAATGGTCATTTAATCTTCAAAAATTCATATTTTGATCATCCCATATCCAAATCAGGTAATTTCAGTTTAATTATGTTCCATTTTTAGTATTCTATAAAGTGGACGTAAAGAATTTCTGGTAGAAATCTCCGAAGGATCCCATGCAAAATGGTCAACCAAATTATTGATAATTGGCCTGCTTAAACTTCAAAAATTCATAGGTTGACCATCTTATTTCCAAATAAGTTGATTCAAGCTCCATTATTCCTCATTTTTAATGTTCTATAAAGTGAATGCAGAAAATGTGGAATAAAGGTCATCGAAAAATTCTGTGCGGAATGACAGCGGAAATGGCCCATGAAATGATGGAGAGAGAAAACCCAGTTAATTCCAGGCAATCCAGTCAACTCAGCTCAACCCAAGCTAGTCTTGGCCCAACCCAGTCAATCCTTGTCAATCCAGACCAATTCATGGTGGCACATATGCATATATTTCTTTTATATATTATTATATAATGTATAATATATTATAATATATGATATAATATATACATATGTCTAATATGTATATTATATTATATATTAATATATTAATATATATAATTATATATATATATATATATATATATATATATATATATATATATATATATATATGTTTTATATATAGAAAAAAAAGGGGATCCAAAGAGAGAAGAAGATATGAAAAAAAAGGAAAGGAGGAAGGACCGAAAGAGGAAAGAGAGAGAGAGCGGTGACGAATAAAAAAATATATAAATAAAAGCAAAAAAGGAAAAAACCGAGGAAAAGATCGAGAAGATTTGAGGAAAGAAGGGAGAAGATCGAGAAGATTGAGGAGAGAGAGAGAAGAAAAATAAATAAAAAAATAAAAACTGAAAAGGAAAAGAATCGAGGAGAAGAGGAGAAGATCGAAAAGATTTGAAGATGGAGGAGAATAAATCGAGATGGAGAAGATTGGAGAGAGGGAAGAGAGAGACCGAATCGAGAAAGGGGGAAGAGAGAGACCGAATCGAGAAAGGGGGAGAGAGAGAGTCGAGAAGATAAGGAGAAAGAGAGGAGGGCGGTGGATTTGGAAGGAGAATAAAAAAATTAAAAAATCAGAATCGAGAAGAGGAGAAGGAGGAGGGCGGTGAGAGAAAGGATAAAAGAAAAAAAAATAGTAAAGAAAGGGAGAAGACCAAGAAGAAGGAGGAGGTGGAGAGGAGAAGAAAAAAACAATAAAAAAAATCAGAAAAGAAAGGGAGAAGACCGAGAAGGAGGAGGAGGTGGAGAGGAGAAGAAAAAAACAAAAAAAATCAGAAAAGAAGGGGAGAAGACCGAGAAGAAGGAGGAGGTGGAGAGGAGAAGAAAAAAAAACAAAAAAAAATCAGAAAAGAAGGGGAGAAGACCAAGAAGAGGAGAAGGAGGAGGGCAGTGAGAGAAAGGATAAAAGAAAAGAAAAAAAAACAGAAAAGAAGGAAAACCGAGAAGAAGAAGGAGGAGGTAGAAAGAAGAAAAAAAACAAAATGAGAAGGAGAGGGACCGAATAATAGAGATCGGTGGAGAGAGATTGAGGAGTGATTCAGAAGCAAAGCAAACCGGAGGAAGCATCAAAAGAAGGGAGAGGAAGAAGCAAGATCGAGAAGCAGGTCAAGAGATGGGGAGGTAAGGACCCAACCTCTGTAATTTCTTTTCGAATAATTTTTCTGCACTAATATGCAAACCCAGCCATGCTCCCTGCTGTTCATCACCACTTGTCCGACTAACCACACTTAGCTACAAACCCCATAAAACCATTCACTTAACTACCCTCCACTCGCCTTCACACCTACAGATCCACCACTCTCCTTGCTCTTCCAACATCTCACACTATCCAAATCCATGATAACCCCGTCCTTTAAAATCCCTCCCATGCAACCAAATCACCATACCCGTGGCCATCTTTTAATCCTCACTAAAGCCCTCCAATACAGTACATTCCTCCCATGGATGCAACTCGAACCCGATAAATCCTTATCAGGCCAGTTCACCATCTGATCCAGCTCCATGAAATCCTAACCATTTGATCAAATCTGGCTGCCATTACCCTTGCTGAAACCTGCACCATCCGATCGGTCATATATGAGTTGAACTTTGATTGTTGTTGTCTTGGATACAATGTTTGACAATCATGGCTGTGTTAGGCATTGATGTTTGATAAAATTGGATGCTTGATCATGTTAGTATAGTGTTTAAACAAATTTGATCCTATTAATTTCAATATTGATCATGAATTTTGATATGGTGATGTTCCTTTAGAGTTGATGAAAGTGATCCGTCTATGGCTGGAATAGATTGAGTCCAATCTTGAATTTAAGATGATATTATACATGAATCATTGGATGATAATTCTGATTTTTTATCATGAGATGATATTAAATCTGTGCCATGATTAAATCTGATCTGGATCATGTGATAAAATTCTTCCCATCGATCTCAATGTTTCAATGTGAATTTTGATATGGCCATTTGATGACATTGATAAAAATTATTGGCCCTTGATCTTAGAATTTTAAGTGTAATTTTTGGGCCATTGATTTTGGATTTTGATGATCAAATATGGACCATTGATCTTTGATGTGTTGATGTTTGAATCTAAACCATTGGATATTGATTATGAATGATTTAGAAGAATCCAAACGGTTAGATTATCATCATGTGCGATTTAAACCGTTGAATGATCATCATGAGTTAATTAGATGAATCTGAGCCGTTGATATTGGCAATTTTTTATGATTTCTGAGTCGTTGATCATGATGATCATGTTTTGATGAGATCCGACCATTAGATCCAAGATCTGATTTTGATGCATTAAGGATTTCACATTAGACCTCAACCATAGATCTAGAAAATCCCATCTGACACATTGAAATATACGTTGTTGGAAAAAACATGAGATGCCATGCTTTATTACCATATTTGTCTGCCACATGCTTACTATCATATTTAGATGCTTACTGCCATGTTTGGATGCATACTACCACTGCTATAGTTGGAAACTTTTCATTCTCCATATTTGTCTTGGAAAGCGATAAATTGAAAATTAGCAATTAGGGTAGAAAACCCTAAAAATGGAAAGAATAGCAATCAGGGTAGAAAACCCTAAAAATTGAAAAAATAGCAATTAGGGTAGAAAATTCTAAAAATAGAAGAAAAATAGCAATTAGGTAGAAAACCCTAAAATGAAAGGAAAATAGCAATTAGGGTAGAAAACTCTAAAAATGGAAAGAATAGCAATCAGGGTAGAAAACCCTAAAAATTAAAAAATAGCAATTAGGGTAGGAAACCCTAAAAAATGGAAAGAAAATAACAATTATGGTAGAATACCTTAAAAAATGAAAAGAATACAGCAATTAGGGTAGAAAATCCTAAAATGGAAAGAAAATAGCAATTAGGGTAGAAAACCCTAAAAATTGAAAGAAAATAGCAATTAGGGTCTTGCCATGCTTAGAAGATAGCATACTAGATCATGCCATATAGGCTCTTGCCTTATTTGCAATACATGCCATATTTGAAAGATTTTTAACAATCTTACTCTATGTGAATCTTTTGCCATAAATGTTTTATGTGCCATATTTAGATAGAATATTCTATTTTTGGCAATAACTTATTTTATGCAACACCCTAGTTTAACTGCCATACATGCATACTTCTAGAAGACAATCTAGGTGTGGGGACGTGCATTTAGGCACCCACATTCTTGGGAAGGGCATAATGGGAATAATAAAAATATTAATAAAGAAAGAGAATGCTTTGCCAAACTTTCCAAAATTAGAATTCAAGATGAAAAGGATAATTTAGGATGATTTTGCCCCTCGACAGACTCTAAACCTAGAACAGGTTCTCAACCCTAAACTTAAAATAGGTTCTCAACCCTAAACCTAGAATAGGTTCTAAATTCTAACTTAGAAAAGGTTATAAGCCCGAACTACGTGGATTCTGATTCCTAGGTCAAACCCTAGGATACGTAGGCCATTTGGGAGAAACCCAAATTCGGATCCATAATTTAGTCCACTCGGACTATCCATAAATCCACTAGGATATCCCTCATATTTTAACCCAAATAGGGTTATCCAACCTCAATCCACTCGGACTATCCATAGATCCACTAAGATATCCAACCATTTTACCTAATTTTGAACTACGTAAATTCTGATTCCTAGGGCAAACCATAGGATACGTAGGCTATTTGGGAGAAACCCAAATTCGGATCCATACCTTAGTCTACTCGGACTATCCATAGATCCACTAGGATACTCAACCATTTCAACCTAGAGTCCCGAACTACGTGGATTCTGATTCCTAGGGCAAACCCTAGGATACGTAGGCCATTTGGAAGAAACCCAAATTCGGATCCACATCCTTAGTCCACTCGGACTATTCTTAGATCCACTAGGATATTCACCCACATTTTGACCCAAATAGGGTTATCCATTTCGAACTACGTGGATTCTGATTCCTACGGCAAACCCTAGGATACGTAGGCTATTTGGGAGAAACCCAAATTTATATCCACACATTTAGTCCATTCGGACAATCCATAGATCCACTAAGATGTCGATTCCCATTTCAACCCAGAGTCACGAACTACGCGGATTCTGATTCCTAGGTCAAACCCTAGGATACGTAGGCCATTTGGGAGAAACCCAAATTCGGATCCACAATTTAGTCCACTCGGACTATCCATAGATCCACTAGGATATCCCCCATATTTTAACCCAAATTGAGTTATCCAAACCTTAGTCCACTTGGACTATTCATAGCTCCACTAGGATATTTATCCATATTTTAACCCAGATAGGGTTATCCACATTCCAACCCAGAATGGGTTATCCATATTTCAACCCAAATAGGGTTATCCTTAGATCCACTAGGACTATCTATCAGTCCACATGGACTATCCAAATCCTAACCCATAGGATTTCTCAGCCTTTCAAGCATAAATTTCAACTTGAACAAAGAACTTAATCATGCACAAGCATAAATCACATCCATAAACTTTAATCACACCTGAACTACGATGGTGAACCAGATTTTCGTAATAATTCCGTAATACGTAGGCAATCTGATGGATACAGATTCGGTTCAATGATATCAAACCCCTTGGTTTGGTTTGGTTTAACAGATAAAGTCTAGCATAGGAATGGCATAGGAGATCGATTTCAATCGGGCGGTTTGGGTGCCTAACCCCTTCCCATAACCATAACGTGATGCTTACCCAATCTCTGATGGACCAGAAGTCCAATCTAAGGGTCATGAGTCAATCGAAGTCTTACCTTGGGGTGAGATTTCACATTTCTAAGGTCCTAGACCTAAATCTAGGTGGCGACTTCTAAAGATTTCCATCTTTGTCCTCACAGAGTGCATGAGCAAGAAAATGAAGTAATAATCACAAGATATTTTTTGAGGTATATGAAAGAGAGATCAGGGTAGAACAGCAGTGATAAAGGAAATATAAATTAATGAGTTTTTCTATGAGATTTTGACGATAGTCTTTGAAAAATTATAAGAGATGAAAGAACTAGACAAGCTCTTAAGACCGTTAAATCAGATTTTGCTAGTTCAAGCCCTTTTGGACTAGATGTTGTGTTAGATGAGTGTTATGAATAATGTTTGAATCATAGGGATGGACAGAATTTGGATGCAACCTAATTCGACTTGTGATGCCAGACAATGACGTCATCTTGGGAATAGACTGGTTGTCTCAAGAATCTACAAAGTTGTTATGTGCATAGAAGAGGTTATCATTCAAGAATAAAGATGGAATATAATTTAGTATTATTGGAAGTATGTTGCCTAAGAAGTGAAAGCTGATCCTATCTATGCTAAAGGCGAAGAGATACTTTGAAGAGAAAAAAGTTGGATATATGGTATCTGTGGTATACGTTACCAAAGAAGCACCACAAATGAAAGATATTGATGTGATGCATAAATTTTCTATCCTGTTTCTAGGAGACTTACCTGGGTTACCATCTGATCATACGATCGAGTTCGTCATCGACTTGTTACCAAGGACGATACTTGTGTCAAAGGCACCTATAGAGTAGTTCCTATGTAGTTGAAGAGATTGAGACTCAACTACAAGAGTTATTAGACTAAGGTCCTAATAGGCTAAGTATTGCATCACGGGGAGTGCCAATGCAATTGGTGAAGAAGAAGGACGGTAGTGTCAATTTATGTATAGACTATCGGCAACTAAACAAGCTCACGATCAAAAATCGATAATTACTACCTCAGATCGATGACTTGTTTAAACAGTTACAAGGAGCAAAGGTATTTTCTAAAATTGATCTTCGGTCGAGATATCATCAGTTGAAGAATTTGGACAGAGACATTCCGAAGATAGTTTTTAGAATCGGGATTGGACATTATGAGTTTCCGATTATGACAGTTGGATTAACCAATGCCCTTACATCTTTTATGGAGCTGATGAACTGGGTGTTTCATGAAATGTTGGACACGTTGGTCATAATTATCATAGATGATATTTTGGTTTATTCCAAGAATAAAGCAACTCATTCAATAGATCTTGGAATAGCTTCACAACAGCTGAGAAGGGAAAAGCTTTACGCCAAGTCCAAGAAATATGAGACATAAATAAACAAAGTGATCTTCTTAGATCACATAGCATCATAAAAAGGGATAAAAATGGACCCTATTAAGATAGAAGTAATCATATGGTGAGAAACACCTAAAGAATATTGTGAAGATCAGAAGTTTCTTGGGTTTAGCTGATTATTACAAATGATTTAAAGAGGACCACTCTATGATCGCAATACCTCTTACCAAGCTAACCCGGAAGGGAGAGGAGTTTAATTAGACTGACAAGTGTGAAGAATGTTTCCAAACTCTAAAAACAAGGTTGATATCAGCTTCCATCTTGATCGTTCCGGTACTAGGGAAACCTTTTACCCTATACATCGAAGCTTTCGGATTGGATCTAGGATGCGGGTTGATGCAAGGTAAATAAGTGATTGCATATGCTTCAAGAAAACTGAAGGAGCATTAAAAGAATTACCCTACTCATGACTTGGAATTACCGGTGATGAATTATGCAATCAAGACTTGGAGACATTATCTATAAGGAGAAGAATTTAGATTAAATGGGAACACAAGAGTTTTATTTATCTCTTCACCAGAAAGAGTTGAACATGAGGATAAAAATAGTTGGAAATTCCCAAGGATTTAGACTGTGATATTGAGTGTCACCGGTGCAAGGCTAATGTAGTAGCTAAGGCCTTAAGCAAAAAGAGAATTATGAAGTCCGAGGAAGGATCCAGTACAAATGTTGCCTTATGTTTCACAGCAACAAATTCAGATTTAGAAGAAGAGTAGCATATAATAGAAACTCGTGATGATCCAATTGAGTGAGGACTTATGGATGAACTTATGGAGCAATAATTCTACGACTGCGCTTGTGGCATTAAAGATCATCTCTAAATTGATGGATGAAGTAGAAGTGGTAATTTTGATAGATCCTTATATAAGAACTGTGCAAGAAGATTTAGAGAAGAAAAACCTGAACCTGACTTGCTTTGGATGCGGAGACGGTACTCAGATGCAGAGGTAGATTCTGAATACCTGAAGATAAAGACTAAGATATCATGAAGAGGATAATGATAAGTGCCCATTGTACTCAATATTCAGGACATCCTAGAGTATCAATATGTATCGTGACCTAAAGAGATTGTACTGGTAAAGAGGAATGATAACAAATGTGGCTTTGTGAGTCTTCCAGTGTTTAAATTATCAGCAAGTAAAGGCTGAAAGACAAAGACCAACATGGCTTACTACAACAACCATCAGAGCCAGCTTGGAAATGAAACTTGTCACACCCCAATTTTGGTCTAACCAGAATGGTGTGATGAACCGCTAACAAACCAACGGTTCAACCAGGATCTCTAATAGGCTATCCCCGCATTATCCAAACTTTCACACATCCATAATCATAATCAGAGTAATACACACTAGCGGAAAATTTATAATAAAATGAACTGAGAAACTAAGATGATATCATTAATTTAATAGCAAATTATTCTGTTTTCAACTGAGACATAAATATTTAAATAGCAAATACATGTCTTTATAAATCTAATGAAAGAAACCTATAAAAATATCTAATCAAATACACACGAGTTGCACTCGCAAGAGGAGTCGTGTGTATCATCTTCAGCTCCAGCGTCCATTGTTGCTATATTCCCGTACGTAGACACGTTCATATAATCTTCAACTGTGTAACCTGCATCATCAACTAAAAATATTCGACGTCGAGGGGTGAGCACACAACACGGCTCAGTGAGTAGCCAAAACAATGCAACACTACATGTGCATGCACATCAATTTATATCTTTGGTCTGGTTTGAAGTTTGCAATATGCAATAGAAAGGTTGAGGTAGCCAAAGGTCACGTTTATTGATGCCGCCTCTATACACGAGTATGTGACGTTACCCGAAGATCACGTTTATCGTCAACTCACATGCACCCAATCATGAACATTATATAACAAAGGTTACGTTTATTGTTATATAGTGCCATACCAACACATAAGCCCCTGTTGGCGAGGGCTGCAAACTGGGCTCGCAACTAACCAATCCTAATGCCAAACAGTGTATCCAAGGTCTTACCCCAGCATCCCTCAAAATGTCCATAGAGATAGAGCTAAGGCCCCCCGGTAGAGTCAGAGACTACAAGGACCGAGACCACCTCCCCTGATACTCTACGACATAATAGTTCTGCTAAAGTAATGGCGATACGACGATGCCAATGCACAAGACTTGAGTTGGAGATAGAGCTAAAGTGCTGAGACCCGCCAAAGGTTAACGTTTATTGACGTTCTCATCACACCCCCCCTGATACTCGCTCGCATCAAGCACATCAACCACACACATACAAGCACATGCCTATTCCTATCATCATCATCATCATCATGTTATAAACAACAAAGTAAATATGCATGAACAAGTAATAGAAATATTGGATGGCATGCTGTATGCACATTACAAACATATTCGCATAGGATCAAGCATAGCATAGGACTCAAAAATAGAAAACAGTTTATTATTAACCAATTTAGTTTGGAGTTAAGGTTCCTCACCTTAGCTTGCTAAAAGATACTTTTTCAAGCTTTAAAATCACCTTTATACTGTTATTATATTGCTAAAAGACCTAACAAAGTCGATAGAATTTAATTAGAATTAATTCAGAATTTAAAAACCATTCTGTCAACTGAGGGTCGATGCTAGGGTCGATGCTAGGGTCGATGGGTCTATCGACCCTCCCCTCTTTCTGGACTTCCCAAATGTTGAGGGTCGATGGTCATAAACACCTAGGGTCGGATGGCCTATCGACCCTGGGTGCACCCTCGGTGCACTCTGGTCCAATTCCCACTTTTAAATCCATTCTTCGTGTTTGGGGTCCTATGGCTTGCTTCCTACATTCATTCAACATTCATTCCATGGTCTAGAACCATGTATAATCCATCTAAATAGTTTTCATGCATCTTCCTATGGTTTTCCATGAAAACCTAACCATAGCTTAATGGTTTGGGTTTCTCCGAGATCACATTCTTATTAATTACTACCCTAAGGTCTGTAGAAACTCATAGAATTAGTATCCATACCTGAGAAGGTTAATATTTCTCTGAAACTCTTCTCTTTTGGCTTAATTTCTCTTCCTTCCCTTTCTTCTTCCTCTTTCCTTCTCCTCTCTTTCTCTCAATTCGATTAGGGTTGTGAAAGGAGTGAAAGTGGCTTAGGGACGTCCTTTAAATAGACTAGGAACATCCTAAATAAGTCCCATTGAGATTTGGAAAGAATCCCAATCGAAAAATATAGAAATTTCCTAATTTCTATATTCGGCAGAAACCGAGGGTCGATGGGAGGGTCGATGATCCCGTCGACCCTAGGGTCTTAAGCTGTCCGACCCTCGCTTCAAAACCAAGGGTCTGACTTTCTGTTTTGGGAGGTCCAACCCTGCTTAGCTGGGTGTGCGACCCTCCCCTAATTTTAAATGTTTTTGGGTCGATTTTATACGTGGGATCTCGATCTCCTTCACGCCCTTGGTCCATTTGACTCGACCATGATGGGTAAACCTGGTTCAAGGTGGTAAGACCGGGTTAGATTGACACGGGTCTTTCAACTCCCCCCAACTTATAAAAATTTCGTCCTCGAAATTGTACGTACCTTCTGAATCAAATAAGTGTGGGTATTGTTTCCGCATAGCATTTTCTTCTTCCCATGTAATTTCTTCCATGTCTCTACTTTTCCATATGACCTTAACATAGTAGATATCTATATTTGCGTAGACGTTGAACCTTTCGGCTGGTGATTTCCGTTGGTGTTACTTCGAATGTCAAATCAACAAATCAATTCTGGAAAATCTACTGTCAAGACATGCGTTGGGTCTTTGACATACTTCTTCAATAGGGAAATGTAAAATACGTCATGCACACTTGACATAGATGGTGGTAGTGCTAACTGATAAGCCACTTTTCCACGCTTAGCTAGAATTTCATATGGTCTGACATTTCTTGGACTTAGTTTTCCGTTCTGTCCGAACCTCTTCAATCCTCGCATAGGCGATACCTTCAGAATTACTTTATCACCTACGACGAACTCTAGATCCCTTCGTCGAGTATCTGCATATTGCTTCTGACGATTCTGAGATGTTCTTACTCTTTTCTTGATGATGTCTACCACTCGACAAGTCTCTTCAAAAAATTCCGGTCCAACAATACTACGTTCTCCAACTTCATTCGAAAACAAGGGAGTTCGACACTTCCTGCCATACAGTGCTTCATAAAGGTGACATCTGTATAGTAGCCTGATAGCTGTTATTGTAAGCGAACTCGATCAATGGTAACTTTTCATCCCATGATCCTTTGAAATCAATCACACATGCTTGTAGCATATCTTCTAGAATCTGGATTATGCGTTCGACTATCCATCTGTCTGTGGGTGGAATGCAGTACTAAACTTCAATGTCGTACCCATATCCTTTTGCAGTCCTTCCCAAAATTTGGAAGTAAATCGTGGATCTCTGTCGGACACAATGCTTTCTGGAACACCATGTAACCGAACAATATTATCCACATACAGCTTTGCTAACCTTTCTAGTGTATATTGGGGTCGTATCGGTATGAAGCGAGCTGTTTTAGTCAGACGGTCCACAATCACCCAAACTGCGTCAACTACTCGAGGAGTCAATGGTAGTCCTGTGACGAAGTTCATAGTGATGCAGTCCCATTTCCATGCTGGTTCCGTAATGGCTGTAACGATCCCGCGGGTCTTTGTCGTTCAGCTTTTACTTTTCGACAATTTAGGCATTGAGACACGAACTTAGCTACATCCGCTTTCATTCCCCTCCACCAATATAATTTCTTCAGATCATGAAACATTTTTGTACTTCCGGGATGTATCGAATAGATGGTGGTATGGGCTTCTTTCATCGGTCGGTGTCTAATGTCCATACTTTTCGTTTCGTGTACACATATTCTCCCTTTATATTTCAGTACCTTCTCGTCATCCAAGGTGAACTCGGGGTTGGTCCTACCTTTCTCAATATCTTCTTGTCTTGTTCTCGGATAAGGATCTGATTTGATAACCTGTCTTCACTTCGTCCACTATTTCCGGTATAATCTTCAATGCCGCGAACATTTTTCGAGAACCGATGAATAAACCCTTGGTTGGCTGATTCATCCGTTGTATCTATCACATACCGCTCGTTGCCGTGATTGAACACCATTACGTTGGTACACATTGCTGCGGTCGTGCTAACTTCTCCTTGAGATTTTATCATTGCTTTTTCGCTCAATGCATACGCTACCATGTTCGCTTTTCCCGGATGATACCGGATATCACAATCATAGTCTTTCAATAGTTCCAGCCATCTCCTTTGTCTCATATTCAACTCCTTCGATTAAATAGATAAGTAAGACTTTTATGGTCCGACTTAATCTGAAATTTCTCCCCGTATAGGTAATGTCTCCATATCTTGACCGCATGTACTACCGCCGCTAGCTCCGGATCATGAGTGGGATAATTTTTCTCATGTACCTTTAACCGTCTTGAAGCATAAGCAATCACTTGCTCTCCTTGCATGAGCACACATCTTAATCCCAATCCCGATGCATCAGTGTATAAAGTAAATGTCTGTCCTGGAATGGGAATGGTCAAAATCGGGGCGGATATCAATCTGGCCTTCAATTTCTGGAAGCTCTTCTCACATTTGTTGGTCCACACAAACTTCTCGCCTTTCTTAGTCAAGCTGGTGAGAGGTACGGCAATCCGAGAATAGTCTTCTACGAATCTTCGATAATAACCAGCTAGACCCAGAAAACTTCTAATTTATTTTCTTGGGGTCCACTTTGATTCCTCCCGCGGATACCACGTGGCCTAGGAATGCGACTTCACTTAGCCAAAACTCACACTTAGAAAATTTGGCATATAGCTTCTCTTTCCTTAAATGCTGTAGGGCTGCGTTTAGGTTTTTGATATGGGTTTCCTTATCCTTGGAATATACCAATATGTCGTCAATAAATATTATAACCGACATATCCAATATATCGTGGAAAACTCGGTTCATAAGTTCCATGAACGTTGCCGGTGCATTAGTTAAACCGAATGACATAACCAAAAATTCATAACGTCCATATCTGGTCCTGGATGCGGTCTTCGGAATATCACCTTCTTTAATCTTCAGCTGATGATAGCCCGATCGAAGATCGATCTTAGAAAATACTTTTGCTCCTTGTAACTGATCGAACAAGTCATCGATCCTGGGTAGTGGATATCGATTCTTGATTGTCAGTTTGTTCAACTCCCGATAGTCGATACACAATCGAACGCTACCATCTTTTTTTTTCACGAACAATACCGGTGCCCCCCATGGAGATATACTGGGTCGAATATAACCCTTGTCTAGCAGTTCTTGTAGTTGTACTTTTAATTCCTTCAGTTCAGTAGGAGCCATTCTATAAGGTGCTTTTGATACGGGTGCGGCTCCAGGTATCAGGTCTATTACAAACTCTGTAGCACGGTCGGGTGGTAATCCGGGTAGTTCCTCCGGAAATACGTCAGGGTAATCCCAAACAATGTCAATGTCTTCCATTCGTGGTACTTCCTTGGCTAGGTCGACCACTGATACTAGATACCCGACTGCTCCCTTCTCAAGACACTTCTTAGCCTTTGATGCTGAAAGTATGAGCTTGCGTCTCCGGGGAAGTTTGGTTCCCAAGAAACTGAATTCTGCCCCTTCTTTGTCTTTGAATGTTAGCTTCTTTTCGGCGCATAACAAATTTGCAGAATGCCGAGCTAACCAGTCCATTCCCAAGATGACATCAAAGTCTGCCATCTCAAGTTGTATCAAGGTTGCATCTAAGGTCTGCTCTCCAATGAGAACTGGACATTGTCCATAACCCTTTTCTAGTTCCACTTCTAACCCCATCGGTGACCGTACAAGTAATTTGTAGTCCAATGTTTTGATGGGTAATTTTGTCTTCTTTCCAAATGACACAGATATAAATGAATGAGTAGCTCCGAAATCGAAGAGTACTCTGGCGGGTACGCCATTTATAGGTACAATACCTGTGACCACATCGGGTGATGCGGCCGCATCCTCGGATGTAACAGCATATACCCGTCCCTGATGTAACTGCTTCTTGGGTTTTGGGCACTCTCTTGCCATATGCCCTGGTAGGTTGTAGTTAAAGCACTTCGGGACTTCAAAATTTGACTTTGGCTGTGGTTGAGCTGCTGAAGTAGGCTTCGATGGAGTAGCCAAATTCTAAGGACGAAAAGGTTTATACGTCCTATTATTGCCTCCGTTGTAGGTGTTTCCGGCTGGTCTCTTGATTCCTCGGTTCTGGGAGAAATAGCTCTCCTTCTGGATCGATTCAATTACTCGAGCGATCTGGACAGCTTCGTTGTAAATCTTCTTCTCTAAGCCCATAACATTTTCTCTTATGCTTCCTCTTAGTCCCGCGACGAACCTATGGGTTTTTGTATCTTCTTCTTGCATACTCGCCGGTGCGAAGAAAAACAGTTCTTCGTAGCGCTGTTGATATGCGTCTACGGTCATCTGTCCCTGGTACAAACTCAGGAACTCCTTCTCCATCGAATCTCTGAAGCTTCGTGGAAAATATTTCTCAAAGAAAGCTTCTTTATATATAGTCCAAGTCAGTAGGGCGTGCTTAGTCAATAGATAGGCCCTAGTCGATTTCCACCAATGATGTGCATCGCCTTTGAGCATGAAGGTGGCACACAATACTTTCTCCTCTTCAGTAATAGTCATTATAAGAAAATTTCTTTCCATCTCGTCTATCCAGTGTGCTGGCCATAATGGATCAGACGGTTTGCCACTAAATTCCCTGGGCTTCATCTTCAGAAATCTCTCTACTAGTCGGGAGTGATCCAGTTGGTTTTGGGGGTTTGCCCCAAACATATAGTGTGGATACTGGTAGTTCCCTTGGGCTGCTTCTGGGACTTGCACTGGAATTGGTGCAGCCGGTTGTTGAGGTGTCTGTTGAGCTGGGTGATTATGCACTGGTGCTGCACTAGCTTGCCCAGTGTGCATGGTTGCAGCCTGAGTGGCTTGAAACATAACTCCCATTGCAACCTGCATTTGAGCTTGTGCGTGTTGCAATTGTTGTAGTTGTTGTGCCAGATTCATCACCACTGTTGTTAGCTCTGGTGGTGGTGGTGGCAAATTTGTAGGGTTTGCCGGTTCGGGATTTTTCGGTACATGGTTATTCTCTTGACTAGTCCCCTCCACGGGTGGTGGTGGTGGGACTGTGTTTCGAGTCTGTCGGGTCACTCTACGTCCAGACATATTTCCTTCGGAGATGGGTGGTGCCTGAAAATCATCAACATCATTGAGAAATCATTTATACTTCATCTAGGCACGCTAACCGATATAAAATTCAAAATCCTCAATTCATTCTGTAAAAAAAATACTGTCTTTTCTATGTAGGGTCGATGGTGAGGGTCGATGGTATGTCCGACCCTTGGTATCCGACCCTGGGAATGACCTGTTCTTCCTGAGAGCTGAGGGTCGATGCGAGGGTCGATGGGTATCCGACCCTCAGTCCGACCCTCAATTTTCTGTCAGATTCCCGAGAGTCGAGGGTCGATGGTGTCAGTCGAATTGTCCGACCCTCGGACCAAAAATCAGATTTTTAAACTCCGATTTTGGGTCATTTCTCACTATTCCTCCTCCGTTTCGACTCGTCTCTACTCTCTGAGTTGCTACAGTGCCACTCTACTGTTTTTGGTCGGTTTAACTCCGGGTTTCGACGTCCACGTCATCCCTACAGGTATGTCTTCCCGTTTTTACCTGATTTTAGGTTTTCTTTTCTAGGTTTTTTCCCGTTTAACTCCTATTTTTCAAATTAAACTTTTTCCAACCGTAAAAATTTGATTTTTGTTGGGGGCTTTTATTATTGGTGTCTCAAGGAGCGAAAGCCCTCAAAAATTTCTGAGTTTCATCGGTTGGTCATCGAGAAACTTGAAATTTTCTCTTTTTGCCCTAATTTGTCGACATTTTCGATTTTTCTTGAATTTCCTCAAATTGGACATCGTCAGTTAAAATTTCCTACTGCATGTGGGTTGTAGGATATGTTTTAACCTACGTAAGTTCTTATGCCCACTTGTATGGCGAGAAATGGGGCTTTATGGTCAACTTACGTCGTTATTAAATCAAATTTCGGATTTTTATCCTATTAACTCATTGTTTCCTTCCTCTTTCTTATTTTGCAGATACTATGGCTCGTACCAAAGTACCCAGGGTGCATGATCCACTTCGCTTCCGTTCGAATGAAGCCGAGGCACAGTATGCTGACTATGCCCGTAAGAAGGTTGAAGGGGGTCGCATGGTGAACTTGGCTGAGCTAGCCTTGTTCAATGTAGAGTGAGCGTTTGGTGATATGGGGTGGCTCCCCTGTCATCACATACGATGCGTGCACATGTCCGGACTTGGTACGCCCGGTTCTATTGTAATCTCCGGGTGGTGGGGAATTACAACGACGTTGAGCACGGTCGGGAGTTGCTCATCACAGTTATGTCAAGGGGGTGCACATTTCTTTTGATTATCGGCAACTGGCCGATCTGTTGGGCATTCCCTATGATGGCCCTATGGTGTACTGTGCACCGGGAGAGCCACAGTTTGTTGAGATGGAGATGAGGGCAGAAATTGACAACCAGTTGCTCAATCCCGATAGATGGTAGATGAGAGCTTGCTCCTTGTGTCCAGCTCCACGGGTCTTCTGCAAGATTATCCAGCATAATCTGATCCCGCAGAGTGGGCACTATGAGAGGGTGTCTCAGCTGACCCAGTTCTTGATCTACAAGATTCGCACTCGTCGCCGGTCCGCCTTCCTTACATCATCATGCGGACGATGATTAGTGCCACATTGTCCGGCCATAGGGGTAATCTACCCTATGGGACGCATGATTACAAGGTGTTCCGACCCGTCTGGGGGTGGATCTGGTAGATGAGAAAATCCAGGAGAAGACCTTCTCGTCGCCTCTAGATTGGGAGGCTATCTGCAAGATGGGTCTACGAGATGTTGAGGTTCGCGATGAGGAGAGGAACGCGATGGTGCGCCCTCACACTCGTATCGAGATGGCTGATGCTGAGGCTGCTGCTGCTGCTGCTAGAGCTCGTGGGGATCCGATCGACGATGACGATCGCATGTATATGGATGTCAACGCGATACCCCCGCCATCACCCACACAGGCGGATGGAGTTGGTACATCTTTTGCGGCGGCTCCCGCACTGAGGCCGGTCCTTCTCATGAGGCTGATCCTTCGCATCCACCTTCCGATATGATGGAGATATTGCGTGAGCTCGGGGGATGCTCAGCGCAGGTCTGATTTGAGGATGGATGAGTTGTTGTGCCTTTCGGCACGCATCGGACGCGCGGATGGGAGAGCTCCTAGAGGTGCGGCGTGCGACTGATCAGAGGATAGTCGGTCTCACGGCTAGTCTATAGACGACCCAGACCCAGATAGCCTGGTTGACTAGAGTCTATGCTGAGGACTAAGACAGAGACCGTGAGGCACCGCCTCCTCCTTCACCTCCAGCTTCCTGAGTGTACATTTATTTTTCCTTGTACTACAGAGTAACTGTCCGGGTTGTGGACTGTACTCTGCTTAGCGATGTATATACGTTTTGTTTCCCTCACTCAATGTATGTAACTTGTTTTCCCTTTAATAGATGCATTATTCTCTTTTTAATTTGGTTTCAATCATCACTTGTGCTTACAGTGTGTTTGTATTAAAGCTTTTAATTTATCCTATCTCAGTTCACAATGGTCTTGAATGTGTGTCAGTTCGGTGGGCAAGGCCTGAGACGCTCTGATACCAAGTTGTCACACCCCAATTTTGGTCTAACCAGAATGGTGTGATGAACTGCTAACAAACCAACGGTTCAATCAGGATCTCTAATAGGCTATCCCTGCGTTACCCAAACTTTCACACATCCATAATCATAATCAGAGTAATACAAACTAGCGAAAAATTTATAATAAAATGAACTGAGCAACTAAGATGATATCATTAATTTAATAGCAAATTATTTTGTTTTCAACTGAGACATAAATATTTAAATACCAAATACATGTCTTTATAAATCCAATGAAAGAAACCTATAAAAATATCTAATCAAATACACACGAATTGCACTCGCAAGAGGAGTCGTGTGTATCATCTTCAGCTCCAGCGTCCATTGCTGCTATATTCTCGTACGCAGACGCGTTAATATAATCTTCAACTGTGTAACCTGCATCATCAACTAAAAATATTCGACGTCGAGGGGTGAGCACGTAACACGGCTCAGTGAGTAGCCAAAACAATGCAACACTATATATGCATGCACATCAATTTATATCTTTGGTCTGGTTTGAAGTTTGCAATATGCAATAGAAAGGTTGAGGTAGCCAAAGGTCGCGTTTATTGACTCCGCCTCTATACACGAGTGTGTGATGTTACCCGAAGATCACGTTTATCATCAACTCACATGCACCCAATCATGAACATTATATAACAAAGGTTACGTTTATTGCTATATAGTGCCATACCAACACGTAAGCCCCTGTTGGCGAGGGTTGCAAACTGGGCTCGCAACTAACCAATCCTAATGCCAAACAGTGTATCCAAGGCCTCACCCCAGCATCCCTCAGAATGTCCATAGAGATAGAGCTAAGGCCCCCCCGGTAGAGTCAGAGACTACAAGGACCGAGACCACCTCCCCTGATACTCTACGACATAATAGTTCTACTAAAGTAATGGCGATACGACGATGCCAATGCACAAGACTTGAGTTGGAGATAGAGCTAAAGTGCTAAGACCCGCCAAAGGTTAACGTTTATTGACGTTCTCATCACACCCCCCCTGATACTCGCTCGCATCAAGCACATCAACCGCACACATACAAGCACATGCCTATTCCTATCATCATCATCATCATCATGTTATAAACAACAAAGTAAATATGCATGAACAAGTAATAGAAATATTGGATGGCATGCTGTATGCACATTACAAACATATTCGCATAGGATCAAGCATAGCATAGGACTCAAAAATAGAAAACAGTTTATTATTAACCAATTTAGTTTGGAGTTAAGGTTCCTCACCTTAGCTTGATAAAAGATACTTTTTCAAGCTTTAAAATCACCTTTATACTGTTATTATATTGCTAGAAGACCTAACAAAGTCGATAGAATTTAATTAGAATTAATTCAGAATTAAAAACCATTCTGTCAACTGAGGGTCGATGCTAGGGTCGATGGGTCTATTGACCCTCCCCTCTTTCTGGACTTCCCGAATGCCGAGGGTCGATGGTCATAAACACCTAGGGTCGGATGGCCTATCGACCCTGGGTGCGACCCTCGGTGCACTCTGGTCCAATTCCCACTTTTAAATCCATTCTTCGTGTTTGGGGTCCTATGGCTTGCTTCCTACATTCATTCAACATTCATTACATGGTCTAGAACCATGTATAATCCATTTAAATAGTTTTCATGCATCCTCTTATGGTTTTCCATGAAAACCTAACCATAGCTTAATGGTTTGGGTTTCTCCGAGATCACATTCTTATTAATTACTACCCTAAGGTCTATAGAAACTCATAGAATTAGTATCCATACCTGAGAAGGTTAATCTTTCTCTGAAACTCTTCTCTTTTGGCTTAATTTCTCTTCCTTCCCTTTCTTCTTCCTCTTTCCTTCTCCTCTCTTTCTCTCGATTCGATTAGGGTCGTGAAAGGAGTGAGAGTGGCTTAGGGACGTCCTTTAAATAGACTAGGAACATCCTAAATAAGTCCCATTGAGATTTGGAAAGAATCCAATCAAAAAATATAGAAATTTCCTAATTTCTATATTCGGCAGAAACCGAGGGTCGATGGGAGGGTCGATGATCCCGTCGACCCTAGGGTCTTAAGCTGTCCGACCCTCCCTTCAAAACCGAGGGTATGACTTTCTATTTTGGGAGGTCCGACCCTGCTTAGCTGGGTGTGCGACCTTCCCCTAATTTTAAATGTTTTTGGGTCGATTTTATACCTGGGATCTCGATCTCCTTCACGCCCTTGGTCCATTTGACTCGACCATGATGGGTAAACCTGGTTCAAGGTGGTAAGACCGGGTTAGATTGACACGGGTCTTACAAAACTGCATTACGATGAACTATGTCACTGATTTTCCATTGACTCCTAGAACGGTTGACGGAGTTTGGGTGATTATTGATCGCCTTAGAAAGATAACTCATTCCATTGCTATACGACCTCGGTATGCTTTGGAGCGGCTAACTAAGCTATATGTGGATTAAATTTGCTACCAAGCTACTATGTAAATGTCACCTATGAAGAATGGTACGGTAGAAATTTCAAATTCCTTTATTTTGGAACGAAGTCGGAGAATAGGGAATTGTAAGACCTGAGTCCATTGAAGACACCTGTCGAGTGGCAGACAAGATCAAAGAAAAAGGGCCAAGGCAGCTCAGGATTTTTAGAAGAGATGTCGAAACCTTGAGTTCACCATAAGTGACAAAGTGTTCTTGAAGATACCACTTATGCATAGTTAAAAGCAAATCAGCAAGAAGGGAAAGTTGTATCCTATATATGTGTTGGACCTTATAAAATTTTGGGGAGACATAGAAAAATTGCATATCAACTAGCATTACCGCTGTCCATGTCTAGTGTGCATGACGTATTTTGCATGTCTCTATTGGAGAAGTACATTGGAGATCCATATCAAGGGTATTGACCACGGATCCACTGGATCAGATAGAAGATTTAACCATTGAAGTGGTACCAGCCTAGTTTACTGGTTGAAAGGTACAATATCTCCAAAGCTGAGATAATATGAAGGTAACCTGGCGAAGACAGGACAAGGAGGAGATTGCATGGAAAGAAGAAGATGCAATGCGAAAATAGAATTCCCACCTAAATTCAAATTTTGAGGACAAAATTTATTTTATGGATGGGGGAGTTGCAAGATTCGTACGTTCAAATTTCGATGACGAAATTTCTTTTAAGGGTGGTGGAGTTGTAAGACCTGCACGCCACGAACCTGGTCTAACCTTACATTTTATGTCGTGACCAATATACATATCATGGTCGAGCCAAGTGGACCAAGTGCGTGAAGAAACCCAAGACCCAATATGAAATTTAACTCAAAAACAGTCAAAATGAGGGTAGGGTCTCATGCCTAAACAGGTAGGGTCGACCCCACTCAACAGAAGTCCTACTCATAGTGGTACTTTTTCGTATCGCTGCTATCTTAGCATGCTTGGTGTCGATAGGGTATCAGGGGGAGGACATGGTACAGTGGTCTCTGGCCTGGTCACCAGACTTGAGCCCTATCTCTATGCCTTAGGGAGCTATGCTGGGATAGGTCCTACTGTGATGACATATAGGATTGGTTAGTGATGAACCCACTTGCAAGCCCTCGCTAATAGGGCTATAGGTAATGGCAAGGTAGAGGGTATCAGGGGGAGGACATGGGATGGAGGCACAGCCTGCCCACCAGACTCTAGCTCTATCTCTATACCGAAGTGAGTGATGTGGGGCAACGGCGATGTGTGATCAATTAGGTGTGCTCACATTCTCACGCTTCGAGGTGCGGTGGTAACCAAATCTTACCATAGCACTATGCAAGTATACCAGACCAAATGTAAATGTTACTCATGCATATTGCTTGTTGCATTGTTTGATTTTCTTACTGAGCTAAGTTGTAAGCTCACCCTTATATATATACATGTTTTTAGCTGTTGTTGCAGGTTATACTATGGAGAACTACGTGGATGCTCCCATGTGTGGAGGTGTTATTGCCTCAGAAGTGCAAGCAAGGGAGGATGAGCATGACACTTCATGCAAGTGCCCTTACTGCATGTACCTCTAGGATGTTTTGGTTTAATTATTTATTTTAGTTGGATTTTATAAACGATGTAATAGATATTTTATTTATGTTTTGGTGTGGAGAATAATTGGTTACTATAATTACAATGTAGAACTCAGTTCATTTAATTAAAGACTTCCGCTATGTTTATTATATTTTGATTGTGGTTTGTGTAAGTGGACATGGTCTTATCGAGATCTTGGTGTAAACTGTTGGTTTAGTGATGGTTCACTCACAATTCTGGTTCAGTTGGAATTGGAGTGTGACAGTACTACCTCCCCTTGAGGATTCTTTGGTGATTTAAAGCTTGAATCTCATCATTCAACACCCTAACACATCATCAAAGTAAATTTCATATTGACATTTCATATTACTGCCCTAGAAGATTTTTTGTTTCGATTCCTGGTGTATTGTTCCTTATAATGGTTCGAAACGATGAAGTTTTGTCCTACAATCATGCTCGGGAGTTCTTGTCATGCTTAACCTCATATTTAACCTCGTTTTTTATTGACTCATTTTGGTTGTTAAGGAGCAAAGAGCATTTCACTACTATTTTCAAAAAAAAAAAAAAAAAAAAACTGAATTCAGTTTGCTTATTACTTATTTTCCTTTAATCATTGATGTGTTTATCATCAAAATCTCCATAGATCACACCAACCTCGATTTAGAGAATGTTAGCCTCTCAAGCAGTAATTTATTTTCAACTTTAAATTTTCTCCATTTTACCCAATGCCTACTTCGGCCTTTCTAAATTGATAATCTGCACCATTTATAATTTCTTCTAATCATTTTTGTGTGCTAGTGCACTCGTTTTACCTTGCACTTAACACTAAAAATTTCTTTCTTTTGATAGATTATCATCGCTTTGTTTCAGTGCGGTTACAATGACTTCTCCAGACATTTTGATTTTTGTTAGGGAAGAGTCATCTGCTGTAGGGGCAACAAGACGTGCATTTCCTTAGTTAATAGAGTATAACCGGCCACAATTTCGATCAGCAGAGGTAGATAGGAATTGGCACTGATTTGAGCATTGACCGGTGGAGTCAGGTCGCTTCATGAAATGCGATGAGTTAAAGAGGTTTGCTGTTTGTCAAGCATTCACTGATATGGGTTGGTTACAGTTCTTGGGTACCAGATACCCACATGTCCTAACCATGTGAGGTAGTTTTATTGTAACCTTTGGTTAGAACGAGGTATGGAGAATGGCACAGATGATTCGTCCTTACATATTTTCAGTTGGGTACTTGGACGAGAATTTGTGTTGGAGATTCACAGTCTTGCCCGTCTCTTAGGTGTCTCTCCAAATGGAGAACTTGTTTATGTGGAGCCAAAAATTCTAATTGTAGCTGAGTGGGAGCTTGCATTGATACAGGAATAGATGATGTTAGGTCTCGAACTAAAAGAAAATAACTGTCGATCGATTCCCAGAGTACATAGTCGCATAATCTAGCACAATATTATACCTAGAAGTCGGCACAAGGACGTTATTGTACATTTCCATGAGTTTGTCGCTTACTGTGTTACTGTGCGGCGACAGCTGTATCTACCATACTTGATCTTGAGAACACTAATTACTACAGCACTCTATTCTTGGTCTGGCAATCTTTCTTATGGGAGTTGCTCACCCACATATTCATTTAGCTGGGGATAGACCTTTTTCAAGATGATTGTGTGGAGCTATCCATCTATTCTGATTTTGGTTGGAATTCACAGTTCAGGCTTAGCCTTCAGGTTGTCATTCTTAGCAATGACGAGTTAAAGAGAGTTCCTCGTCCAAATTCACGACCTAGGCAACAACTGGCTAAGAAAATTCAATGTAAAGTGATCCAGTCCTCAACTAGGATTGAGTTCGGTTCGACAAGTGATGATAGTGATCCGACATACACCCCTACTGATTCTTAGGAGGATTTTTCCCTTGCTCAAGGTTTAGAGGATACAGCATCATTAGCAAATGAGAGAGAATGTGTAAAACCCATACTCCATAAACCTGATCTAAACCTCTATTTCTTTTCGTAACAGGTCTTCCAATCATCGTCGTGAAAACCGACCAAAACTTATGATAACTTTCATACAGATCTCATGATACCGGTCTACATACAAGTCGACCGGTATGTATGCATCGGTAGACTAGTTAGATCCGAAAACAGATCTCTATGGGTCCCGCTTGCCAAATCATAGTCCTAGAGACTTCCCTAACGTAGGAAAACTTCTTAAACTCAACCTAGCTTATTTAAAGACCTCTAAACCTCCTTAAACCTCTTCGATTGATTCTCACAAAGCCTATAGAGGAGAAGGAGAACTTAAAAGGAAAAGAAGCTGCGAAAGATAAAAGAGGAGCCTTTGTTGGACGTGAACCAATGATAAATACTTGAACTTCTCTCTAAGTTAAGCATTATGGATGACTAATCAATACCATGCAAGGCTAGGTATTGATCAAAATCCTTAAATTTCCATTTCACCCTAATTCAGTCGATAAACCCTAGATTGAAAGCTAAATTAAGATTTCTTCAAATGTAGGCCTTGAATGGAAGATAAAAACAACCCTAAAATGTTGCTCAGGCCTAGAATGTATAGGAGGAACCCTAGAAGCCATATTGGGTGACCGACGGAAGATAAACATCAAGCAGGTGATCTTCCAGAGGCATATCAGTCAACCATAATGGTGGTACTATGTGTGGCCGGTATATGCGACCGGTACCTCTCGGGTAGCATGTCAAAGCTGTCCGGTTGACTATACCGGTCATGCCATTGTACAGTGCCCTGTGACCGGTATATGTGACCGGTATGTCCAGAATGGATTGGTTTTTGACCCAATTGGTTTCTAACCGACATAAACCCTAAGGAACTAATCCTAATTAAATCCTAACAATGTGTAGGACCTTGTGATAGTAAGATTGGACGCTGTGATGCAGAGCAAGCAAGCGTTAGGTAAGGGAATCGGACCTAAACCCTAATAACCTAATAACAGTAAAACATACTTAATAACTATTGTTCTATGAAATGTTGTTTATGTATACTCACATGTCATCTTTACTTTCAGTTATTATATTTTTCATGCATACTCGCTATGCTAGGATGTGATTGTTAGGCATGTGATTGTTTTCGTTGGTGTATAGAATGGGAAGAGCCTGGGGTCCTGGACCATTCCTCCCACTGGTACCTTCTCGTATCGCTGCTATCTTAGCATGCTTGGTGCAGGTAGGGTATCAGGGGGAGGACGTGGCACTGTCGTCTCTGGCCTGGCCACCAGACTCCAGCCCTATCTCTATGTCGTAGGGGAGTTGTGCTAGGATAGGACCTACTATCATGACATATAGGATTGGTTAGTTGTGAACCTAGTTTGCAAGCCCTCTCCAATAGGGGTTTACGTGTTGGTGTTTGATCTATTGAGTAGATTCACACACTCGTGTATAGAGGTGCGGTGGCCGCCAATCTGTTCTATAGCACATTATAAACTTAAAACTAGACCACAATGAAGGTTACTCATGCATATTGCTTGTTGCATTTTCTGATTTTCTTACTGAGCTAAGTTGTGAGCTCACCCTTGTGTATACATTATTTTTAGATGTTGATACAGGTTATACTGTGGAGGACTACGTGGATGCTCCAGTGTATGGAGGTATTGCTGCTCTGGAAGTGCAAGCAGGGGAGGACGAGCACGACACTTCATGCGAGTGCCCTTACTGCGTATACCTCTATGATGTTCTTAGTTTAGCTTATTTTATTTATTTTAGTTGGATTTTATAAGCAATGTAAAGATATTTATTTACGTTTTGGTATTTGGATAATTGGATAATTTATTTTATTAATCAATAGAAGTACTCAGTTCATTTAAATTAAGACTTCCGCTGTATTTATTTATAATCTGATTATGGTTATGTGCAATGGTTTGTATAAGTGGATACGGTCTTATTAAGATCCCGGTGTGAACCATTGGTTTAGTGGCGGTTCACTCACACTTCTGGTTCAATCAGAATTGAGGTGTGACAACTTGGTATCAGAGCCCTTAGGCTCTATCCAACAGACCATACGTGTACTTGACTGAGACAATGAACTGAGATAGAAAAAAAATTAAAAGCCTTAATAAAAACACACCTTAAGCACTTATTTGATGCCTGTGACTAAATATGAAAGAGTATAATATACTATACTAAAGGTGAAATTAATAAACAGTCATGCTTTAGATAAAAAAAAACCCATGATAACAAGCGAGAATGATCATAAACTACCTCAATGACAAGAAAAGAACTGTATCAAAGAGTAAAAACATAAAAACATATAAAGCTGACCTTACAAAAATGAAGAAAACTACAGGGGTGGTCGTAGGCCAGCTCGCCCGCAGGCTGGTTGTAAATTAGGCTGATTGTAAATCAGCTTGACCGCTTTAGGGTTGTAAATCAGGGCACAAAGAAAACCAAAACTCATTTAGGGTGGTCGTAGATCAGGACCATCGCTCCTGATCAGGATTGCTGAGATCAAGTCAACAAGATTTTTTGAGGATGAAAAAGTCAGCGGGAGAGCCTCAATACATTGTCTTTGAGGAGTTACCAGAACCGGAGGAACATTCCAGTTACTACCCCCATAAAGAATTTGTGGTCTGTCGAGCCTCATGTTGTGCTTTCGAAGTATCTCGAAGACCATTTGTAGATCTGCGAGGTGATCTTCTTTCTTTTAGAGTTGGGGCTTTCGAGCAAGCTGAAAAACTGCAGCGCACGCGTTAGCGCAGCAGTGCTCATAGATTAGCTTGATGGAGCCCAAGTTCTTTTTCAAGTCAGTCCTTCTTCTTCTTTCTCTTTTCCAAGAAAATAGTGACCTTTCCCCCTGAAACATCTCTTTTTTATGACTTCCACTTCACGATCTTGGCCCGGAAAAGTGACTGACTAGGGCCCTATTGATGAATGAAAGAAAGGGTTTATTTCGAGTAAGCTCATGTTTTGCTCTTCCAGTTCGTAAAGGATCTTATCTTAGCCCACATCGGTTACTGACCTCGTAGGCCTTTTGATCATGGGGTGTATCAATGCCTTTGGGCCTAGGACCACAGCCAATTCGACCAAATAATGTTGTGCTAAACCGAGATCAAGTTAACGATTTGATTCAGTAGCAGCTTGTACCACACATGCGTAGGCCAAACTGACCAACTTATAGGAGGCCCTACCCAGACTTCTTTCAGAGATAATTCATCAATGGCCTTTCCCTTTCCTTCTTTACTTCCCTCGAAACTCCCCATAATTGCACTCGCCACTTCAATCGCTATAATCCACCGGAGCAGATATAGCAATCGGAGCTGGAGACCAAGCGAGAACCAAGCAATGGATGAGCCCCTATTTGAGTCAGGCGTGTGCCAAAACAAGGCAACCGGAGGGAGGTTACCTATAGCACCCTAGCTGATCATAGACCAAAGAAGCAATGATCGAACTGATCTACGATCAGGGAACCTTCGGTTGAAGGTTGAGCTAAGCGAAGCAA
The DNA here is from genome assembly GCA_028583415.1 of Protea cynaroides. Classification (NCBI taxonomy): domain Eukaryota; kingdom Viridiplantae; phylum Streptophyta; class Magnoliopsida; order Proteales; family Proteaceae; genus Protea; species Protea cynaroides. Next base: position 31,996,975 of record CM053274.1, read on the forward strand.
AGCAAAGCAACTGGTTTACCAGCTCATTAAAGGGGTGTAGCGGTTAACTAAGTGAAAAAGTTAATTGTACCACAGGGTACAGGCCACAAGCCGGACAGTTACCCTTTATAATAAAATTGTACTGGTAAGAGAGAGGAAAATGGAGTGATCTATCATGAGGTTGGAGGCATCGGAGGAATAGGGTCGGCAATGTCATAGTCACGCTCATATGCGACCCTGAGCCAATGTACTGGCTCCTGCGTGACTCTGAGGCTGCGGGAGAGGCACCCCAGGTCATGGTTCATCTCGCGCTGGGCATCCCACTTCTCCATAAACATACCCATCATGGTATCATGTGGAGACTGGAATAGTCCTGCTGCTGGTATGGGCTGGGGTTCCGGTGTAAGAATATCCTCCATCTGTTCATCATCATCACCCTATACCTCTTCTGCATAAGCTGCATTGGCTATTGTTGCTGCTACTGCCACTGTTGTTGCTCTCCTAAGTAGAAGAGGACGAGCTTCTAGCTCCTCATCACTGATCAATAGGATCTCCATCTTCATCCGGACAATGGCATCCCAATCAATGTCTGATGTCATGGTATCCTTGACCGCAATCTCATCCCTCATGTCTACTCGAAGGTGCTGCAGGAGCATAGTGATAAGCCGACCATAAGGAAGGTTGCTTATCTAGTTGGGCATGGTAGCCTGGAGCATAGTCCTGATGATAATATAGGATAAACAGACCCGCTCTTTAGTGCAGACACAATAAGTGAGGTACTGGGTAAGCTGAGACACCTTGCTATAGTGGCCGCTTTGAGGGACAATGTTATGCTGAATAATGCGGCAATAGACAAGAAGAAGAGGCCATAAACTTGCAGCTTTCATGGGTGACCCTAGGTTGAGGATCTGCTCTACAACCTCTTGGCGTAGATCCTTAGTAAGGTAACCCTTCACCTTGGGAGCGTAGTAAACCAAGTCACCATCATTGGAAATCCCCAAAAGGTCAACAAGCTAGTGAGTGTTAAATGAAATGGGAACACCTTTAACAAATCTAGTGAGGCGGATATCTCTACAGTGATTGAAGTTATTAAGATCCCCGTTAACCTCTAGGTTGGCATAGAAGTGTTTTACCAGATTGGGTCGGGTAATCACTGTATAGGTGATCACTAGCAACCACACAAGTTGCATCGATGGCCACTTCGACATCAAACCGCTGGAGTTATTCTAAGTTCACACGGCATCCAGACTCGATGTTTTTCTCGTCAAACCATGGGAAACGGGCTTGCACCGTCGTCGAGCTAAACCACCAAGCGTCGTATTGCAGAATAGGTGGGTGTGAGCGGTTCATGCCTGGGGCATATGCATGCTTAGGTGTGGGCGGTTCATGCCTCGGGCATATGCATGCTTACCAGCACCACGACGCCAAGACATTGTTTAACTACAAAACGAAACAAGACAATGGGGATTATTCAAAATTTTTTGAAAATTCGGCAACATAACGACAATATTTCAAGCAAATGCCTCAAACTTACCCAAAATTTTGGTAAGAGGACTTACGTAATCATTTAGCAACAAATTGAGACCAAATAATCATCAAACAAACACGAATTTCAACATTACAAGAAAAATCAATTTTTGACCAAAACCTAGGTCAAAATTCCACAAAACTTTGATTTCTAGTAAACCATACAGTGGAACCTTAAATAAGTTGAGGGCTTTTGTCCGTAAAAGTCCCAAAACTATTTCTAGGTCGATGAAAAAGAGTTCATATGGTTAGAATCTTCTAAATCTAGAAAAAAATAGTTTTTGGGAAAGAAACCATGAAAAGAAAAGAACGATGTAAAAGAGAGTGAGGAAGGAAGAAACTTACCTGGAGATGACGTTCAAGGTTTTGATCGGAAGAGAAATGCTCCTAAAGACACCGGTCGAACTGTAGAGACTCACTTTGGTGGAAAGGAATCGCCACCGGAGAAAAAGGAAAAAGGAAAAGTGAAAAAATGAGTCAAAAATCCCAATTTTAAGAGGTTTTGGGCATACCGGTCAATGATTTCACATTATACCGGTCGACCGGTACCTCCTGGGATAGTCGATCGGTATCTCTCGGCCAAGAGAGAGTTTTGTCCGATCGACTATACCGGTAGCACTATACCATACAGTGATGCGACCGGTACATCGACCGGTACCTCACAGGAAGTTCGAAAGGTTTGTCCGCCTGGACATACCGATCGCACCATATTCATCAATGCCAGGACCGGTATGTTGCGACCAAACAAGTTAGTTATGTTCAAAAAAAATTTGAAAAAAAAATAATTTGTGATTTTGATGGTTTTCGTAGGAGTTTTTGCCTCGTAACTATTATTTTGAATGAATGCTATGAGCCGTGCCTAGTAATTATTGATGGGCGGAACCTAGAAGCAAATTTGGTTCAACTCAAGATGGCAGACTTTGACGTCATCTTGGGAATAGATTGGTTAGGCCAGCATTCGGCTAGTTTATTATGTGTCGAGAAGAAGCTTGCTTTCAAGGATGATAATGGAAAGGAGTTTAGCTTCGCCAGGACTAAGTTACCTAGGTGCTCTAAAAGCTAAGAGATGCCTAGAAAAGGGAGGAGTGGGATACTTTGTGTCTACGGTCAATGTCATGGTAGAAGTGCCAAAGATGGAGGATATAAATGTGGTACGAGATTTTTCAGATGTATTTTCAGACGATCTACCAGGACTACCTCCAGACAGCGCTACAGAGTTCGTAATAGACCTTATGCTAGGGTCGGCACCAGTGTCTAAAGCACCATACAGGATGGCCCCTACAAAATTAAAGGAGTTGAAGACCCAGTTACAAGAACTACTAGACAAGGGTTTCATACGACCAAGTATATCACCATGGGGAGCGCCTGTGTTATTCGTAAAGAAGAAGGATGGTAGTGTATGACTATGTATCGACTACCAAGAGTTGAACAAGCTAACCATCAAGAACCGATACCCTTTGCCTAGAATCAATGAACTGATCAATCAATTGCAGGGTGCAAAGGTTTTCTCAAAGATTGATCTCAGATCGGGGTATCGCCAACTAAAGATCAAGGCAGGAGATATTTCGAAGACTGCTTTCAGGACAAGGTATGGGCATTATGAGTTCCTCGTAATGTCGTTCGGGTTAACTAATGCCCCAGCGTCATTCCTGGAACTGATGAACTGAGTATTCCATGACATGTTGGACACTTCAGTCATCGCATTCATTGATGACATACTGGTCTACTCAAAGGACAGGGGGACTCATGTAACACACTTGAGAGTAGCTCTACAACAGCTGAAAAGGGAGAAGCTCTATGCCAAGTTCAAGAAGTGAAAATTTTGGCTAAAGGAAGTGGCCTTCTTGGGTCACGTAGTATATATAGATGAAATCAAGGTAGATCCAAGCAAGATTGCAGCCATTGTAGGATGGAAAGCACCAAAATCAGTTGCAGAAATTCGTAGCTTCCTTGGATTGGCTGGTTACTATAGAAGATTTGTGGAAGACTACTCAAGGATCGATGTTCCACTCACCAGGCTAACCAAGAAAGGAGAGAAGTTCATATGGACAGATGAGTGTGAGAAATGCTTTCAAACTCTGAAGTCAAGATTAGTCTCTGCACCTATCTTGACCATCCTAGCACCAGGCTTGTCGTTCACTCTATATACTAATGTATCAGGTTTGGGACTAGGATCTGTTCTGATGCAAGGAGAACAGGTGATCACCTATGCATCAAGACAGTTGAAGGAGCATGAGAAGAACTATCCTACGCATGATCTGGAATTAGCAATCGTCATTCACGTAATCAAGACTTGGAGGTACTACCTCTATGGTGAAAAGTTTCAGATCAAGTCAGACCACAAGAGTTTGACTTACCTTATCACTCAGAAGAACCTAAATATGAGACGAAGGAGATGGCTGAAACTGTTAAAAGATTATGATTGTGACATCCAGTACCATCCGGTTAAGGCAAACGTTGTAGCTGATGCCTTAAGCAGGAAGTAGGCATTGAAACATGAGGCAAGACCCAGTACAAATGTCGCAATATGTGCTACAGTGTCACACCCCAATTCTGGAATAACAAGAATAGTGTGATGAACCGTCAATAAATCAATAGTTCAATCAGGATCTCTGTTAGTTAGTACCCACCATATCAACCACACACGCATTCCATAGTAATAATCAGAGATAAGAAACAAATAAGTGAAAGTCTTTATAAATAATGAACTAAGCATCTAACCATGATAAATAGTTATTTAATCCAATTATCTTCAGAACTCAAGATATAAAAATAATTAATCCATTACATGTTCTAATAATCAAATATAGCTAAACTAATCTAAAATACACTGATTGTACTCGCATGAAGGATCATGCGTATCTTTTACAGCTTCAACATCCATGGTCGCCATGTGTCCATATGTCAGCGCATTCACGTACTCTTCTACAGTAGGACCTGCATCAACTAAAAATATTCGACACCGAAAGGGTGATTAGTCCTATGGTCTCATTTTGTGTCGACCTTACTGCCTATGGTCGATATCCTACAATCACACCATATGCGACCATACCTGCGACCGTATGATTTCTGAATTCTTACCGAATGCCTATGGTCGATCCTCTTGTCATGCTATGATCGATCGTAGCTGTGACCTTAACATTTCTAATCACAGACTACATTCAATGCTAATACTTCCTCTTGGCTCTTCAATAGGGTCCTCCCTAATAATCATTCTAAGACTAAATTTTCTAGTTTTACCAATTAATTACTCTAACCCATTCTCCAGGATTCCCCATTGAGACTTTCTTAGCAAATCACATGGTTGAATCCTCACGTTGGTTTTGGAATCTCAATTTACATTAGAAACTCTTACTCTTAGTGTTCTAAGGCTACATAGATAAGGTTCATACATTACTTGTTGTAGAGAGTCTATAGAACTCTTCTCTCAGTCTCCTCCTTAATCTTCTCTTCTTCTACTTCTCTTCCTTCTCTTTCCTTCTCTTTCTCTAGGGTTTGCTAATGTTCCAAAAGAGTGAAAAAGGATTAAGGGACGTCTTATATATAGAGAAAAACTCTCTATATAGAGTTCTCTAATAATAGGAAAGAAATCCTCCTCAAATTAGAAAAGTTTCCAAACTCGGAGTCCAATCTAGGGTCTTACGATCGATGGTCGTCGCAGAACCCATCGATCGTAGGGTCATTGATCAGTGTCCATTGTTTCTTTCCATATGGTCGACCGTACCAAACCAGTTATGCGACCCTACGTATACTTGTAATGTTTTTAGCACAATTCTCATACCTGGTTTGTGATCCTACTTCACACGGTCAGTCCACTTGGTCTAGTAATGATGGGAAGACCTGGCATGACACGGTTAAACCGGGTTAGTGGAGTGCGGGTCATACATGCAGCCTCGGGCTCAATAGAGAATGAAGAAGAGCATATACTAGAGATAGTAGACATCCAGTGGATCAAGGCTTGATTCATAAATTCATATTGATGTTTGCAGCCTTGAAGATCTTACCAGATCTGATAGATGAGGTGAAAACAGCAATCCAGCAGGATCCACACCTCAAGACTGTGCAAGAAAATCTAGAGAAGGATAAAATCAACCCTGACTTCACCTTGGATTCAGACAAGGTACTCAAGTATCACGGAAAATTATGTATACCTGAGAGTGAGAACGCTAACATCAGAGACAAAATTATGACAGAAGCTCATTATACCCCATATTTGGTACATCCAGGAAGCACTAAGATGTACCATGATTTAAAGAGATTATATTGGTGGAGGGGTATAAAAGCAGATGTTGCTCAGTTCGTATTCCAATGTCTAAATTACCAGCAAGTGAAAGCAAAAACACAAAGACACGCAGGTTTGTTATAACCACTATCAAAGCCAGCATAGAAGTGGGATTGTATCACAATGGATTTTTTCACTGGCCTACGATTGATACCAAGGTTAGTTGATGCGGTATGGGTGATAGTCGATCGACTTACTAAGACAGCTCGCTTCATCGCTGTCAGACCTCAGTACACCATGGACAGGTTGGCCAAGCTATACGTGGATAATATAGTCAGACTTCACGGTGTGCCGGAGAGTATAGTATCTGACAAAGACCCCCGATTTACATCAAAGTTTTGAGAAGGATTACAAAAAGCCATGGGAACCAAGTTGAATTTTAGTACAGCTTTTCATCCTCAGCCAGATGGGCAGTCAGAAAGAACCATTCAAATCTTGGAGGATATACTCCGAGTGTGTGCCCCAGATTTTAAGGGAGCTTGGGACGATAAGCTATCGCTCATCGAGTTTTCTTATAACAATAGCTACCAGGCTACTATCCAGATGACTCCATATGAGGCACTCTATGGGAAGAAATGTCGTACACCTCTGTTATGGAATGAGGTGGGAGAGAGAAGGATTGTAGGACCAGAGTTTTTAGAAGAAACTTGTCGAGCAATCGATCAGATTAAGGAGCGAGTAAAGAAAGCTCAAGTTTGACAAAAACATTACGCAGATAATAGACGTTGAGATCTATAGTTTGTAGTGGGTGATAAGGTATTCCTGAAGATATCACCTGTCCGGGTCTAAAAAGGTTCGATAAGAAGGGGAAGCTATGCCCCAAATACATGGGACCATACGAGATACTAATCAAACATGGTAATGTGGCGTATCAACTGGCCCTACCACCATCTATGTCAAGCGTTCATGATGTGTTTCATATTTCACTACTAATGTCAGGGATCCATCGCACATCTTGACAGCAGGCCCACCAGACTTGATAAAGGATTTGACATTTGAGGTGGTACCCGTGATGCTCACAAGCCAAAAGGTACAACACCTCTGAAACAAGGATATCCATTATGTCAAAGTACATTGGAAAAGCCAAGATGTAGAAGAAGAAATCACTTAGGAGGAGGAGAGCGCAATGCGAAAGGAGTACCCCAACCTTTTCGACGAAGAAGGTACTTTAAATTTCGAGGTTAAAATTTCTTTTAAGGGTGGGGGAGTTGTGAGACCTACATGCAAATTTTGGGGATGAAATTTCTTTTAAGGGTTGGGGATTTGTAAGACCCACACTCCATAAACTCGATCTAAACCTCTATTTCATGTCGTAACGGGTCTTCCAATCATCATCGGACCAGATGGGACTAGCGGATGATAATCAGGAATGAAAATGGACCAAAACTTATGATAACTTTCATACTGCTCTCATGATATCGGTCTACATACCAATCGATCGGTATGTCTGCGCAGACAAACTAGTTAGATCTGAAAATGAATCTTTGTGGGTCCTGTTTGCCAAATCTTAGTCCTAGAGACTTTCCTAACGTAGGAAAACTTCCTAAACTCCAACCTAGCTTATTTAAGGACCTCTAAACCTCTTTAAACCTCTTTGATTGATTCTCACAAACCCTAGAGAGGAGAAGGAGATTTGAAGAGGAAAAAAAGCTGAGAAAGGTTGAAGAGGAGCCTCTGTTGGACGAAGAACACCATAGTTCGTGAACCAACGGTAAGTTCTTGAACATCTCTCTAAGTTAAGCGTTATGGATGACTAAACAATACCATGCAAGGTTAGGTATTGATCAAAATCCTTAAATTTTTGTTTCACCCTAATTCAGTCGATAAACCCTAGATTGAATGTTAAACTAAGGTTTCTTCAAATGTAGGCCTTGAATGGAAGATAAAAACAACCCTAAAACATTGCTCAGGCCTAAAATTTATAGGAGGAACCCTAGAAGCCATAATGGGTGACGACAAAAGACGAACACCAAGCAGGTGGTCTTCCGGAGGCATACCTGTCAACCATACCGGTGGCACTATGTGTGACCGGTATATGCGACCAGTACCTCTCGTGTAAGACTCGCACTCCATGAACCCGGTCTGAACCTTGTTTCATGTCATAACAGGTCTTCCAATCATCACTGGACCAGACGCGACGAGCGGACGACAACCAGGTATGAAATCGGACAAATCAGACCAATTCAAGTATGAAAAACCTCATACCGGTCGATGGTACCGGTCTATGGTACCAGTCGATGGTCGACCGGTATGGCTTGCGCAGCATGGATCCAGAAACGGATCTCTGCGGGACCCACTTTCCAAATTTCAAACCGAAAGACTTTCCTAATGTTAGGAGGTTTCCTAAACCTAACTCTAGTCTATATAAGGACCCTTAAACCTCCTAAAACCTCTTCCATTGATTCTCACAAACCCTAGAAAGGAGAAAGAGGCTGAAGAAGGAGAAGAAGCAAGGAAGGAGAGGGAAGAGCCGCCGTTGCCGTTCGACGAAGAACACATTACCGCAAGTCAACGGTAAGTGCTTAAACCTTCCTTTACGTTAAGTATCCTAGGATGGTTAGTTGTGATTAGATCAATACCATGGAAAGCAAGGTATTGATCTAAACCCTATTTTGCCGTCAAACCTTAAATTAGTCGTAAGCCCTAGATTCAAGTTCTAAGTCGAAGATCATCGAGGCTAGGACTTGAATGGAGTTGGAAACAACTCTAACTCAATGTTCAGACCTAGAATGAATAGGAAAAACCCTAGGATCAATAGAAGGTGATCGACGGAAGGCGAGAACCAAGTATATGGTCTTCCGGAGACATACCGGTAGCACCATATGCGATCAGTACATCGATCGATACCTCTCGGGGACTGGTCTGTGGGAACCGGCCGACCATACCTGTCACACCCCAATTCTGATCCAACCAGAATGGTGTGAGTGAACCGCAATTGAACCAACGGTTCACATCAGGATCTCGAATAGGCCGTGTCCACTCGTACAAACCATCACACATAACCACAATCAGAATATAATAGTACAGCGGAAGTCTTTAAAATAGAATGAACTGAGTATCTATTGATAAATTAAATAAGTATCCAATTATTCAAATCCAAACATAAAATAAATATCTTTTACATCTCTTTAATATCAAACAAAAATAACTGAGATGAATAAATAAAATCCGATCACAGGTACACGCAGAAAGGGCACTCGCATGAAGCGTCATGCTCATCCTCTCCTACCTGTACATCCAGAGCAGCTACACCACCATACGTCGGAGCGTTCATATAGTCATCCACAGTGTAACCTGCATCAACATCTAAAACAATGTACGTACAAAGGGTGAGCTCACAACTCAGCTCAGTAAGACAATCAGACAGTTTCACAATATCACGCATGAGTAACAATCATTTTTATGTTGTGGTCCAGTTTTAAGTTTGCAATGTGCTATAGAAAGGTTTGGTGGCCCCCGTACCTCTATACACAAGTGTGTCGCACCTCATGGAACACACCCCCATTGGCCCACATGCACCCATCATGGAATAGAGATAGAGCTAAGATACCCCCGTACCTCCCCTGATGCTCTACCCATACCAGTACCTAAGCCCCTACTGGCCAGGGCTCGCAAACTGGGCTCACAACTAACCAATCCTATATGTCATCAATGTACGCTCTATCCCAGCACAGCCGTCTACGGCATAGAGATAGAGCTAAGGCATTCCCACACCTCCCCTGATGCCCTATCCACAACTAACCCAATAGGATAGAAATAATACGCAGGTAGACCCTATCCCAACATAACTCCCTATGGCATAGAGATAGAGCTAAAGCATCGTGGACAAGCCAGCGTCGACTTGGAGACCACAGTGCCACATAACCATGGCCAGGCCAACATTAATATCGGAGACCACCGTACCACGACCTTTCCCTGATGCCCCACCCGTACCAAGCATGTTAAGGTAGAATACTACAAAAGGTGATAGTGTGAGGAGCGATCCCAGCCCCATGCCCCACTCCACACACTAACGAAAACAATCACATCCTATCAATGCATGAACAATAATAATAACTGAAAGTAAAGGATGGCATGTGAATATGCACAAACATCAAATCATATATATTCAGGTTATTAACAATGATTTATTGTCCATTAATTATTAGGTTTAGGTCAGATTCCCTTACCTGACGCTCGTTTGATAGCTTGCTCCACGTCGCAAGATCCAAACGGGAAGTCACAAAGTCCTACAATAATATTAGGGTTTCATTAGAATAGATTTCTTAGGGTTTCATGTTGGTCGGAAACCAACAAATTTACAAAATACCCTCATAGAGCTGACCGGTGGCATGTACCGGTCGCAGTTCTGTGGGGAAGACTGGCGACCGGTATGGTTAGCCGGTGCCCACAGACCCCCGAGGGATACCGGTGGCAACATACCGGTCGCACTGTGTGCAACCGGTATAGTCGACCGGTATGTCTCCAGAAGACCATACATGGGTTTTTTTCGATTGCCGTCGATCATCCTCCATGGATTTCCAGGGTTTCACCTATCCATTCTAAGTCTAGTCTTTGAGTTAGAGTTATCCCCAGCTCATTCGAGTCTAGTTTCGATGAATATCATCTCTGAACTCGAATCTAGGGTTTGACGGCAACTTAGGGTTTATTGGCCAATTTAGGGTTTTAGATCAATACCTACTGTGCATGGTATTTATCCACCCACCCAACTAACATAGGGTAAGAAGATTGATTCAAACACTTACCGTTGACTGGCGTAGAGTGAGCTTTGTCGAACGAAAATGGCGGCACCTTCTTCTTCTTCCTAGCTTCCTCTCCTTTCCAACCTCCCTCTCTTCTCTAGAGTTTGTGAGAGAAAATGGAAAGGATTTGAGGAGGTTTAAGGGTGTATTTATAGGCTAGAATTAGGGTTTAGTAACCCTATTAGGATTAGGAAAGTCTTAGATTCAAAATCAGGAAAGTGGGACCCTCAAAAGTCAATTTCTAGATCTCCACACACAGTTGCGTAGACCTGACCGATCGACCGGTACCAAGACCAGTACCATTGATCGGTCAACATAAACTCATGTTGATTTGATCGTCTTTGGTCTGATTTCATACCTGTTTGTCATCCGCTCGTCCCGTCTGGCCCGGTGATGATTGGAAGACCTGCTACGACACAAAACCAAGGTTTCGACCGGATTTACGGAGTGCGGGTCTTACAACTCCCCCACCCTTAAAATAAATTTTGTCCCGAAATTTGTATGTAGGTTTCACAACTCCCCCACCCTTAAAAGAAATTTGGGCCTCGAAATTTGAACGTACCTTGATCGTTGAAAAGGTTAGGGTACTCCTTCCTCATCGCGCTCTCCTTTTCCCAAGTAATTTCCTCCACATTTTGGCTTCTCCAATGCACCTTCACATAATGGATATCCTTGGTTCGAAGTTGCTGGACTTTTCGACTTGAGAGCATCACAGGCACCACTTCAAATGTAAAGTCTTCAGTCAAGTCTGGGGGATCAGCGGTTAACATGTGCGATGGATCTCTAACATACTTCTTCAGTAATGATACATGGAACACGTTATGAACGCTTGACATAGATGGTGGTAGAGCCAATTGATATGCTACATTACCACGTCGGTTCAATATCTCATATGGTCCCACAGATATGGGGCATAGTTTCCCCTTCTTACCAAACCATTTCAGACCTCGCACCGGTGATACCTTCAAGAACACTTTGTCACCCACTGCAAACTCCAGATCTCGACGTCGATTATCCGCATAGTGCTTCTGTTGAACTTGAGCTGTCTTTACTCTCTCTTTGATCTGATCAACCACTCGACACGTTTCTTCAACAAACTCCGGACCTACAATTCTTCTTTCTCCCACCTCGTTCCATAACAGAGGTGTACGACACTTCTTCCCATATAGTGCTTCATATGGGGCCATCTGAATTGTAGCCTGATAACTGTTGTTATAAGCAAACTCGATAAGTGATAGCTTCTCATCCCAAGCTCCCTTGAAATCTATTGCACAAGCTCGGAGCATATCTTCTAAAATTTGAATAGTTCACTCTGACTTTCCGTCCATCTGAGGGTGAAAAGTTTTACTGAACTTCAACTTCGTTCCCATAGCTTTCTGTAATCCTTTCCAGAAGTTTGATGTAAAACGGGGATCTCTGTCAGATATTATACTCTCTGGTGTAAGCACCCCATTTTTGCCACCCTCGGCATAAGTGAACCAATATGGCAGGTTTTTGACCTTTAACCCAAAAATTTGTGATTTTTCACTGATTCATACAGCAGGGTCATGGGCTATTATCTGCATAGATGCATAGGTCATAGAATTATCTTCGAAACGAGACCAGAATTGCTCAATTCCGGTATCAAATGAGGAAGATATGACCATTTTAGTCGGATGATACATATAAGGGAGGCTTCTGAAATTATTATAAATAATCCCAGGGGCCTTCATCCAAATTATCCTAAGTCGGATCGTTTGAATTTCAAATCATCATATCTTGATCATCCGACATCGGATTCAGATGATTCCAAGACCATTATTCTTCATTCATGATGTTCTACAAAGTGGACGTAAAAAAATCCTGGGTAGAAGTCACCAGTGGGTCCCATGCAAACTTGCATACAAAATGATCCTTAGAACTTCAAAGCTTCATATCTTTCCCGTTCTACATCGGATTCAGATGATTCCAAGACCATTATTCTTCATTCATGATGTTCTACAAAGTGGACGTAAAAAAATCCCAAGTAGAAGTCACCAGTGGGTCCCATGCAAACTTGCATGCAAAATGATCGTTAGAACTTCAAAGCTTCATATCTTTCCCGTTCTACATCGGATTCAAATGATTCCAAGACCATTATTCTTCATTCATGATGTTCTACAAAGTGGACGTAAAAAATCCCGGGTAGAAGTCACCAGTGGGTCCCACGTAAGCTTGCATGCAAAATGATCGTCAGAACTTCAAAGCTTCATATCTTTCCCGTTCTACATCGGATTCAGATAATTCCAGTCTCATTATGTTCCATTTTTAGTGCTCTACAAAGTGGACGTAAAATATTTCCGGTAGAAGCCTCCGAAGGATCTCATGCAGAATGGTCAGCCAAATTATCGATAATTGGTCCGCTTAAACTTTAAAATTCATAAGTTGACCATTTTACTTCCAAATGAGGTGATTCAAGTTCCTATATTCCTCATTTTTAATGTTCTACAAAATGAACGCAAAAAATTTGGAATATAGGCCATCGAAAAATTCCATGTGGGATAATAGCAGGAATGACCCGTGAAATGATAGGGAGAAAAAACCCAGTTAATTCCAATCAGTCCAGTCAACTCAGTTCAAACCAGTTTTGGTCTAACCTAGCTCAACCCATATCAGTTGTCAACCTAAGTCAGTCTCAACCCATTTCGAATCAGTTCATCTATGTGCACAATATTTATATTATATATATTATATATATATATATATATATATATATATATATATATATATATATATATATATATATATATATATATATATATATATATATATATATATATATATGTATGTGTATGTATGTATGTTATTAAATATATGTGTATATATGTATATAATATATATTATTATATGTAAATGATAATCCAAAATATTTTGAGAAGAAAAAGGAAAGAGGGGGGAGAGAAACGTGAAAGTGAAGGGGGATTTTGGTTTTGGAGATAATCCAAAAGATTTTTGAGAAAAAAAAGGAAAGAGGGGAGAGAAAAAACGTGGAAGAGAAAGGGATTTAGGGTTTTGAGATAATCCAAAAGATTTTGAGAAGAAAAAGGAAAGAGGGGAGAGAAAAAACGTGAAAGTAAAGGGGATTTTGGTTTTGGAGATAATCCAAAAGATTTTTGAGAAAAAAAAGGAAAGAGGGGAGAGAAAAAACGTGGAAGAGAAAGGGATTTAGGGTTTTGGGATAATCCAAAAGATTTTGAGAAGAAAAAGGAAAGAAGGATCTTCTAGAAAATGAGTGAAAAATTATAAATAGGAGAGAGGAGGGATCCTTTTTCCAGACCAGAGAGGGAGGGGAACGTGGGTGAGAGAGAGAAACGTGAGTGGGAGAGAGAAAACGTGAGAGAGGAAGAAAGAAAGAGAGAGAAAAGTGAAAAGAAAGAAAAGAGAAGAAGAAAAGAGAGAAAGAGAAGAGAGAAAGAAGCAGAAGAGAGGAGAAGGAGGATTCACATTCAAAGGGGATTGATACAACCTCCAATCACCCTTCATCAACGGTTTCACTCGATTTGAGCCCAAGGTTAGTACTCTAAACAAATTTAGAGGTCGTTATAATGCCCGAATGCCAATTTTGCTTGAAAAAGGCTAATTTTCATGAAATCTCAATCATGAATGCTCTATTACATGCTTGTTAATGTTAGGATGCCTATGTCTAACATTTTTCATGAATGATAATTTGTCTAAGCTATTCAATGATGAATTTTTGAATGATATACAATGATGTTTGATGTTTTTACAAATTTCATAAAGTGGTTTTCTGATCTGAAAATTTCAGATTTAGGGTTCAAACTTAGGACGTACATCATATGTATTTTTTCTAAGATTTTGAAGCCCAAAATTTTATGGGAGTCTCTCTGATATGATCGAAGACTACCCTGAAAATTTAGTTCCATTTGGAATTAGGAAAATATATCAAAAAATTTGTCTTTGACATTGCTATTTTTCTCGGATGCAATGCAATCCTCCATCGGAAAGTCTCTAGACAAAGGCCTTATGGCCATAATCAGAGAATCCACTTAACATGATTTTTTTAGACATGAATGCCTCCTAAAAAATGGCACTAGTTTCATATTTTTTCCATTTTGTTTTGAATTGATATCAATTTTTAAGTGCATAGTGCTCTGATTTTAAATCTGTCATGATGTACTGATTTGCATGACTGAAAGAGTCATTTTTCACAAAGAAAATATACTGTTTTAACTTATTTTTTTTAATGAAATTTTATATCAGACAGTTATCTAGATAGACATATGTCTGTATTTAATTTTTCATTAAGAATAGAATTTTATTTGGAATTTATGGTGCAACTGGTCAAAAATCTGGAACAGATTTGACCAGTGCACATGTTCGGTCTTAGGGCATATCTTTGACCTATTTTTGCTTTCTGTTGGGATTCAAATCCTTCATATGAAATATAATATATCAAGTCATCTTTCTATGAAAAAAAGTTGAGCTTGATTTGAGTTTTGAAAGACCTACTTATGGTCATTCTTGTATAATGTGACAAATCTGAATGCAGTTCATAGTTTTGTCCATTATCTGGAACCTTGTGTCACAATTTTCACAGTTTTGAGTCATTAATCTTCCCAAAATCCTTCATAAGAATTACAATTTTCAAAGAACATTGAACATGTGTTTGTTTTGATAATTTTGAATTTTTCAAAAAAAAAAAAGTTTCATTGATGTCTCATTCATTATAACATCAATGATTGTTTAAATGAATTCTGCCATATTTGGATAAATGGCTATATTTGGAGCATTCATATGCTTTGTTTGGATTGTGCATACCATGTTTGTCACATTCCATGTATTGCTATTTTTGGTAGAATAGATAAATTTTTACCATATTTTAGCAAAATCTTAATTTTTTTTTTAAGTCTTACTATGCTTAGAAAATAGCATATAAGATCTTTTCCCTTTTTTGAAAAATTCATGTCATATATGCATTCTATGATTGGTACTTTCCATATTGATATGTAGATGCATATTAGATCTTGCATATTAGATCTTTCCATATTAGATCTTGCCATACTAGATCTTGCCATGCTTAGATCTTGCCATATTAGATCTTGCATATTAGATCTTGTCATATTAGATCTTGCCATGCTTAGATCTTGCCATATTAGATCTTGCCATATTAGATCTTACCATATTAGGCTCTTACCTTATTTGCAATACATGTCATATTTGAAACATTTTTAAACAATCTTACTACATGTTAATTTCTTGCCATAAATATTTTATATGCCATATTTAGATAGAATATTCTATTTTGGGCAATAATTTAATTTATGCAACACCCTAGTCGAATTGCCATATCTGCACACTTCTAGAAGACAATCTAAGCGTGGGGACGTGCATTTAGGCACCCACATTCTTGGGAAGGGCATAATGGGAATAATAAAACCTTAATAAAGAAAGAGAATTCTTTGCCAAACCTTCCAAAGTTAGAATTCAGAATGAAAAGGGTAATTTAGGACGATTTGCCCCTCGGCAAACCCTAAACCTAGAATAGGTTCTAAACCCTAAACCTAGAATAGGTTCTCAATCATTAACCTAGAACGGGTTATCCAGTCCCGAACTACGCGGATTCTGATTCCTAGGGCAAACCTTAGGATACATAGGCCATTTGGGAGAATCCCAAATTCGGATCCACACCTTAGTCCACTCGGACTATCCATAGATCCACTAGGATATCTATCCATATTCCAACCCAAAAGGGGTTATCCAAACCTTAGTCCACTTGGACTATCCATAGATCCACTAGGATATCCACCCGTCATTCCCGAACTATGTGGATTCTGATTCCTAGGGCAAACCCTAGGATACGTAGGCCATTTGGGAGAAACCCAAATTTAGATCCACAATTTAGTCCACTTGGACTATCCATAGATCCACTAGGATATTGTCCACATTCCAACCCAAATAGGGTTATTCTTAGATCCACTAGGACTATTTATCAGTCCACATGGACTATCCAGATCCTAACCCATAGGATTTCTCAACCATTCAAGCATAAATTTCAACTTGAACAATGAACTTAATCATGCACAAGCATAAATCACATCCATAAACTTTAATCACACCTGAACTACGATGGTGAACCTGATTTTCGGAATAATTCCGTGATACGTAGGCAATCTGATGGATACAGATTCGGTTCAATGATATCAAACCACTTGGTTTGGTTTGGCTTAACAAATAAAGTCTAGCATAGGAAAGGTATAGGAGACCGATTTCGATCGGGCGGTTTGGGTGCCTAACCCCTTCCCATAACCGTAACCTGACACTTACCCAATCTCTGATGGGCCAGAAATCCAATCTAAAGGTCATGAGTCAATCGAAGTCTTACCTTGGGGTGAGATTTCACATTTCTAAGGTCCTAGACCTAAATCTAGGTGGCAACTTCTAAAGATTTCCATCTTTGTCCTCACATCTGGGATGCCATGAAGTCTGACTAAATTATCAACATATAACTTGGCCAATTTCTCCATGGTATACTGGTGTCTGACCGCAATAAATCGAGCTGTCTTTGTGAGTCGATCGACTATAACCCAAACCGCGTCCACTGACCTTGGTGTCAAAGGTAGGCCAGTGACAAAATCCATGGTGATGCAATCCCACTTCCATGCAGGTTCCGGTAATGGCTGTAGTAAACCTGCGGGTCTCTGCCTTTTTACTTTAACTTGTTGACAATTCAGACATTGAAACACGAAACGAGCTATATCTGCTTTCATACCCCTCCTCCAATATAGTCTTCTTAAATCATGGTACATCTTGGTACTTCCTGGATGTACCAAATATGGAGTGTAATGAGCTTCAGTCATAACTCGATCTCTGATATTGCAGTCTTCACTCTCAGGTATACATAACCGTCCACGATACCTGAGTACCTTGTCTGAATCCAAGGTAAAGTCAGGATTTATCATATCCTTCTCTAAGTCTTCTTGCACTGTCTTGAGATGCGGATCCTGTAGGATTGCTACCTTGACTTCATCAACTAGATCCGGTGAGATCTTCAAAGCTGCGAACATCATGGTGAACTTATGAATTAAGCCTTGCTCGACTGGATCTTCTGCAGTTTCAATTATATACCCTTCATCACCTTCGATTAAACTTGAAGCTGCGGCACATAATGCAGCATTTGTACTTGGTCCTGCCTCAGGTTTCGATGCCCACTTTCTTCTTAAGTCGTCGGCCACCACATTTGCTTTACCCGGATGGTACTGGATGTCACAATCATAATCTTTCAACAATTCCAGCCATCTCCTCTGTCTCATATTCAGATCCTTCTGAGTGAAAAGATAAGTTAAGCTCTTGTGATCTGACTTGATTTGAAACTTCTCACCGTACAAGTAGTGTCTCTAAGTCTTGATTTCATGTATAACCGCTGCTAGCTCCAAATCATGCGTAGGATAGTTCTTCTCATGCTCCTTTAACTGTCTTGATGCGTAAGCAATCACCTATTCTCCTTGCATCAATACACACCCAATACCCAACCCTGAAGCATCCGTATATAAGGTAAACGGTACGCTTGGTTCTGGGATGGTCAAGATAGGTGCAGAGACTAGTCTTGACTTCAAAGTCTGAAAGCACTTCTCACATTCATCTGTCCATATAAATTTCTCTCCCTTCTTGGTCAATCTGGTGAGTGGAACAGCGATCCTGGAGTAATCTTCCATGAATCTTCTGTAATAACTAGCTAACCGAAGGAAACTACAAATCTCCGCAACAGATTTTGGTGCTTCCCATCCTACTATAGCAGCTATCTTACTTGGATCAACCTTGATACCGTCTTCAGATACAACATGGCCCAAGAAAGCCACTTCCTTCAGCCAAAACTCGCACTTCTTGAACTTAGTATAAAGCTTCTATTGTCTCAGCCGTTGTAGGGCTGCCCTCAAGTGTCTTGTATGTGTAGTATCTACATGCAAATTTCGGGACGAAATTTCTTTTAAGGGTGGTGGAGTTGTAAGACCCGCACTCTGAAAACCCGATTTAACCTTGGTTTTGTGTCGTGACAGGTCTTCCGATCATCACTGTGAGGACAATGGAAAATCGACGTGATCCTCCTCGGGATGGAAATGTGTATCCTGTATCGATGAAGATCGATTTGTTCTGTTGGAGTCGCCACCTAGATTAAGGTCTAGGACCTCTAAAAATGTAGCCTCACCCTAAGGTAAGACTTCTATTGACTCGTGACCCAATGTATCGGTTCTTTGGTCTGCAAGAGATCGGGTAAGTATTCAGGGTACGGTTATGGGAAGGTGTTAGGCACCCAAACCGCCCGATCAATATCGGCCTCCTAAACTTTCCTTAAATTCTAATTTTGACTGTGCTTGGTCAACTGGATGACTAGGGTTCAATGGGGGATGTCCTAAACCAAGTTGCTAAGTTGTTCTAACCTAGGGTTCAGCCAATCATGTTTTAAAGCAAATAAACAAGCAAATGTAATGTACAATATTATACAGTGAACCGAACCAAAGATGGTTCGGTCTTGGACTGAATCTGAGACGTGTAAGACATCTCAAACTGCCTACGTATTCCAATCCTGGAAATCAAGTCCAAAAACGTAGTTCGAAAATGGGTTGTGTAATTAAAGATTATGGAAGTGATTTATGCATGTGCTTCAATTAGATTTTTTGTTCAAGTTGAAGTTTATACTGGATGTATGGTTGATGGGTGGCTTTGTACCGTATTTGGGATTCCCAAATTACCTACGTATTCTAGGGTTTGCCCTAGAAATCAGGTACGACGTAGTTCGAAATTTTATGAGAGTCGGATTTGGAATGTGTACCAAAATCCTTCCAATTTTGTCAATAGGATCTAGGGATGAGACCTAAATTCCTACCATTTTTATTTGGGATGTGTACCAAATTCTTTCTATTTTTGTTAATAGGATCTAGGGATGAGACCTAAATTCCTACCATTTTTAATTGGGATGTGTACCAAATTATTTCTAATTTTGTCAATAGGATCTAGGGATGAGACCTAAATTCCTACCATTTTTATTTGGGATGTGTACCAAATTCTTTCCATTTTTGTGAATAGGATCTAGGGATGAGACCTAAATTCCTACTATTTTTATTGTTTCCATTTTTAGGTTTCTAGGGTTTCCTATCCCTTTTCATTGTGATTTTCATTTTTTAGGGTTTCATACCCTAATTATTCTCTTTATTCTAGGGCTTATTTTGCCCTATTTATTCTTTCCATTTTTAGGGTTTCACTACCCTAATTGTTCAATTCTTTCCATCTTAGGGTGTATCTTGCCCTAGTTGTTGTACAATGTAAACAATCTAACAAAGCAATGTGAGCTTAAATATAGCAGTGAAAGCATCCAAATATAGCATGTTGAAAATATATTCAAATTTAGCAACACATCAGTCAAAAATGGCAAGTAAGCATGTGAATCAATATAAACATGGTAAGTGTGCATCCAAACATGGCAGTAATATGTGAGCAAGTGTAGTAGACAAATATGGCAATAAGCATGTGTAGCATTCCAATCATGGCAATGTGATTATTCCAATTATGGCAATGTGATCATTCTAATTATGGCAGTGTGACTATTCCAATTATGGCAGTGTATGCATACGAGCATCCGAACATAGCATAGCATCAAATATGGCATGTGAGAAACAACCAAATCATATGAGAATCAATCAAAACATGATGGAACACGTAGCAAGATGACAGCTTTGTCAGGCTGGACCAAAATGGGCACATAGGGCACTGTACTTACTCAAAAAATTCTTAAAACATATCCCTGGAAAGAAGACTTAGAGGCCAACATTTTGTCTCAAGAAAGCTAATCCTAAAAGAGACCATAGGCAGGTCGAAAATATTCCCCAAGTACAGGCAAATACACTGGTCAGGTCTGTTCCATATTTTTGATCAGTTGCACCATAAATTCCAAATAAAATTCTATTCTTAATGAAAATTAAATACAGACATATATCTATGTAGATAACTGTCTGATCTAAAATTTCATTAAGAAAAACAAGTTAAAACAGTATATTTTCTTTGTGAAAAATGACTCTTTTCAATCATGCAAATCAGCACATCATGACAGATCTGAAATCAAAGCACTATGCACTTAAAAATTGATATCAATTCAAAACAAAATGGAAAAAATATGAAACCAGTGCCATTTTTTAGAAGACTTTCATGTCTAAAAAGTTCATGTTAAGTGGAGTTTCTGATTATGGCCATAAGGCCTTTGTATAGAGACTTTCCGATGGAGGATTGCATTACATCCGAGAAAAATAGCAATGTCAAAGACAAATGTTTTGATATATTTTCCCAATTCCAAATGGAACGAAATTTTTAGGGTAGTCTTATATCATATCAGAGAGACTCCCATAAAATTTTGGGCATCATAATCTTAGAAAAAATACATATGATGTACGTCCTAAGTTTGAACCCTAAATCTGGAATTTTCAGATCAGAAAATCACTTTATGAAATTTACAAAAAACATCAAACATCATTGTATATCAATCAAAAATTCATCATTGAATAGCTTAGACAAATTATCATTCGTGAAAAATGTTAGACATAGGCATCCTAACATTAACAAGCATGTAATAGAGCATTCATGATTGAGATTTCATGAAAATTAGCCTTTTTCAAGCAAAATTGGCATTCGGGCATTATAACGACCTCTAAATTTGTTTAGAGTACTAACCTTGGGCTCAAATCGAGCGAAACCATTGATGAAGGGTGATTGGGGGTTGTATCAATCCCCTTTGAATGTGAATCCTCCTTTTTCTCTCTTCTGCTTCTTTCTCTCTTCTCTTTCTCTCTTTTCTTCTTCTCTTTTCTTTCTTTTCTCTTTTCTCTCTCTTTCTTTCTTCCTCTCTCACATTTGCTCTCTCTCACTCACGTTTCTCTCTCTCACCCACGTTTCCCTCTCTCTGCTCTGGAAAAAAGGATCCTCCTCTTGCCTATTTATAATTTTTCACTCATTTTCTAGAAGATCCTTTTTTCTAAAAAATATTTTTTTTTCCTTTTTCTTTCCTTCCTTTTTTTTTCTTTCTTTCTTTCTCCTCTCTCTCTTTCACGTTTTCTTTCTAGAAAACGTGAAGGGGAATCTTTTTCCCCCTTTTTTCTTTTCTTTTTTTCTTTTATTCCTCTCTCTTTCCTTTTTTCTTCTCAAGATCTTTTGGATTATCTCAAAACCCTAAATCCCCTTCTCTTTCACGTTTTCTCTCTCCCCTCTTTCCTTTTTCTTCTCAAAATCTTTTTGGATTATCTCAAAACCCTAAATCCCCTTCTCTTCCACGTTTTTTCTCTCCCCTCTTTCCATTTTTTTCTCAAAAATCTTTTGGATTATCTCAAAACCCTAAATCCCCTTCTCTTTCACGTTTTCTCTCTCCTCTCTTTCCGTTTTCTTTTCAAAATCTTTTTGGATTATCTCAAAACCCTAAATCCCTTTCTCTTCCACGTTTTTTCTCTCCCCTCTTTCCATTTTTTCTCAAAAATCTTTTGGATTATCTCCAAAACCAAAATCCCCCTTCACTTTCACGTTTCTCTCTCCCCTCTTTCCTTTTTCTTCTCAAAATCTTTTGGATTATCATTTACATATAATAATATATATTATATACATATATACACATATATTTAATAACATACATACATACACATATATATATATATATATATATATATATATATATATATATATATATATATATATATAATATATATATATATATATATAATATATATAAATACTATGCACATGAATGAATTGGTTCGAAACGGGTTGAGACTGACTTAGGTTGACCGAGTTAAACCGATATGGGTTGAGCTAGGTTGGACCAAAACCGGCTTGAACCGAGTTGACCGGATTAATTGGAATTAACCCGGGTTTTCTCTCCTTGTCATTTCATGGGACATTTCATTGTCATCCCGCATGGAATTTTCTGATGGCCTCTATTTCAAATTTTTGCGTTCATTTTGTAGAACATTAAAAATGAGGAATATAGGAACTGGAATCACCTGAATCCGATGTAGAACGGAAAAGATATGCAGCTTTGAAGTTCTGACGATAATTTTGCATGCAAGCTTGCATGGGACCCACTGGTGACTTCTACCCGGGATTTTTTACGTCCACTTTGTAGAACATCATGAATGAAGAATAATGGTCTTGGAATCATCTGAATCCGATGTCGGATGATCAAGATATGATGATTTGAAATTCAAACAATCCAACTTAGGATAATTTGCATGAAGGCCCCTAGGATTATTTATAATAATTTCATAAACCTCCCTCATATGTATCATCTGACTAAAATGGTCATATCTTCCTCATTTGATATCGAAATTGAGCAATTCTGGTCTCGTTTCGAAGATAATTCTATGACCTACGCATCCATGCAAAATTATAACCCATGACCTTACTGTGGACCCATTGAAAACTTCTTTAAATTCACAGACCCATTGAAAACTTCCTCAAATTCACAGTCAAGAATCCAAACTTTCGATCACCTTTCTTCCTTTTGTTGTCCACACACCAACAGGACTTTGTTTAGCTAGGATGGCGAAAATGGGGTGCTTACAATCACCGAGCCAGACGGGGCAAGCGGATAACAAACAGGTACGAAATCGGACCGAAGTCGACCAATTATACCTGATTTTAGGTATATCGGTCGATGGTACCGGTCTTGGTACCGGTCGACCGGTATGGCCTGCACAGCTATGTGCGGGAATTTGGAAATTTGGTCTCTGCGGGTCTCTCTTACCTGATTTCGAATCCTAGAAGT
The DNA here is from genome assembly GCA_028583415.1 of Protea cynaroides. NCBI lineage: Eukaryota > Viridiplantae > Streptophyta > Magnoliopsida > Proteales > Proteaceae > Protea > Protea cynaroides. Next base: position 32,020,280 of record CM053274.1, read on the forward strand.
TTCCTAATCCTAGTAGGGTTACTAAACCCTATTTCTAGCCTATAAATACACCCTTAAGCCTCCTCAAATCCTTTCCATTGTCTCTCACAAACCCTAGAGAAGAGAAAGAGCTTGGAAAGGAGAAGGAGCTAGGAAGAAGAAGGAGGTGCCGCCATTACCGTTTGACGAAGCTCACGCTACGCCTGTCAACGGTAAGTGCTTTGATCCATCTTCTTATTCTGTGTTAGTTGTGTGGGTGGATCAATACCATGCAAAGTAGGTATTGATCTAAAACCCTAAATTGACCAATAAACCCTAAGTTGCCGTCAAACCCTAGATTCGAGTTTCGAGATGATATTCATCGAAACGAGACTTGAATGAGTTGGGGATAACTCTAACTCAAAGCCTAGACTTAGAATGGATAGGAGAAACCCTGAAAATCCATGGAGGATGATCGTCGGCAGTCGAAAAACCCATGTATGGTCTTCCGGAGACATACCGGTTGCACATAGTGCGACCGGTATGTTGCGACCGCTACCTCTCGGGAGGTTGTCTGTGGGGGACCGGCTGACCATACCGGTCGCCAGTCTTTCCCACAGAGCTGCGACCGGTACATGCCACCGGTCAGCTCTGTGAGGGTGTTTTGTGATCTCTGTTGGTTTCCGACCAACATGAAATCCTAAATAATATATTCTAATGAAACCCTAATAATATTGTAGGACTTTGTGACTTATCGTTTGGATCTTCCGACGTGGAGCAAGTGATCGAACGAGCGTCCAGGTAAGGGAATCTGACCTAAACCTAATAATTAATGGACAGTAAATCATTGTTAATCGTTGAATATCTATGATGTGATGTTTGTGCATATTCACATGCCATCCTTTACTTTCAGTTATTATTACTGTTCATGCATTGATAGGATGTGATTGTTAGGCATGTGATTGTTTTCGTTGGTGTGTGGAGTGGGGCATGGGCCTGGGATCGCTCTTCACACTGGCACTTTTTGTAGTATTCTGTCTTAACATGCTTGGTACGGGTGGGGTATCAGGGGAAGGTCGTGGTACGGTGGTCTCTGATATTGATGTTGTCCCGGCCATTGTTATGTGGTGCTGAGGATTCCGAGTCGACGCTGGCTTGTCCACGATGCTTTAGCTCTATCTCTATGCCGTAGGGAGTTATGTTGGGATAGGGTCTACTTGCGTATTGTTTCTATCCTAGTGGGTTAGTTGCGGATAGGGTATCAGGGGGAGGTGAGGTATTGTGGTCTCCGACCCGGCCTGCACGCTCTAGCTCTATCTCTATGCTGTAGACGGCTGTACTGGGATAGAGCATACATTGTTGACATATAGGATTGGTTAGTTGCGAGCCCAGTTTACGAGCCCTGGCCAGTAGGGGCTTAGGTACTGGTATGAGTAGAGTATCAGGGGAGGTGCGGGTATACCTTAGCTCTATCTCTATTCCATGATGGGTGCATGTGGGTTGGTGGTAGTGTGATTACTGTGCGATGCCACACACTCGTGTATAGAGGTGCGGGGGCCACCAAACCTTTCTATAGCACATTGCAAACTTAAAACCAGACCACAGCATAAAATTGATTGTTACTCATGCATAATCTTGTGAAACTGTCTGATTGTCTTACTGAGCTGTGTTGTGAGCTCACCCTTTGTGTACACATTGTTTTAGATGTTGATGCAGGATACACTGTGGACGATTATGTGAACGCTCCGGCGTATGGAGGTGTAGCTACACTGGATGTACTAGCAGGGGAGGACGAGCATGATGCTTCATGCGAGTGCCCTTTCTGCGTGTACCTGTGATGGATTTTATTTAGTTGTTTCAGTTATTTTTGTTTGTTATTAAGAGATGTAAAAGATTATTATTTTATGTTTGAATTTGAATAATGGGATATTTATTTAAATTATCAATAGATACTCAATTCATTCTATTTAAAGTCTTCCACTGTATATTTATATTCTGATTGTGGTTATGTGTAATTGGTTTGTATGGGTGGACACGACCTATTCGAGATCCTGGTGTGAACCGTTGGTTCAATGATGGTTCACTCACACCGTTTTGGTTGGATCAGAATTGGGGTGTGATAGTATGAGTCTCCATGTCCTTAGAGTAGATCAATATGTCATCGATGAGTACAATGATCGAAGTGTCCAACATATCATGAAACACTCAGTTCATCAGTTCCATGAACGACGTTGGAGCATTGATCAACCCGAAAGACATAACTAGAAACTCATAATGTCCATACCTCGTCCTGAAAGCAGTCTTCGGAATATCTCCGGCCTTGATCTTCAGTTGGTGATACCCCGATCGGAGATCAATCTTCGAGAAAACCTTTGCACCCTGCAGTTGATCGAATAGATCATCGATTCTAGGCAAAGGATACCGATTCTTGATAGTCAACTTGTTCAGTTCATGGTAGTCAATGCATAACCTTACACTTCCATCCTTCTTCTTGACAAATAATAGCGAATACTGGACGGAAATAAAAAACGACAGGTGCTCCCCAAGGCGATATGCTAGGACGTATGAAACCCTTATCTAACAATTCTTGTAATTGGGTCTTCAACTCCTTTAACTCGGTAGGGGCCATCCTGTATGGTGCTTTGGACACCGGCGCCGTACCTGGCATAAGGTCTATCACAAACTCTGTAGCCCTGTCCGACGGTAGACCTGGAAGCTCCTCTGGAAATACATCTGGGAACTCTCGAACCACATCTATATCATCCATCTTGTGTGACTCCGCCGTGATGTCGACTACAAATACCCCACTCCCCACTTCTCTAAGAATCCCTTAGCTTTTAGGGTGGAGAGAATTAGCTTCCGCTTCCTAGATAGCCTGATCCCAGTGAAGCTATACTCCTTTCCCTTTTTGTCAGTAAGCACAAGCTTCCTCTCACCACATAATAGGACGGCCGAATGATGGCCTAGCCAATCCATTCTCAAAATGACATCAAAGTCAGCCATCTCGAGTAGTACTAGGCTTGCTTCTAAGTCTCGGCCCTCAATACATACAGTGCATGGCCCATAATATTCGGTTAAAGCCACTTCGACTCCTAGTGGAGAGCGAACTATCAAGCTTGGGTTCAAGTGCTTGATTGGTAACTCCATTCGCTACCCAAAAGAAATCGAAACAAAGGAGTGCATGGCCTCAGAGTCAAATAGTACTCTGGCAGGTATACCAGCTACATTTACAATTCTTGGAATTTTTATCATCCCTTAGTTCTATATGCGCATACACACAATGAAAATAGTAAGCCAAATAATAAGGGATAGAGTCGTACCAGTGACCACATCAAGTGATGCGGCTGCCTCTTCAGTGGTGACCGCATAAACTTTTCCTTGCTGAGGAGGTTTCTTTTTCAGTAGAGTGCAGGTCCTTGCAATATGACCCACTTGCTGGAAGTTGAAACACTTTATATTCGGGTTGTATCCGACATTCTGTGGCACATGGGGTGCCGTGTTGTTCCTCATGGGTACTGTAGCGGTCTGAGCCTTGTATGGGCGGAAGGGCCTATTGTTACCGCTACCTGAACTCTCACTAGCAGGTCTCTTCACTCCCCTGTTCTGAGCAAAGAAGCTGTCCCTCTGACTAGATTCTATCACCCTCGCAACCTGCACAGCCTCATTGTAGATATTCTTGCCCAAACCCAATATGTGCTCTCTAATGCTCCCACGTAGTCACATGGTGAATCTACGTGTCTTGGTCTCTTCCTCTTGCATACTTGTCGGTGCGAAGAAGAATAGCTCTTCATACCTTTGCTGATAAGCATCCACGGTCGACAGAGATTGCTGTAGATTGAGGAACTCCTTCTCCATTTGATCTTTGAAACTCTTCGGAAAGTATTTATCGAAGAAGGCAGCTTTAAACACTTCCCAACCACCAGTGTATACTTAGTCTCCAGATATGCCCGTGTAGAATTCAACCAAGCATTTGCATCTTCTTTTAGCATGTGAGTGGCAAATAAAACCATTTCCTCCTCTGTACATGTCATTAGACGGAAATTCTTCTCCATCTCTGCAACCCACTGTGCTGCCCACAATGGTTTCCCTGTCCTACCAGTTAATGATGAAGGCTTCAACTTCAGGAATCTGTCCACTGCCCTACTCAGATCGTGTTGTCCCTCTGTGTTCATTCCGTACCATGGTGGTGGATACGGATAGGCTCCCGGGTAAGCAGAAGGCGACGAAAACTGGTGCGGTGGTGGTACATTCAATGCTTGGCCCATCGGCCTTGGACTACCCTGCATCGGCTGTGATGTATTTTTCTCTCCAGACTCAGGCGTATTTCCAGTGGGAACAGAACCCGGTGGCCTGAGCATCTTCAGTATCTCGCTCAGGAATTCTTTCTGCTGAGCTTGCATCTGATAAACCATGTTTGTAACAATGGTCTCAGAATTTATGTGAGGTGGGCCAGGTAAATTTGTCGGTACTTCTGGAACCTGTTCCTCCTCCACTTCCGGACTTGGGTCTCTAACATGGCCTTGATCAACCTGTTCTTCTTCTTCGAGGTGGATTCTAGCCTGGTGACGTTTCCGACCCCTTCGATCGTTTTCGCCCACCATCTCAGACTATTCTTGTTTGAATTTGAGAAGAAGACATAACACATGAGAATGAAGCAATAGGGGTGTTAGTCTTGAACAATATAAGGTGAAACAGTCATAAAAAGGAGCAATAAAGTCTACCAATTTTTAAAAAATTTCAGGGTTTTTCTGGCCTTTCGGTGTTATGGGTCGCAACATACCGGTCGACACTCTGTATTCAGGGTTGCGACCGGTATAGTCAACCGGTCAGAATTAGAATTCTTACCGAGACATAGTGGTCGCACACCTGGGGATATACCGGTCGACCGGTATAGGCAAAACCGTTGACCGGTATGCCCAGAATTGGCTTTAAAATCGCAAAAAGTGAGAAAATTTATCACTTTTCCTTCTCTTTTCTCTCCGATGGCGATTCCTCTCTGCCCAACCGAGTTGCTACAGTCCGTCCGGTGACCTTAGAAGCCGATTCCTTCCATTCAAAGCGTAGAACATCGTCTCCACGTAGGTCTCTTCCCTCTCTCTCATGTTTTTTTATAAATTTTCATATCGTCTATATGTAGAAATTTAGGTTTTTCATTGATCGAGATGTTCCAACCGTAGGAACTCTTTTCCTTCGTCTTGGAAAGGGTTTAGGGACCCCCAAGAGCAAAAGTCCTCAACCAATTAGGGGTTTCACCAAATGGTTTTCATAAAAATCAAATTTTACAACTTTTGACCTTGGTTTTCCAAAATTTTCGAAATTTCTTGAATTTTCTTAATTTCTTGAAATTTCTTGTTGTAAATGCTTGTGATTGATTTGTTGAAGAGTGTGGGGGTTACATAAATCCTCCTCCCCATGTTTTGGGTGAGTTCGAGGCTTTTTTCCAATTTACTGTCGTTATGCTGCCGAAATTTCAATAATTTCTAACCTTTTCTTCTTGTTTTCTTTTGTTTTGCAGTTAAAATGGCTCCCCGACGTGCTCTTGGGAAACGTCCTCATGGCTTGAGTTCATGTGCTCCCCTGCAACCAGTTCCCCAACTTGATGAACACTGGTTTCATTCAATAGAGGCACAAGCTCGGTTCTCATGGTTCGATAACAAAAACATTGAATCCGGGCGTCGGGTTAACTTGGAACAATTGGACCGGTTCGATGTACGAGCGGCTTTCGGCAGGCTTGGTTGGTTGCCTGTCATTTCTTACACAGATACCACCCGTCCCAATCTGGTTAAGCATTTCTATGCTAACCTGGAGCTGCACGGAGATGTTAACGATCCCAACCAGGGTAGGGATTTACGCATTACCAGCTATGTCAGGGGTGTACCTATCTCCTTCAACACCCACCAGCTGGCCGACCTTCTAGGGGTTCCTAATGATGGAGACCTAGTGTATTGCCCTCCCAAAGCGAAGGGCTATCTGACTGAGGATCTGTGCCGAGAGATAGCGGATCAGATACTAAACCCTGAAGCTCCTATGAAGGCAGCTAGCTTGAGACCTGTACCTCGGGTATACAGTCGCATCATTCAGCACAACATCGTGCCCCAGAGCGACCATTATAGTGAGTTATCCCAGCTCACTTAGTACAATACTTATTGCGTCTACACTGGGGAGCGGGTCTCTCTCCCTTACCTTATCATCAGGACCATGCATCAGGTGACCCTGGCCGATCAGGCCAGTAACCTTCCATACGGTCGTCTCATTACCTTCCTGCTACTTCGCCTGGGCATAAGCATGAAAGGCGAGGTGACCGTTGAGGATACTATGACCTCCGACATAGACTGGGACGCCATTCAGAGGATGCAGATGGTTGACCTGCCTGTTAGCGATGACGAGTTGGAGGCTCGCCCTCGCCCACTCGGGAGGGTAGCAGTCGCGGCGGCAGCAGCAGCAGCAGCCAATACGGCCTATGCAGCCGAGCTCGAGCATGATGTTGACGAGGATAGGGCCAAGGGTGTACCAGTGCCAGCTCCACAGCCTACACCTGCAGCACCACCATCTACTCTACCGCCAGACCGTCTCATCCTTCCCCATACCCGGTGTTGAGTATGTTTACTGAGAGCAGGGACACCCAGAGGATCATCCTAGAGTCTCAGCGAGAGATGGGTCAGGAGTTGGTAGGTCTGGCTCGTAGCCTACGGGTGACGCAGGACCAGGTATTTTGGCTTAGGGTCGCTTACGAGCGAGATTATAATATAGCAGACCCTATACCTCCTAGGTCCCCTACCCCATGATTGTCCCTCTTATTTCTCTTTCACATATGACTGTTTATATAACAGGGTAACTGTCCGGTTTGTGGACCGTACCCTGTAGCACTATTTCATTTGATACTCTTTTCTTTTAATAAAAATCTTTATGTTTCACCTAACTAGTTTATGTGCACATGTTAAGTTCCATATTTAGAATAGTACATTATTCTCTTTCTTAATCAGTCTCAGGTATCAAACAATGCTTAGGGTGTGTTTGTATTATGATTTTTTAAATTTTCCTAACTTAGTTCATTAACTTAGTTAAGTGCAATATGGTTTGTGGAACAGAGCCCGAGGGCTCTGATACTAAGTTGTCACACCCCAATTCTGATCCAACCAGAATGGTGTGAGTGAACCGCCATTGAACCAATGGTTCACACCAGGATCTCGAATAGGTCGTGTCCACTCGTACAAACCATCACACATAACCACAATCAGAATATAATAGTACATCGGAAGTCTTTAAAATAGAATGAACTGAGTATCTATTGATAAATTAAATAAGTATCCAATTATTCAAATCCAAACATAAAATAAATATCTTTTACATCTCTTTAATATCAAACGAAAATAACTGAGACGAATAAATAAAATCCGATCACAGGTACACGCAGAAAGGGCACTCGCATGAAGCGTCATGTTCATCCTCTCCTGCCTGTACGTCCAGAGCAGCTACACCACCATACGCCGGAGCGTTCATATAGTCATCCACAGTGTAACCTGCATCAACATCTAAAACAATGTACATACAAAGGGTGAGCTCACAACTCAGCTTAGTAAGACAATCAGACAGTTTCACAATATTATGCATGAGTAACAATCATTTTTATGCTATGGTCTGGTTTTAAGTTTGCAATGTGCTATAGAAAGGTTTGGTGGCCCCCGCATCTCTATACACGAGTGTGTGGCACCTCATGGATCACACCCCCATTGGCCCACATGCACCCATCATGGAATAGAGATAGAGCTAAGATACCCCCGTACCTCCCCTGATGCTCTACCCATACCAGTACCTAAGCCCCTACTGGCCAGGGCGCGCAAACTGGGCTCGCAACTAACCAATCCTATTTGTCATCAATGTATGCTCTATCCCAGCACAGCCTATGGCATAGAGATAGAGCTAAGGCATTCCCACACCTCCCCTGATGCCCTATCCGCAACTAACCCACTAGGATAGATACAATACGCAGGTAGACCCTATCCCAACATAACTCCCTACGGCATAGAGATAGAGCTAAACCATCGTGGACAAGCCAGCCTCGACTCGGAGACCACAGTGCCACATAACCATGGCCAGGCCAACATCAATATTGGAGACCACCGTACCACAACCTTCCCCTGATGCCCCACCCGTACCAAGCATGTTAAGGTAGAATACTACAAAAGGTGCTAGTGTGAAGAGCGATCCCAGGCCCATGCCCCACTCCACACACTAACGAAAACAATCACATGCTTAACAACCACATCCTATCAATGTATGAACAATAATAATAACTGAAAGTAAATGATGGCATGTGAATATGCACAAACATCAAATCATATATATTCAGGTTATTAACAATGATTTACAGTCCATTAATTATTAGGTTTAGGTCAGATTCCCTTACCTGACGTTCGTTTGATATCTTGCTCCACGTCGTAAGATCCAAACGGGAAGTCACAAAGTCCTACAATATTATTAGGGTTTCATTAGAATAGATTTCTTAGGGTTTCATGTTGGTCGGAAACCAATAAATTTACAAAATACCCTCACAGAGCTGACCGGTGGCATGTACCGATCGTAGTTCTATGGGGAAGACTGACGACCGGTATGGTCATCCGGCCCCACAGACCAGCCTCCCGAGGGATACCGGTGGCAACATACCGGCCGCACTGTGTGCAACCGGTATAGTCGACCGGTATGTCTCCGGAAGACCATACTTGGGTTTTTTTTCGACTGTCGTCGATCATCCTCCATGGATTTCCTGGGTTTCACCTATCCATTCTAAGTTTAATCTTTGAGTTAGAGTTATCCCCAACTCATTCGAGTCTAGTTTCGATGAATATCATCTCGGAACTCGAATCTAGAGTTTGACGACAACTTAGGGTTTATTGGCCAATTTAGGGTTTTAGATCAATACCTACTTTGCATTGTATTGATCCACCCACCCAACTAACATAGGGTAAGAAGCTTGATTCAAACACATACCGTTGACTGGCGTAGAGTGAGCTTCGTCGAATGAAAATGGCGGCACCTTCTTCTTCTTCCTAGCTTCCTCTCCTTTCCAACCTCCCTCTCTTCTCTAGAGTTTTTGAGAGACAATGGAAAGGATTTGAGGAGGTTTAAGGGTGTATTTATAGGCTAAAATTAGGGTTTAGTAACCCTATTAGGATTAGGAAAGTCTTAGATTCAAAATCAGGAAAGTGGGACCCTCATAAGTCAATTTCTGGATCTCCACATACAGTTGCGCAGACCTGACCGGTCGACCGGTACCAAGACCGGTACCATCGACCGGTCAACATAAAATCATGTTGATTTGATCGTCTTTGGTCCGATTTCATACCTGTTTGTCATCCACTTGTCCCGTCTGGCCCGGTGATGATCGGAAGACCTGCTACGACACAAAACCAAGGTTTCGACCGGGTTTACAGAGTGCGGGTCTTACAACTCCCCCACCCTTAAAAGAAATTTTGTCCCGAAATTGTCATGTAGGTTTCACAACTCCCCCACCCTTAAAAGAAATTTTGGCCTCGAAATTTGAACGTACCTTGATCGTTGAAAAGGTTAGGGTACTCCTTCCTCATCGCGCTCTCCTCTTCCCAAGTAATTTCCTCCACATTTTGGCTTCTCCAATGCACCTTCACATAATGGATATCCTTGGTTCGAAGTTGCTGGACTTTTTGACTTGAGAGCATCACAGGCACCACTTCAAATGTTAAGTCTTTAGTCAAGTCTGGGGGATCAGCGGTCAAGATGTGCGATGGATCTCTAACATACTTCTTCAGTAATGATACATGGAACACGTTATGAACGCTTGACATAGATGGTGGTAGAGCCAATTGATATGCTACATTACCATGTCGGTTCAATATCTCATATGGTCCCACATATATGGGGCATAGTTTCCCCTTCTTACCAAACTGTTTCAGACCTCGCACCGATGATACCTTCAAGAACACTTTGTCACCCACTGCAAACTCAAGATCTCGATGTCGATTATCTGCATAGTGCTTCTGTCGAACTTGAGCTGTCTTTACTCTCTCTTTGATCTGATCAATCACTTGACACGTTTCTTCAACAAACTTCGAACCTACAATTCTTCTTTCTCCCAACTCGTTCCATAACAGAGGTGTACGACACTTCTTCCCATATAGTGCTTCATATGGGGACACTGAATTGTAGCCTGATAACTGTTGTTATAAGCTAACTCGATAAGTGATAGCTTCTCATCCCAAGCACCCTTGAAATATATTGCACAAGCTCGGAGCATATCTTCTAAAATTTGAATAGTTCGCTCTGACTGTCCGTCCGTCTGAGGGTGAAAAGTTGTACTGAACTTCAACTTTGTTCCCATAGCTTTCTGTAATCCTTCCCAGAAGTTTAATGTAAAACGGGGATCTCTGTCAGATACTATACTCTCTGGGATGCCATGAAGTCTGACTATATTATCAACATATAACTTGGCCAGTTTCTCCATGGTATACTGGGGTCTGACCGTAATAAATCGAGCTGTCTTTGTGAGTCGATCGACTATAACCCAAACCGCGTCCACTGACCTTGGTGTCAAAGGTAGGCCAGTGACAAAATCCATGGTGATGCAATCCCACTTCCATGCAGGTTCCGGTAATGGCTGTAGTAAACCTACGGGTCTCTGCCTTTCTGCTTTAACTTGTTGACAATTTAGACACTGGAACACGAAACGAGCTATATCTGCTTTCATACCCCTCCACCAATATAGTCTTCTTAAATCATGGTACGTCTTGGTATTTCTTGGATGTACCGAATATGGAGTGTAATGAACTTCAGTCATAACTCGATCTCTGATATTGCAGTCTTCACTCTCAGGTATACATAACCATCCACGATACCTGAGTACCTTGTCTGAATCCAAGGTAAAGTCAGGATTGCTCGTATCCTTCTCTAAGTCTTCTTGCACTGTCTTGAGATGCGGATCCTGTAGGATTGCTACCTTGACTTCATCAACTAGATCCGGTGAGATCTTCAAAGCTGCGAACATCATGGTGAACTTATGAATTAAGCCTTGCTCGATTGGATCTTCTGCAGTTTCAATTATATACCCTTCATCACCTTCTATTGAAATTGAAGTTGCAGCACATAATGCAGCATTTGTACTTGGTTTCGATGCCCACTTTCTGCTTAAGGCGTCAGCCACCACATTTTCTTAACCCGGATGATACTGGATGTCACAATCATAATCTTTCAACAATTCTAGCCATCTCCTCTGTCTCATATTCAGATCCTTCTGAGTCAAAAGATAAGTTAAGCCCTTGTGATTTGACTTGATTTGAAACTTCTCACCATACAAGTAGTGTCTCCAAGTCTTGATTGCATGTATAATCGCTGCTAGCTCCAAATCATGCGTGGGATAGTTCTTTTCATGCTCCTTTAACTGTCTTAATGCGTAAGCAATCACATGTTCTCCTTGCATCAATACACACCCAATACCCAACCCTGAAGCATCCGTATATAAGGTAAACGGTACGCTTGGTTCTGGGATGGTCAAGATAGGTGCAGAGACTAGTCTTGACTTCAAAGTCTGAAAGCACTTCTCAAACTCATCTGTCCATATGAATTTCTCTCCCTTCTTGGTCAATCTGGTGAGTGGAACAGCGATCCTGGAGTAATCTTCCACGAATCTTCTATAATAACCAGCTAACCGAAGGAAACTACGAATCTCCGCAACAGATTTTGGTGCTTCCCATCCTACTATAGCAGCTATCTTACTTGGATCAACCTTGATACCGTCTTCAGATGCAACATGGCCCAAGAAAGCCACTTCCTTCAGCCAAAACTCGCACTTCTTGAACTTAGCATAAAGCTTCTCTTGTCTCAGCCGTTGTAGGGCTGCCCTCAAGTGTGCTGTATGAGTCTCCATGTCCTCAGAGTAGATCAATATGTCATCGATGAATACGATGACCGAAGTGTCCAACATATCATGAAACACTCGGTTCATCAGTTCCATGAACGACGTTGGAGCATTGATCAACCCGAAAGACATAACTAGAAACTCATAATGTCCATACCTCGTCTAGAAAGCAGTCTTCGGAATATCTCCGGCCTTGATCTTCTGTTAGTGATACCCCGATCGGAGATCAATCTTTGAGAAAACCTTTACACCCTGCAGTTGATCGAACATATCATCGATTCTAGGCAAAGGATACCGATTCTTGATAGTCAACTTGTTTAGTTCACGGTAGTCAATGCATAGCCTTACACTTTCGTCCTTCTTCTTGACAAATAATACAGGTGCTCACCAAGGCGATATGCTAGGTCGTATGAAACCCTTATCTAACAATTCTTGTAATTGGGTCTTCAACTCCTTTAACTCAGTAGGGGCCATCCTGTATGGTGCTTTGGACACTGGCGTCGTACCTGGCATAAGGTCTATCACAAACTCTGTAGCCCTGTCCGACGGTAGACCTGGAAGCTCCTCTGGAAATACATCTGGGAACTCTCGAACCACATCTATATCTTCCATCTTGTGTGACTCCGTCATGATGTCGACTACAGATACTAGATACCCCACTCCCCCTTTCTCTAAGCATCTCTTAGCTTTTAGGGCGGAGAGAATCAGCTTCTGCTTCCAAGATAGCCTGATCCCAGTGAAGCTATACTCCTTTCCCTTTTAGTCAGTAAGCATAAGCTTCCTCTCACCACATAATAGGACGGTCGAATGATGGCCTAGCCAATCCATTCCCAAAATGACATCAAAGTCTGCCATCTCGAGTAGTACTAGGCTTGCTTCTAAGTCTCGGCCCTCAATACATACAGTGCATGGTCCATAATATTCGGTCAAAGCCACTTCGACTCCTAGTGGAGAGCGAACTATCAAGCTTGGGTTCAAGTGCTTGATTGGTAACTCCATTCGCTTCCCAAAAGAAATCGAAACAAAGGAGTGCGTGGCCCCAGAGTCAAATAGTACTCTGGCAGGTATACCAGCTACATTTACAATTCCTAGAATTTTTATCATCCCTTAGTTCTATATGCGCATACACACAATGAAAATAGTAAGCCAAATAGTAAGGGATAGAGTCATACCAGTGACCACATCAGGTGATGCGGCTGCCTCTTCAGTGGTGACCGCATAAACTTTTCCTTGCTGAGGAGGTTGCTTTTTCGGTAGAGTGCAGGTCCTTGCATTATCTCCCACTTGCTGGCAGTTGAAACACTTTATATTCGGGTTGTATCCGGCATTCTGTGGCACAGGGGGTGCCATGTTGTTCCTCGCGGGTACTGTAGTGGTCTGAGCCCTGTATGGGCGGAAGGGTCTATTGTTACCGCTACCCGAACTCTCATTAGCAGGTCTCTTCACTCCCCTGTTCTGAGCAAAGAAGCTGTCCCTCTGACTAGATTCTATCACCCTCACAACCTGCATAGCCTCATTGTAGATCTTCTTGTCCAAACCCAATGTGCTCTCTGATGCTCCCACGTAGTCCCATGGTGAACCTACGTGTCTTGGTCTCTTCCTCTTGCATACTTGTCGGTGCGAAGAAGAGGAGCTCTTCGTACCTCTGCGGATAAGCATCCATGGTCGACTGAGATTGTTGTAGATTGAGGAACTCCTTCTCCATTTGATCTTTGAAACACTTCGGAAAGTATTTATCGGAGAAGGCAGCTTTAAACACTTCCCAATCCACCAGTGCATACATAGTCTCCAGATATGCCCGTGTAGAATTCCACCAAGCATTTGCATCTTCTTTCAGCATGTAAGTGGCAAATAAAACCTTTTCCTCCTCTGTACATGTCATTAGACGGAAATTCTTCTCCATCTCTGTAACCCACTGTGCTGGCCACAATGGTTTCCCTGTCCTACCAGTGAATGATGAAGGCTTCAACTTCAGGAATCTGTCCACTTCCCTACTCAGATCGTGTTGTCCCTGTGTGTTCATTCCGTACCATGGTGGTGGATACGGATAGGCTCCCGGGTAAGCAGAAGGCGACGAAAACTGGTGCGGTGGTGGTACATTCCGTGCTTGGCCCATCAGCCTTGGGCTACCCTGCATCGGCTGTGATGTATTTTTCTCTCCAGACTCAGGCGTATCTCCAGTGGGAACAGAACCCGGTGGCCTGAGCATCTTCAGTATCTCGCTCAGGAATTCTTTCTGCTGAGCTTGCATCTGATAGACCAGGTTTGTAACAATGGTCTCATAATTTCTGTGAGGTGGGCCAGGTAAATTTGTCGATACTTCTGGAACCTGTTCCTCCTCCACTTCCGGACTTGGGTCTCTAACATGACCTTGATCAACCTGTTCTTCTTCTTCGAGGCGCATTCTAGCCTGGTGACGCTTCCGACCCCTTCGACCGTTTCCGCCCACCATCTCAGATTATTCTTGTTTGAATCTGAGAAGAAGACATAACACATGAGAATGAAGCAATAGGGGTGTTAGTCTTGAACAATATAAGGTGAAACAGTCATAAAAAGGAGCAATTAAGTCTACCAATTTTTAAAAATTTTCAGGGTTTTTCTAGCCTTTCAGGTGTTGACTGGTCGCAACATACCGGTCGACACTCTGTATTCAGGGTTGCGACCGGTATAGTCAACCGGTCAGAATTAGAATTCTTACCGAGACATAGTGGTCGCACACCTGGGGAGATACTGGTCGACCGGTATAGGCAAAACCGTCAACCGGTATGCCCAGAATTGGCTTTAAAATCACGAAAAGTGAGAAATTTTCTCACTTTTCCTTCTCTTTTCTCTCCGGTGGCGATTCCTCTCTGCCCAACCGAGTTGCTACAGTCCGGCCGGTGACCTTAGAAGCTGATTCCTTCCGTTCAAAGCGTAGAACATCGTCTCCAGGTAGGTCTCTTCCCTCTCTCTCATCTTTTTACAAATTTTCATATCGTCTATATGTAGAAATTTAGGTTTTTTATTGATCGAGATGTTCCAACCGTAGGAACTCTTTTCCTTCGGCTTGGAAAGGGTTTAGGGACCCCCAAGAGCGAAAGCCCTCAACCAATTTGGGGTTTCACCGAACGGTTTTCATAAAAATCAAATTTTACAACTTTTGACCTTGGTTTTCCAAAATTTTCGAAATTTCTTGAAATTTCTTGTTGTAAATGCTTGTGATTAATTTGTTGAAGAGTGTGGGGGTTACGTAAGTCCTCCTCCCCATGTTTTCGGAGAGTTTGAGGCTTTTTCCCAATTTATTGTCGTTATGCAGCCGAAATATCAACAATTTCTAACCTTTTCTTCTTGTTTTCTTTTGTTTTGCAGTTAAAATGGCTCCCCGACGTGCTCTTGGGAAACGTCTTCATGGCTCGAGTTCACGTGCTCCCCAGCCACCAGTTCCCAAATTTGACGAACACTGGTTTCGTTCGATAGAGGCACAAGCTCGGTTCCCGTGGTTCGATAACAAAAACATTGAATCCGGGCGTCGGGTTAACTTGGAACAATTGGACCGGTTCGATGTACGAGCGGCTTTCGGCAGGCTTGGGTGGTTGCTTGTCATTTCTTACACAGATACCACCCGTCCCAATCTGGTTAAGCATTTCTATGCTAACCTGGAGCTGCACGGAGATGTTAACGATCCCAACCAGGATAGGGATTTGCGCATTACCAGCTATGTCAGGGGTGTACCTATCTCCTTCAACACCCACCAGCTGGCCGACCTTCTAGGGGTTCCTAATGATGGAGACCTAGTGTATTGCCCACCCAAAGCGAAGGGCTATCTGACTGAGGATCTGCGCCGAGAGATAGCAGATCAGATACTAAACCCTGGAGCTCTTATGAAGGCGGCTAGCTTGAGACCTGTACCTCGGGTATACAGTCGCATCATTCAGCACAACATCGTGCCCCAGAGCGGCCATTATAGTGATTTATCCCAGCTCACTCAGTACATTACTTATTGCGTCTGCACTGGGGAGCGGGTCTCTCTCCCTTACCTTATCATCAGGACCATGCATCAGTCGACCCTGGCCGATCGGGCCAGTAACCTTCCATACGGTCGTCTCATTACCTTCCTGCTACGTCGCTTGGGCGTGAGCATGAGAGGCGAGGTGACCGTTGAGGATACTATGACCTCTGACATAGACTGGGACGCCATTCAGAGGATGCAGATGGTTGACCTGCCTGTTAGCGATGACGAGTTGGAGGCTCGCCCTCGCCCACTCGGGAGGGTAGCAGCCACGGCGGTAGCAGCAGCAGCAGCCAATACGGCCTATGCAACCGAGCTCGAGCGTGATGATGACGAGGATAGGGCCGAGGGTGTACCAGCGCCAGCTCCACAGCCTACACCTGCAGCACCACCATCTACTCTACCGCCGGACCGTCTCATCCTTCCCCAGACCTGGTGTTGAGTATGTTTACTGAGATCAGGGACACCTAGAGGATCATCCTAGAGTCTCAGCGAGAGATGGGTCAGGAGTTGGGACGTCTGGCTCGTAGCCTACGGGTGACGCAGTTCCAGGTACAATGGCTTAGGATCGCTTATGAGCGAGATTATGATATAGCAGACCCTATTCCTCCTAAGCCCCCTACCCCATGATTGTCCCTCTTATTTCTCTTTCACATATGACTGTTTAGATAACAGGGTAACTGTCCGGTTTGTGGACCGTACCTTGTAGCACTATTTCATTTGATACTCTTTTCTTTTATTAAAAATCTTTATGTTTCACCTAACTAGTGTATGTGCACATGTTAAGTTCCATATTTAGAATAGTACATTATTCTCTTTCTTAATCAGTCTCAGGTATCAAACAATGTTTAGGGTGTGTTTGCATTAAGATTTTTAAATTTTCCTAACTCAGTTCATTAACTTAGTTAAGTGCAATATGGTTTGTGGAACAGAGCCCGAGGGCTCTGATACCAAGTTATCCCACCCCAATTCTGATCCAACCAGAATGGTGTGAGTGAACCGCCATTGAACCAATGGTTCACACCAGGATCTCGAATAGGCCGTGTCCACTCATACAAACCATCACACATAACCACAATCAGAATATAATAGTACAGCGAAAGTCATTAAAATAGAATGAACTGAGTATCTACTGATAAATTATATAAGTATCCAATTATTCAAATCCAAACATAAAATAAATATCTTTTACATCTCTTTAATATCAAACAAAAATAACTGAGACGAATAAATAAAATCCGATCACAGGTACACGCAGAAAGGGCACTCGCATGAAGCATCATGTTCATCCTCTCCTGCCTGTACGACCAGAGCAGCTACACCACCATACGCCGGAGCGTTCATATAGTCATCCACAGTGTAACCTGCATCAACATCTAAAACAATGTAGATACAAAGGGTGAGCTCACAACTCAGCTCAGTAAGACAGTCAGACAGTTTCACAATATTATGCATGAGTAACAATCATTTTTATGTTGTGGTCTGATTTTAGGTTTGCAATGTGCTATAGAAAGGTTTGGTGGCCCCCGCACCTCTATACACGAGTGTGTGGCACCTCATGGATCACACCCCCATTGGCCCACATGCACCCATCATGGAATAGAGATAGAGCTAAGATACCCTCGTACCTCCTCTGATGCTCTACCCATACCAGTACCTAAGCCCCTACTAGCCAGGGCTCGTAAACTGGGCTCGCAACTAACCAATCCTATATGTCATCAATGTATGCTCTATCCCAGCACAGCCTATGGCATAGAGATAGAGCTAAGGCATTCCCACACCTCCCCTGATGCCCTATCCGCAACTAACCCACTAGGATAGATACAATACGCAGGTAGACCCTATCCCAACATAACTCCCTACGGCATAGAGATAGAGCTAAACCATCGTGGACAAGCCAGCGTCGACTCGGAGACCACAGTGCCACATAACCATGGCCAGGCCAACATCAATATTGGAGACCACCGTACCACAACCTTCCCCTGATGCCCCACCCGTACCAAGCATGTTAAGGTAGAATACTACAAAAGGTGCTAGTGTGAAGAGCGATCCCAGGCCCATGCCCCACTCCACACACTAACGAAAACAATCACATGCTTAACAACCACATCCTATCAATGTATGAACAATAATAATAACTGAAAGTAAATGATGGCATGTGAATATGCACAAACATCAAATCATATATATTCAGGTTATTAACAATGATTTACAGTCCATTAATTATTAGGTTTAGGTCAGATTCCCTTACCTGACGTTCGTTTGATATCTTGCTCCACGTCGTAAGATCCAAACGGGAAGTCACAAAGTCCTACAATATTATTAGGGTTTCATTAGAATAGATTTCTTAGGGTTTCATGTTGGTCGGAAACCAATAAATTTACAAAATACCCTCACAGAGCTGACCGGTGGCATGTACCGATCGTAGTTCTATGGGGAAGACTGACGACCGGTATGGTCATCCGGCCCCACAGACCAGCCTCCCGAGGGATACCGGTGGCAACATACCGGCCGCACTGTGTGCAACCGGTATAGTCGACCGGTATGTCTCCGGAAGACCATACTTGGGTTTTTTTTCGACTGTCGTCGATCATCCTCCATGGATTTCCAGGGTTTCACCTATCCATTCTAAGTTTAATCTTTGAGTTAGAGTTATCCCCAACTCATTCGAGTCTAGTTTCGATGAATATCATCTCGGAACTCGAATCTAGAGTTTGACGACAACTTAGGGTTTATTGGCCAATTTAGGATTTTAGATCAATACCTACTTTGCATGGTATTGATCCACCCACCCAACTAACATAGGGTAAGAAGATTGATTCAAACACATACGGTTGACTGGCGTAGAGTGAGCTTCGTTGAACGCAAATGGCGGCACCTTCTTCTTCTTCCTAGCTTCCTCTCCTTTCCAACCTCCCTCTCTTCTCTATAGTTTGTGAGAGACATTGGAAAGGATTTGAGGAGGTTTAAGGGTGTATTTATAGGCTAGAATTAGGGTTTAGTAACCCTATTAGGATTAGGAAAGTCTTAGATTCGAAATCAAGAAAGTGGGACCCTCAGAAGTCAATTTCCGGATCTCCACACACAGTTGCACGGACCTGACCGGTCGACCGGTACCAAGACCGGTACCATCGACCGGTCAACATAAAATCATGTTGATTTGATCGTCTTTGGACTGATTTCATACTTGTTTGTCATCCGCTCATCCCGTCTGGCCCGGTGATGATCGAAAGACCTGCTATGACACAAAACCAAGGTTTAGACCGGGTTTATAGAGTGCGGGTCTTACAATACCGGTCACAAGTTTTCCCCACAGTGCTGCAACCGGTACCTGTGACTGGTCTGCTCTATGAGAAGTATTTTGACCTTGTTGGTTTTCTGACCAACGTAAACCCTAAGAAAACTATTCTAACTAAACCCTAATATCATGTAGGACCTTGTGATAGCACGTTTGGATACTGTGACGCGGAGCAAGCTATCAAACAAGCATCAGGTAAGGGAATCGGACCTAAACCCTAATAATTAAATAACAGCAAATCATTGTTAATAATTATGGTTCTGTGGACTGATGTTTGTGCATTCTTGCATGTCATCTTTTACTTTCAGTTATTATTATCGTTCATGCATACTTGCTATGCTAGGTTGTGATTGTTAGGCATGTGATTGTTTTCGTTGGTGTGAGGAATGGGAAGGACTGGAGGTCTGGGATCATTCCTCACACTAGCACCTTTCGTATCATTCTGTCTTAGCATGCTTGGTGCGGGAAGGGTATCAGGGGGAGGAAGCGGCAATGTGGTCTCCGGCCTAGCCACTAGACTCTAGCTCTATCTCTATGCCGTAGGGAGTTGCACTGGGACAGGGCCTACTGTGATGACATGTAGGATTGGTTAGTTGTGAGCCCAGTTTATAAGCCTTCGCCAATAGGGGCTTACGTGTTGGTATGGGTAGAGTATCAGGGCATGTGGGACGACAGTGGAGTTTGATCCATTGGGCGGCTTCACACACTTGTGTATAGAGGTGCGGTGGCCGCCAATCCTTTCTATAGCACATTGCAAACTTAAAACCAGACCATAATGTGAATGTTACTCATGCATATGTTTGTTGCATTGTCTGATTGTCTTACTGAGCTAAGTTGTGAGCTCACCCTTGTATATATACATATTTTTAGATGTTGCTGCAGGTTATACAGTGGAGGATTACGTGGACGCTCCAGTGTATGGAGGCGTGGCTGCTCTGGACGTACAAGCAGGAGAGGACAAGCATGATGCTTCATGCGAGTGCCCTTTCTGCGTGTACCTTTAGGATTTGATTTTAATTTATTCTATTTATTTTCGGTTGGAAATACAGTGATGTAAAGATATTTATTTAAGTTTTGGGAATTTGAATAATTAAATATTTTATTTAAATTTATCAATAGATTACTCAGTTCATTTTTATTTAAGACTTCCGTTGTATTTATTATATTCTGATTGTGGTTATGTGCAATGGTTTGTATGAGTGGACACGGTCTTATTGAGATCCTGGTGTGGACCGTTGATTCAGTGACGGTTTACTCACACTTCTGGTAAAGCCAGAATTGGGGTGTGACATCTCGGGTAGCCTGTCAAAGCTGTCCAATTGACTATACCGGTCATGCCACTGTACAGTGACCTACGACTGGTATACGCAACTGGTATGTACAGAATGGGTTGGTTTTTGACCCAGTTGGTTTCCGACCAACGTAAACCCTAAGGAACTAATCCTAATTAAACCCTAACATCGTGTAGGACTCTGTGATAGTAAGATTGGACGCTGTGACGCAGAGCAAGCAAGCAATCAATCAAGCGTCAGGTAAGGGAATCGGACCTAAACCCTAATAACTTAATAATAGTAAAACGTTGTTAATAATTATTGTTCTATGGAATTTTGTTTGTGTATACTCACATGTCATCTTGACTTTCAGTTATTATATTGTTCATGCATACTTGCTATGCTAGGATGTGATTGTTAGGCATGTGATTGTTTTCGTTGGTGTATGAAATGGAAAGGGTCTGGGGTCTTGGATCATTCCTCACACTGACACCTTTTCATATCACTGCTATCTTAGCCTGCTTGGTGCAGGTAGGGTATCAGGGGGAGGATGTGGCACTATGGTCTCTGACCTAGCCACCAGACTCGAGCCCTATCTCTATGCCACAAGGAGCTGTGCTGGGATAGGGCCTACTATGATGACATATAGGATTGGTTAGTTGTGAACCCAGTTTGTAAGCCCTCGCCAATAGGGGCTTACGTATTGGTATGGGTAGGGTATCAGGGAAAGTGTTGGCGGTATGTGATCCGAACATTTTAGCTCTATCTCTATTCCATGGTGGGTGGATGTGGGACTACAATGGTGTTTGATCAATTGAGCGGATTCACACACTCATGTATAAAGGTGCGGTGGCCGTCAATTCTTTCTATAGCACGTTGCAAACTTAAAATCAGACCACAATGTGAATGTTACTCATGCATATTGCTTGTTGCATTGTCTGATTTTCTTACTGAGCTAAGTTGTGAGCTCACCCTTGTGTATACACTATTTTTAGATGTTGATACAGGTTATACTGTGGAGGACTATGTGGATGCTCCAGTGTATGGAGGTATTGCTTCTCTGGAAGTGCAAGCAGGGGAGGACGAGCATGACACTTCATGCGAGTGCCCTTATTGCGTGTACCTCTATGATGTTCTTAGTTTAGCTTATTTTATTTATTTCAGTTGGATTTTATAAGCAATGTAAAGATATTTATTTACGTTTTGGTATTTGGATAATTGGATAATTTATTTTATTAATCAATAGAAGTACTCAGTTCATTTAAATTAAGACTTCCACTGTATTTATTTATAATCTGATTATGGTTATGTGCAATGGTTTGTATAAGTGGATACGGTCTTATTGAGATCCCGATGTGAACCATTGGTTTAGTGGCGGTTCACTCACACTTCTGGTTCATTCAGAATTGGGGTGTGACAGAATGTATGCCACCGTGGCGATAGATTTGCAATGATGTGCTACACATGACGGTTCCTCAGACTAAGGTTATTAAGGTTGTGGAGCTACAAGATGTATTGGTAAATGCTCATGCTCTAGTGTATGAGGTACAAGATAACGTAGACTGGATTATCATCATACAAGAGGTGCATGCTGTAAAATATCTCAAGTGTGGGGCAACATGTGAGAGTGGCTGAGCATGTTATGTTGCAGTTACGTAATGCTCTTGAGGTTACTAGACAAGTAGTGTCCTTTTTATGGAACGCATTGACTTCTACAGGTTTAATCTCACCTATTTCTGCTGAGGTAGAGGCAAAGACGATGGTTGAGCATGAGAGAGCTTACCAGCGTAGAGTTAGATCTGTAGTTGGGGTTCAATAAGTGGGCTAAACCAAACTAACAAATGGATATAGTGTCTGCTTGGGTGTGGTTCAATCTCCTTACCTCATTTCTTCTGAGGGTAAGGTTTTGACCTGTGATTCTCTACCCATCCCGCTTTAAACATTGTTTACTTGGTAAAACTTATCTCATTTGGTTTGTATATTTTGCTTTTCAATTCTTGTAGTTTTTCTTTGGTCTCTACCTACAACTTATTCACATTTGCTATGTTATATTGTTCACCTAATGTCGGCATTTATGTTTTACTTGTGAGTAGGATTATTAGTGACTATAGCATAACATGCTCTGATACCACCTTCTGTCACACCCCATTCCTGAATATCAATACTTTGGAATGTAACGGGATCTCCTCATCCTATTAGGGCATTAGAAATCCCTTTCCAGGATTACACAGCATGGTATAACCATATAACTATCTACATCAGTACTCACATAATTATCAGAGTAAAATAAAACATCTCAATTTAACATTTATCAATATTAAGAAAGTAAATAGTGAAAGTCTTATTGTTCAAATACAAATTTTAAAACTGACAAGCTAATGTTTCAAGTTTCACCGTATTAAAATTTTTGAATAATTAAAAACATTGTTCCAAGTTATCCAAAAAATAAAACGTATCCCAAAATAATCAAACCCAAAACCAAAAGTACTAAAATAAGTAGGCACTGCTTAAGCCTACATGCAATCTCTACAAATTACACGAAGGATCATGTATATCTTCCTCAGGTTCACTAACATCATCCTCCACACCGGATGAATAGCTTCCTAGAGCATCGAATGATGTACCTGTAATATCTAAAATATTTGTGCGCACAAGGGTAAGCTCAACAATCGAGCTTAGTAAGAAAACCAAACGTGCAACAAGCAAACGCATGCAACTATACTACTAGTCAGGTCAGATAATTGTAAGTGTCAGCTTAAGACAACCCATACATGGAGTCTCCAGGCTGCATGGGTGATCTCCATCAGAATGAATTAAACATCCCTTGGAGTGGATCACATCCCTATGTATAGGTCCATCGTCTTGGTCCTCACTGACCGCAACTCATCCCAAGTTCACCCATGTGACACTTGAGGAGGTGATAATCTCACTTGTCGACTTGCCCACCCATTTACACTACGTCGAACATGGGGAGCATCACAGCTATGTTTATACCACCCTTTATTGAACCCATGCCAATACATAACCTCCATTGGCTAGGGGTATAGTTATACAGGTATTTATGTTTAACTAGCCATGTCCACCTAATTAGTGATATTACTAGACCATAACGTCACCATGTTTCTGACCCTGTCCTACCCCTACATAGGACATCTTGACTTCGCTAAGTTACGTACGGTCAATGCAAAGCAGGACCGATAAAAAGTGGTGCAAGCATCCTATTCCACCGACCTTCCTCCTTACGGACTTAACCAAACATCATGAATCACGAAGACCAACTCTACCTTTCATGGAGAGGTTACAAGGCATCCCATTCCACCCCACTTCCAAACCACTACGAGTCACTGATCGCACACAAGAGAATGCATATGCATGAGCAAACAAAGTAGTTTATTGGATGGCATGTTATCACACATAGAGCATGTTATCAATCTCACATCAACATGCAGCATAATCAATAGAGAAGAACACACGCATCCAAAGGTTCAGTTCCCTTACCGAAAACTAGTAGAGTAGACTACTATTTGAATTGATCAAGTAACTTTCTTCCTCAGCATTCTTCGTATCTCTATCAAAATCATATTCATTGTTATCCATTAATTTATCATCTAATAAGTTCTTTCTAGTATTGCTTTACATTTCGATTATTGTTTCAGCATTAGTAGTATCATTTACTTGTCCTTAGTCCATGCCTATTGTCCATTTGCCTTAGCACAGCATTTAAGATTTATTACCATTCCTAGTCTGAGGGTACTTCTAATCTATGACAAACTTGTTGTCCGTAAGTGATAGGTGGCACGTGGATTGATACTCCACAAGATAACCCATAGATTAGGTCCATTGATACCTGAGTGAGTGTGTGTCATAGTATATTATTACATTTAGGTTATTGTTCTAGGTCAAGGAGTTATATTTTAGGGTCCTTGGCTCAATCCCATCATGAGACAACTTACTGTCCAAGCAAGACAGTAACGCATGGATGGACATCCCATTCTTTAGCCAGATTCTACCTTTTGTTTAGCTTAATACTAAGAAGGACTTCTTATTACAAAGGTCTAGGGGGTTCTAGCACCTAAAACATTGCCCATAAGGCTGTATAGCAACTACTAGCCGAGCACGGGAAGGTGCAGTAGCCAAAAAGGCATGCAGTCGGTGGCTACGGCCGCACCTCACCAGGTGCTAGGCGTGCGACTGGTGATCGCCACTGTATGCTTTTGCATGGTCGTATGACTGTCCAACACCCTTGGGGTGTTGCCTAGTCCCAGTATGTTGGGTTTTCTATCTAAAACTACAGAGGTGGTGTGAGGTTGGACGTTCTAATGTGTAGTCAGATTCCACCTCCAAAATACATGAAATAGCAAGGGGTTTTTCTTTGTGGGACATGATCATAGGGTTCTAGGCCCATAAGCAACCTAAGATATGTCATAGCAAGCCACTAGCCAAATATGGCCGATAACAGAAGCCTAAATCACTTGAGGTTGGTGGTCGTTGCCGCACGTTACAGCTACTAGGCGTGAGGCTTGTGCTCGCGGCCGCATGCTGTAACGTGGCTAGATGTCAGTGATTTTGCTTCTGGGGTATTTTCCAGACTCCCTCAAGTGTGTTCAAGGCTTTTAGGTTCGTAGATCCTTGCCTACATCATTAATTGGGTACAGTTTCTACTCAACCAATAATCTAGATATTGGATCTGGCATAGAAACCTTCGGATCTAGTGTCTAACCCTTCGGATCGGCTATTGTCTATGGACTCTGGTCTCTATTGGACACATTCGGATCTTTAAGAGGTCATATGGGTAATTTATTTAGTCCATTTGACTTGTTACCTTTTATCTTTAGTACCGTATTCACTACTGTTCATGATCCGATCCCGTGGACAGTAGCTCACATGGTTGAAATCCCATCATTGATGGTGAGGTACTGGGAGGCTGGGTTTCTTCCACATGTGTCCATACTTCTCCCATCTGATATGTACAGACTACTACTCATGATTCGAGTCGGTATGGAGCAGCCTGTACAGTGATGGCTTCACCATTAATGGTGGTCTATCTCTTTATTTCTTGTATACAGCCATGAGTAATCCTCTTTACATACAGGTTACATTCATTACAAAGGAGAAGAAAGGGTTACCAATTACACTAGAGTAAAAGAATACTTACAGAGGTTCCCCCTTTCAATCTCTCCAACAAACTCGTGCTTGCAGAGGTAAGTTGTTCCCTATTCTCTTTCTCTCTCTGCACTCTTCTTCTTCCTTTCCTATCTTCCTCCACCAGAGTTTCTTTTACGCACTCTTCTTCTTCTTCCCCTCTTTTCTCTTTCTCTCTTCCTCTTTTCAGAAATGTATTAAAGCATTCTTACTCTCTCCCTCTCTCTCTTTTCTTCCCCTTCTTCCTCTCGTTCTCTTCTCTCTTTCTCTCCTAATTCGTGTGTCAGAGTTTTCTACTCTTCTCTATTGTTTGGTTTGATTAACTGAATAGGTAGAGATCTCTCTTATCACAAAATCGGTAAGTGTAGGATCCCATTGATCCAATCATGGTAATAGAGATGATTTCCTCCTCCGGTTGGCATGAATAGACCATTCATAACCGACTTGCCATGCAGGGAGATGATAAAATCCAACTGGCATGTCCCACGGTTGGTTGGTTACCAACCTAGATCTCGCACTAGGGTGCAGCTGTGATTGCGTGTAGCTGATGAGCAACCGCACCACCTTTCCAAATCAGACCTCCATTCTTGGTTTGCCAGCTTAGGTGAGTGCATGCCAGGTGCAGGGTTATCGCATTGGTTGGGTCCGAGACTTCTCTTAGTGCGATGTCTTGCATTCCAATGACTTAGGAGGTTAAGGTGATTGTTTTGTGTCACCTTTTGGATATGTCATAATCCTCGGCTGTATCAGCCCGATAGGTTGTACGTGGGAAGACCCATCTCATGTCGAAATTTCCAACTTAGGTTCAAAATTTGGCCACGGGTCTTACAGAGCCAGTTGAGACCGCAGCGCATTTGTTAAGTGCCATGACCATACGGCCCACCCTACTGGATGAGGTTAAGGTAGCTATAGATGGTGACCCACACTTAAAGACCCTTAAGTAGGAGCTAAGGAAAGAGAAACAAGATCTGGTTTTTTCAGTGGACGGCATGGGAATCATACAGTACTAGGGAAAAGTGTCCATGCTAGAGACCGCACAACCCTTGAAAAGGCAATCATGATAGAAACCCACTCCTCTCCTTACACTATACACCTTGGTAGCACCAAGATGTACTAGGACTTAAAGAAGGAATTCTGGTAGAGGGGCATGAAAGCAGATGTGGTACATTTCATCTACAAATGCCTTACTTGTCAGCAAGTGAAGCCAGATTGCTTCAACCATTGCATGTCCCAGAGTGGAAATGGGACCACATCACTATGGATTATGTGACAGGATTACCATTGACACCAAACTTTGTCGATGCAGTTTGGGTGATTGTAGACCGCCTCATCAAGGTGGCCCATTTCATTGCCATCCGCCCCAGTACACCACGGACAAGCTAGTCAAACTGTATGTATATAATATAGTGAGGTTGCATGGGGTGTTGAAGAGTATTGTGTCGGATAGGGACCTGAGATTCACATCCAAGCTGTGGAACAGTTTACAGAAAGCAAGTAGGACCCAACTAAAACTCAATACTACATTCCATCAAGAGACAAATGGGCAGTCGGAATGAACAGTGCAGATATTGGAGGATATGCTCTGAGCATGTGCCTTGGATTTCAAGGGAAACTGGGACAAATACCTATCCCTGATTGAGTTCACCTACGACAATAACTTCCAAGCTACTATAGGTGCCGCCCCAAATGAAGTGTTGTAGGTAGGTAGTAGAGGACTCCTTTATACTAGAATGTGGTGGGGGAAAGAAGAATATTGAGGCCAGACATTATACAAGACACTTATGACAAGGTGGATTTAATCAGAAAAAGAATAAAGGCCTCTCAGAGTAGACAAAAGAGTAACACATATGTGCGGCGTAAGGACCTAGAATTCCAAGTTAGGGATAAAGTTTTCTTGAAAGCGTTACCACATCAAAGCATTCACCGGCTTGGCAAGAAAGAAAACTTACCCCTAGATACATCGGCCCATATGAGATCTTGAGGCGGACCGGGAATGTCACACCCCAATTCTGCACCAACCAGAATGGTGTGATGAACCATCAATAAATCAACGGTTCAACTAGGATCTTGAATAGGCAATCCCCACCATGTTAAACCAAAACACGTTCCACATTAATCAAAGATAACAAAGTAAATAGCGGAAGTTAAAACTGAGGTTTAGTCATGATAAATAATTAATATTCCATTTATCTCCAAGTAACCAAACTATAATTTAATACATATTACAAATATCCAAATAAGAAAATTAAACTCTAAGCTTATCCACAGTTGAAACGCTCGTTTAACGAATCATAATAGTCCTCCACAACTTGCTCATCATAGCCGCCACATGTTCATATGTTGGTGTGTTGACATAATCTTCAACCGTAATACCTGCAACATCAGAAACTAAAAAGAATTATGCGCACGAGAATCAGCTCTCCAACTTGAGCTCAGTGAGTAAGTAAAACAATGCAACAAACATATGCATGCATTCAATTCATATCTTTGGTCTGGTTCATAAGTTTTCAATGTGCAATAGAAAGGATTGGTGGCCACCACACCTCTATACACAAATGTATGGAACCGCCTAATGGATCAAACACCATTGCCGCCCCCACATGCACCCACCATGGAATAGAGATAGAGCTAAAGTGCTTAGGACCGCACCGCATCACACTTCCCCTGATGCTCTACTCATACCAACACGTAAACCCCTGTTGACGAGGGCTTGCAAACTGGGCTCGCAACTAACCAATCCTAATGTCAAACACCAATCCTAATGTCAAACAGTGTATCCAAGGCCTCACCCCAGCATCCCTTAATACGTCTATAGAGATAGAGCTAAGGCCCCCCGACAAAGTCAGAGACTACACGATCCGAGACCACCTCCCCTGATGCCCTACGACGTAATAGTTCTGCTAAGGTAATGGCGATACAACGATGTTAGTGAACAATACTTGAGTAGAGATAGAGCTAGAGTCTGGTGACCAAGATGAACCACAATGTCACGTCCTCCCCCTGATGTCCCACTCGCATTAAGTAAACTAACCACACACATACATTCACATGCCTATTCCTAGCATCATCATCATCATGTTATAATAAACAAAATTAAATATGCATGAACAATAATAATAGGAATAGTGGATGACATGTGATAGGCACATTACAGTCATACAAGCATAGAATCATTCATGGTATTGGACTCAATAAACGAAAATAGTTTATTATTAGCCAATTAGTTTAGGTCTTGTTCCCTCACCTTTGGTTGCTAGGAGATCCTCGTTTAATCTTTATAATTCACTTTTAAACCACTGGAAAGGCCTAACAAGTCGATAAATTTTAATTAGAATTAATCCCCATATGTTTAAAATAACAGTAGCTGAGGGGTCGCAGGTAGGGAGGGTAGCACCTAGGGTAGCATTTTCTACAACCACAGGGTAGGGTCACAGAGTAGGGTAGCACCTAGGGTAGTAGTTTCTACGACCCTAGGGTGTAGGGTCGCAGGTGGGATCAGATACCATTCGACCCTACATGCGACCACACCCTCCCTGGGACTTTTCAAGGGCATGTGGTCAATCATATGGTCTTACAGGGTCGGATATCATTCGACCCTACGTGCAACCACACGTATTCTGAGTCGACCTTTCATTCTAAAGTCCATCCCTTCATGTTTGAATCTTTTGGCTTACTATCATGGTGCATTGTTCTATGGCTCAAAACTATAATTTTACATACTATCCACTGCCCATAATGATTTCCTCCATGGATTCCCTTAGAATCTATCCATGGATGGATGATTTAGGTTTCTCCTAATCCTATGTTTTTCATAAACTATTCTGGGCTCTCTTATTCAGGTAGGGAATTAGGTTCATACCTTAATTCAGAGGTTTCTCTGAACTTTCTTCTCTTCCTTAGCCTTCTTCTTCAAGTTTCCTTCTCTTCTTCTCTTCCTTCTCTTTCTCTTTCTCTCACTTTAAATTAGGCTTCTAAAGGAGTGAAAAAGGCTAAGGGACATCATATTTATAGAGGAAAACCCTCCATAATAAGTCCCAATGAGTTTAGGAAAGACCCCCTTTGAATTAGAAAGGTTTCCTAATTTCTGGATTCTATCTGCTATCATAGGGTCGCATGTAGGGTCGCAGAATCCATCGACCCTATGTTTTTTTAGTCATGCAATCCCACGAATAAAAATTCATGGGTTGGAATCTTTTGAGGTGGGGTCGACCACACCTGTTTAGACATGCGACCCTACCCTCATATTTTATTATTTTTGGGTTAGACTTCATACCTGGTCTTGTGGTTTCTTCACGCATTTGGTCCACTTGGCTCGACCATGATAAGTAGACCTGGTACAAGGTGGTAAGACCGGTTAGTTCGATACGGGTCTTACAACTCCCCCCTCTTATTTGAAATTTCAACCTCAAAATTTACACATACATTCCAAGTCGAAAAGGTGAGGATATTGCTTTTGCATATCATTCTCTTCTTCCCATGTAATCTCTTCTATATCATGGCTTGTCCAAGTGACCTTAACATAATAAATGTCACAGTTACGTAGATGTTGAACCTTTCGGATGGTGATTTTAGTTGGTGCTACTTCAAATGTCAAATCATCACTTAGATCTGGTGGATCCACTGTTTAAATGTGTGTTGGATCTCTAACGTACTTCTTCAATAATGAGATATGAAATACATCATGCATACTTGACATAGATGGTGGTAGTGCTAACTAATACACCACTTTTCCATGTTTAGCTAGAATCTCATGTGGCCCGACATATCTCGGACTTAGCTTCCCTTTCTGTTCGAATCATTTTAAACTTCGCATAGGTGATACTTTCAAAAACACCTTATCACCTACAACAAATTCAAGGTCTCGACGTCGAGTATCTGCATATTGTTTCTGACGATTCTGAACTGTTCTAACTCTTTCTTTGATAATGTCAAGTACTTGACAAGTCTCTTCAACAAACTCTGGTCCAACGATACTCCGTTCTCCAACTTCATTCCAAAACAAAGGAGTTCGACACTTCCTACCATACAGTGCTTCATAGGGTGACATCTGTATAGTAGCCTGATAGTTGTTGTTATAGGTGAACTCGATCAAAGGGTAGTTTCTCATCCCATGATCCCTTGAAATCAATCACACAGGCTCGAAGCATGTCTTCTAAGACCAGAATAGTACGCTCCGACTGCCCGTCTGTCTGAGGATGGAATGCAGTACTAAACTTCAACTTTGTCCCCATTGTTTTCTGTAGATCCTCCCAAAACTTCAAGATAAAACATAAGCCTCTGACCAACACTAGGCTCTCAGGCATACCATTCAATCTGGCAATATTATACCCATATATCTTAGTTAGCCGCTCCAAAGCATACCGAGGTCGTATAGCAATGGACTGAGCTATCTTCATAAGGCGATCAACAATCACCCAACTACGTCAATCGATCTAGAAGTCAGTGGAAAATCGGTGACATAGTTCATTGTAATGCAGTTTCATTTCCAGAATGGCTCCGATGGTTGTTGTAGTAAGCCATGTTGGTCTTTGTCTTTCAGCCTTTACTTGCTGATAATTCAAACACTGGAACACGTACGAAGCTACATTTGTTATCATTTCTCTTTACCAGTACATTCTCTTCAGGTCATGATACATATTGGTACTCCAGGATGTCCTGAATATTGAGTATAATGGGCTCTTATCATTATCCTCTTCTTGATATCCAGGTCTTTATCTTGTATCTTATGATCAGTGTTTTTCACTTCAGGTATACATAATCATCCTCTGTATCTCAGAACCTTTTTTACGTATTAAGTAAGTCAGGGTTAGGTTTTTCTTTTCTCTAAATCTTCTTACACCTCTCTTAGATATAGATCTAACAAAATTATTACCCTTACTTCGTCTATCAAATCCGAGACAATCTTTATTGTTCTGAATGCAAGCGAGGAACTATTGCTCCATAAGTTCATTCATAAGTTCTCGCTCAATTGGATCATCACGAGTTTCTATCATATGTTACTCTTCCTCTAAATTTGAATCTGTTGCTGCGGAATAGAAGGCAGCATTTATACTCAGTCCTCCTTTTGGCTTCATTATTCTCTTTTTACTCAAAGCTTTAGCTACCACATTAGCCTTGCTCCAACAATAATGCATATCACGGTCTTAATCTTTCAGTGTTCTAACCATTTTTTTATCCTTATGTTCAACTCTTTCTGATGAAGAGATAAATAAAACTCTTGTGTTCCCATTTAATCTAAAATTCTTCTCCGTATAGATAATGTCTCCAAGTCTTGATTGCACAATTCATCACTGGTAATTCCAAGTCATGAGTAGGGTAACTCTTCTCATGCTCCTTCATTTTTCTTGAAGCATATGCAATCACTTATTTACCCTACATCGACCCGCATCCTAGATCCAATCCGAAAGTTTCAATGTATAGGGTAAAAGGTTCCCTTGGTACCGGAACGATCAAGATGGGAGCTGATATCAACCTTGCTTTTAGAGTTTGGAAACATTCTTCACACTTATCAGTCCAATTAAATTCATTTGCCCTCCTGGTTACCTTGGTAAGAGGTTCTGCGATCTTAGAGTAGTCCTCTACAAATTGTTTATAATAACCAGCTAAACCCAAGAAACTTCTGATCTTCGCAATATTCTTTAGGTGTTTCTCACCATATGATTACTTCTATCTTAATAGGGTCTACTTTAATCCCTTTTTATGATGCTATGTGATCTAAGAAGATCACTTTGTTTAATCAGGTCTCATATTTCTTGGACTTGGCATAAAGCTTTTTCCCTTCTCAGCTGTTGTAAAGCTGTTCTAAGACCCATTGTATGAGTTTCTTTATTCTTGGAATAAACCAAAATATCATCTATGAAAACTATGATCGACGTGTCCAACATGTCATGAAACACCCAGTTCATCAGCCCCATAAGAGATGTAAGGGCATTGGTTAATCCAAACGTCATAATCGAGGACTTATAATTGGCCAATCCTGGTTCTAAAAACTATCCTCAGAATATCGTTGTCCAAATTCTTCAACTGATGATATCTTGACCAAAGATCAAACTTAGAAAATACCTTTGCTCCTTGCAACTGTTTAAACAAGTCATCGATCTGAGGTAGTAGATATAGATTCTTGATCGTGAGCTTGTTTAGTTTTCGGTAGTCTATACATAATCGGACGCTACTGGTCCTTCTTCTTCACAATTGCATTGGTGCTCCCCATGATGCAATACTTATCCTATTAGAACCCTTGTCTAATAACTTCCGTAGTTGAGTTTCAATCCCTTCAACTCCATAGGAGCTACTCTATAGGTGCCTTTAACACAGGTGTCGTCCTTGGTAACAAGTCGATGACGAACTCGATCGCATGATCAGATGGTAACCCAGGTAAGTCTCCTAAAAATACATCAAAAAATTTGTGCATCACATCAATATCTTCCATCTGTGGTGCTTCTTTGGTAATGTATACCACAGATACCATATATTCAACTTCTTTCTCTTCAAAGCATCTCTTCGCCTTTAGCATAGAGAGGATCAGCTTTCACTTCTTAGGCAACATGCTTCTAATAAAACTAAATTATATACCATCTCTATTCTTGAATGATAACCTCTTCTATGCACAAAAAAACTTTGTAGAGTGTTGAGACAATCAGTCTATTTCCAAGATGACGTCAAAGCCTAACATCTCATGTCACACCCCAATTCTGATCCAACCAGAGTGGTGTGAGTGAACCGTCATTGAACCAACGGTTCACACCAGGATCTCGAATAGGCCGTGTCCACTCATACAAACCATTACACATAACCACAATCAGTATAAATATACAGCGGAAGCCTTTAAATAGAATGAACTGAGTATCTATTGATAAATTTAAATAAAATATCTAATTATTCAAATTCAACATAAAATATAATATCTTTTACATCTCTTAATATCAACCAAAAATAATTGAAACAACTAAATAAAAATCCCATCAAAGGTACACGCAGAAAGGGCACTCGCATGAAGCGTCATGCTCGTCCTCTCCTGCCTGCACACTTAAAGCAGCAACGTCACCATACGCCGAATCGTTCACATAATCGTCCACAGAGTAACCTACATCAACATCTAAAACAATGTGTACACAAAGGGTGAGCTCACAACACAGCTCAGTAAGACAATCAGACAGTTTCACAATATTATGCATGAGTAACAATCATTTTATGTTGTGGTATGGTTTTAAGTTTCCAATGTGCTAGAGAAAGGTTTGGTGGCCCCCGCACCTCTATACACGAGTGTGTGGCACCTCATGGATCACACCCCCATCAGCCCACATGCACCCATCATGGAATATAGATAGAGCTAAGATACCCACGTACCTCCCCTGATACTCTACCCATACCAGTACCTAAGCCCCTACTGGCCAGGGCTCGCAAACTGGGCTCGCAACTAACCAATCCTATCTGTCATCAATGTATGCTCTATCCCAGCACAGCCGTCTATGGCAAAGAGATAGAGCTAAGGCATTCCCACACCTCCCCTGA
This sequence comes from Protea cynaroides, assembly GCA_028583415.1. Classification (NCBI taxonomy): domain Eukaryota; kingdom Viridiplantae; phylum Streptophyta; class Magnoliopsida; order Proteales; family Proteaceae; genus Protea; species Protea cynaroides. The sequence continues at coordinate 32,054,335 of CM053274.1, forward strand.
TGCCCTATCCGCAACTAACCCACTAGGATAGATACATAACACAGGTAGACCCTATCCCAACATAACTCCCTACGGCATAGAGATAGAGCTAAAGCATCGTGGACAAGCCAGCGTCGACCTCGGAGACCACAATGCCACATAACAATGGCCAGGCCAGAATCAACATCGGAGACCATCGTACCATGACCTTCCCCTGATGCCCCACCCGTACCAAGCATGTTAAGACAGAATACTACAAAGGTGCTAGTGTGAGGAGCAATCCCAGGCCCATGCCCCACTCCACACACTAACGAAAACAATCACATGCTTAACAATCACATTCTAACAATGCATGAACAGTAATAATAACTGAAATTAAAAGATGGCATGTGAATATGCACAAACATCACATCAGATCTAATCAGGTGGTTAACAATGATTTACTGTCCATTAATTATTAGGTTTAGGTCATATTCCCTTACCTGATGCTCGTTTGTTAGCTTGCTCCACGTCGCAAGATCCAAATGGGAAGTCACAAAGTCCTACAATGTTATTAGGGTTTCATTAGGATATATCGCTTAGGGTTTCATGTTGGTCGGAAACCAACACGGTTACAAAATACCTCACAGAGCTGACCGGTGGCATGTACCAGTCGCAGCTCTGTGGGGAAGACTGGCGACCGGTATGGTCAGCCGGTCCCCACAAACCAGCCTCCCAAGGGATACCGCTGGCAACATACCGGTCGCACTATGTGCAACCGGTATAGTCGACCGGTATGTCTCCGGAAGACCATACATGGATTTTTCGACTGCCGTCGATCATCCTTCATGGATTTCCAAGGTTTCTCCTATCCATTCTAAGTCTAAACTTGGAGTTAGAGTTATCCCCAACTCACTCAAGTCTGGTTTCGATGAATATCATCTCGAAACTCGAATCTAGGGTTTGACGGCAACTTAGGGTTTATTGGCCAATTCAGGGTTTTAGATCAATACCTACTTTGCACGGTATTGATCCACCCACACAACTAACATAGGATAAGAAGAATAGTTAAAACACTTACCGTTGACTGGCGTAGCGTGAGCTTCGTCGAACGGTAATGGCAGCACCTTCTTCTTCTTCCCAGCTCTTCTCCTTTCCAACCTCTTTCTCTTCTCTAGGGTTTGTGAGAGACAATGGAAAGGATTTGAGGAGGATTAAGGGTGTATTTATAGGCTATATTTAGGGTTTAGTAACCCTACTAGGATTAGGAAAGTCTCAGGATTCGAAATCAGGAAAGTGGGACCCTCAGAAGTCAATTTCCGGATTTCCACACTTAGCTGTGTAGACCTGACCGGTCGACCGGTACCAAGACCGGTACCATCGACCGGTCAACATAAAATCATGTTGATTCGATCGTCTTTGGTCTGATTTCATACCTGTTTGTCATCCGCTCATCCCGTCTGGCCCGGTGATGATCGGAAGACCTGCTACGACACAAAACCAAGGTTTAGACCGGGTTTACGGAGTACGGGTCTTACAACTCCCCCACCCTTAAAAGAAATTTCATCCCCGAAATTTGCATGTACGTTTCACAACTCCCCCACCCTTAATAGAAATTTTGGCCTCGAAATTTGAACGTACCTTGATCGTCAAAAAGGTTAGGATACCCCTTCCTCATCGCGCTCTCCTCTTCCCAAGTAATTTCCTCCAAATTTTGGCTTTTCCAATGCACCTTCACATAATGGATATCCTTGGTTCCAAGTTGATGTACCTTTCGACTTGAGAGCATCACAGGCACCACTTCGAATGTTAAGTCTTCAGTCAAGTCTGGGGGATCAGCGGTCAAGATGTGCGATGGATCTCTAACATACTTCTTCAGTAATGATTCATGGAACACATTATGAACACTGGACATAGATGGTGGTAGAGCCAGTTGATATGCTACATTACCGCGTCGGGTCAATATCTCATACAGTCCCACATACCTGGGGCAAAGCTTCCCCTTCTTACCAAACCGTTTCAGACCTCGCACTGGTGACACCTTCAAGAATACTTTGTCACCCACTGCAAACTCCAGATCTCGACGTCGATTATCCGCATAGTGCTTTTGTAGAACTTGAGCTGTCTTTACTCTCTTCTTGATTTGATCAATCACTCGGCAAGTTTCTTCAACAAACTCCGATCCTACAATTCTTCTTTCCCCCACTTCGTTCCATAACAGAGGTGTACGACACTTCTTCCCCTATAGTGCTTCATATGGGGCCATCTGAATTGTAGCCTGATAACTGTTGTTATAAGCAAACTCGATAAGTGATAGCTTCTCATCCCAAGCTCCCTTGAAATCTATTGCACAAGCTCAGAGCATATCTTCTAAAATTTGAATAGTTCGTTCTGACTGTCCGTCCGTCTAAGGGTGAAAAGCTGTGCTGAACTTCAACTTCGTTCCCATAGCTTTCTGTAATCCTTCCCAGAACTTTGATGTAAAACGAGGATCCCTGTCAGATACTATACTCTCTGGAACACCATGAAGTCTGACTGTATTATCAACATACAACTTGGCCAGCTTCCCCATGGTATACTGAGGTCTAACCGCAATAAATCGAGCTGTCTTGGTGAGTCGATCCACTATAACCCAAACTGCATCCACTGACCTTGGTGTCAAAGGTAGGCCAGTGACAAAATCCATAGTAATGCAATCCCACTTCCATGCAGGTTCTGGTAATGGCTGTAGTAAACATGCGGGTCTCTGCCTTTCTGCTTTAACTTGTTGACAATTCAGACACTGGAACACGAAACAAGCTATATCTGCTTTCATACCCCTTCACCAATATAGTCTTCTTAAATCATGGTACATTTTGGTGCTTCCTGGATGTACCAAATATGGAGTGTAATGAGCTTCAGTCATAACTCCATCTCTGATATCGCAGTCTTCACTCTCAGGTATACATAACCGTCCACGATACCTGAGTACCTTGTCTGAATCCAAGGTAAAATCAGGATTTCTCATACCCTTCCCTAAGTCTTCTTGCACTGTCTTGAGATGAGGATCCTGTAGGATTGCTACCTTGACTTCATCAACTAGATCCGGCAAGATCTTCAAAGCTGCGAACATCATAGTGAACTTATGAATTAAGCCTTGCTCAACTGGATCTTCTGCAGTCTCTATAATATACTCTTCATCACCCTCGATTGAACTTGAAGCTGCAGCACATAATGCAGTATTTGTACTTGGTCCAGCCTCAGGTTTCGATGCCCACTTTCTGCTTAAGGCGTCAGCCACCACATTTGCTTTACCCAGATGGTACTGGATGTCACAATCATAATCTTTCAACAATTCTAGCCATCTCCTCTGTCTCATATTCAGATCCTTCTGAGTGAAAAGATAAGTTAAGCTCTTGTGATCTGACTTGATCTAAAACTTCTCACCGTACAAGTAGTGTCTCCAAGTCTTGATTGCATGAATAACCGCTGCTAGCTCCAAGTCATGCCTAGGATAGTTCTTCTCATGCTCCTTTAACTGTCTTGATGCGTAAGCAATCACCTATTCTCCTTGCATCAATACACACCCAATAGCCAACCCTGAAGCATCTGTATATAAAGTAAATGGTACGCTTGGTTCTGGGATGGTCAAGATAGGTGTAGAGGCAAGTCTTGACTTCAAAGTCTGAAAGCACTTCTCACACTCATCTGTCCATATAAATTTCTCTCCCTTCTTGGTTAATCGGTGAGTGGGACAGCGATCCTGGAGTAATCTTCCACGAATCTTCTATAATAACCAGCCAACCGAAGGAAACTACGAATCTCCGCAACAGATTTTGGTGCTTCCCATCCTACTATAGTAGCTATCTTGCTTGGATCAACCTTGATACCGTCTTCAGATACAACATGGCCCAAGAAAGCCACTTCCTTCAGCCAAAATTCGTACTTCTTGAACTTAGCATAAAGCTTCTCTTGTCTCAGCCGTTGTATGGATGCCCTCAAATGTGCTGTATGAGTCTCCATGTCCTTAGAGTAGATCAATATGTCATCGATGAATACGATGACCGAAGTGTCCAACATATCTTGAAACACTCGGTTCATCAGTTCCATAAACGATGCTGGAGCATTGGTCAACCCGAAAGACATAACTAGAAACTCATAATGCTCATACCTCGTCCTGAAAGCAGTCTTCGGAATATCTCCGGTCTTGATCTTCAGTTGGTGATACCCCGATCGGAGATCAATCTTCCAGAAAACCTTTGCACCCTGCAGCTGATCGAACAAATCATCGATCCTAGGTAAAGGATACCGATTCTTGATCGTCAACTTGTTCAGCTCACGGTAGTCAATGCATAGCCTTACACTTTCGTCCTTCTTCTTGACGAATAGTACCGGTGCTCCCCAAGGTGATATACTGGGTTGCGATCGGTATAGTCGGCCGGTCAGAATTAAAATTCTGGCCGAGACATAGTGGTCGCACCTCTGGGGAGATACCGATTGACCGGTATGGGCAAAACCGTCGACCGGTATGCCCAGATTGGCTTTAAAATTGCGAAAAAGTGAGAAATTTCTCACTTTTTCATTCTTCTTTCTCTCCGGTGGCGAATTTCCTCTGGGTTCCGAGTTGCTACAGTCCGACCGGTGCTCTTTGAAGCCGATTCCTTCCATTCAAGACCTAGCACATCGTCTCCAGGTAGGCCTCTTCCCTCTCTCTCATGTTTGTACAAATTTTCCATATCGTCTATATGTAGAAATTTAGGTTTTTCATTGTTCGAGGTGTTTCAACCATAGGAACTCTTTTCCTTCAGCTTGGAAAGGGTTTAGGGACCCCCAAGAGCAAAAGCCCTCAACCAATTTTGGGTTTCACTGAATGGTTTTGATAAAAATCGAATTTTACACCTTTTGACCTAGGTTTTCCAAAATTTTTGAAAATTCTTGATTTTTCTTAATTTGTTGAAATTTCTTTTTGTATTTTCCTGTGATTGGTTTGTTGAAGAGTGTGGGGGTTACGTAAGTCCTCCTCCCCACGTTTTTGGGTGAGTTCGAGGCTTTTTCTTGAATTATAGTCGTTATGCTGTCGAAATTTCGACAAAATCTAACCTTTTCATCTTATTTTATTTTGTTTTGCAGTTAAAATGGCTCTTCGACGCGCCCTTGGGAAACGTCCTCACGGATCGAGCTCACGTGCTCCCCAACCACCAGTTCCCCAGCTTGACGAGCACTGGTTTCGTTCCATAGAGGCACAAGCTCGGTTCCCGTGGTTCGATAACAAAAGCATTGAATCCGGGCGTCGGGTTAACTTGGAGCAATTAGACCGGTTCGACGTACGAGCGGCGTTCGACAGGCTTGGTTGGTTGCCCGTCATTTCTTACACCGACACCACCCGTCCTAATCTGGTTAAGCATTTCTTTGCTAACCTGGAGCTGCACGGAAATGTTAACGATCCCAACCAAGGTAGGGATTTACGCATCTCTAGCTATGTCCGGGGTGTTCCCATTTCCTTTAACACCCACCAGCTGGCTGACCTTCTAGGGGTTCCAAATGATGGAGACCTAGTGTATTTCCCTCCCAAAGCGAAGGGCTATCTGACTGAGGACCTGCACCGGGAGATAGCCCACCAGATACTGAACCCTGGAGCTCTTATGAAGGCGGCTAGCCTGAGACCTATACCTCGGGTCTACAGTCGCATCATTCAACACAACATCGTTCCCCAGAGCGGCCATTATAGTGAGTTATCCCAGCTCACTCAGTACATTACTTATTGCGTCTGCACTGGGGAGCGGGTCTCTCTCCCATATCTTATCATTAAGACCATGCATCAGGCGACCCTGGCCGATCAGGCCAGTAACCTTACCTACGGTCGTCTCATTACCTCCTTGCTAGTCGTCTGGGCATGAGCATGAGAGGCGAGGTGACCGTTGAGGATACTATGACGTCCGACATAGACTGGGATGCCATTCAGAGGATGCAGATGGTTGATCTGCCAGTTAGCGATGACGAGTTGGAGGCTCGCCCTCGCCAACTTGGGAGGGTAGCAGCCACGGCGGTAGCAGCAGCAGCAGCCAATGCGGCCTATGCAGCCGAGCTCGAGCGGGATGATGACGAGGATAGGGCCGAGGGTGTACCAGTGTCAGCTCCACAGCCTACACCAGCAGCACCTCCATCTACCTCTACCGCTGGACCATCTCAGCCTCCCTCCGACACCATGATGGGTATGATTATGGAGATCAGGGACACTCAGCGTGAGATGAGCCGCAACTTGGCGCAGTTGGCTCGCAGTCTCAGAGTCACACAGGATCAGGTGCACTGGCTCAGGGTTGCTTACGAGCGAGACTATGATATAGCAGACCCTATTCCTCCCAGGCCCCCTACCCCATGATTGTCCCTCTTTATTTTCTCCTCTTTTGCATATGACTATTTATATAACAGGGTAACTGTCCGGTTTGTGGAGTGTACCCTGTAGCACTACTTCATTTGATACTTGTTTTCTTATTTAATGAAAGTTTTCATGCTTCACCTAACTAGTGTATGTGCACATGTTAAGTTTTATATTTAGAATAAAACTTTTATTCTCTTTCTTATTCAGTCTCAGGTATCAAACAATGATTAGGGTGTGTTTGTATTAAAATTTTTAATATTTCCTAACTCAGTTCATCGACTTAGTTAGGTGCAATATGGTCTGTTCGACAGAGCCCGAGGGCTCTGATACCAAGTTGTCACACCCCAATTCTGATCCAACCAGAATGGTGTGAGTGAACCGTCATTGAACCAACGGTTCACACCAGGATCTCGAATAGGCCATGTCCACTCATATAAATCATTACACATAACCACAATCAGAATATAAATATACAGTGGAAGACTTTAAATAGAATGAACTGAGTATCTATTGATAAATTTAAATAAAATATCTAATTATTCAAATTCAACATAAAATATAATATCTTTTACATCTCTTAATATCAACCAAAAATAACTGAAACAACTAAATAAAAATCCCATCAAAGGTACACGCAGAAAGGGCACTCGCATGAAGCGTCATGCTCGTCCTCTCCTGCCTGCACCCTCAAAGCAGCAACGTCACCATACGCCGGAGCGTTCACATAATCGTCCACAGTGTAACCTGCATCAACATGTAAAACAATGTGTACACAAAGGGTGAGCTCACAACACAGCTCAGTAAGACAATCAGACAGTTTCACAATATTATGCATGAGTAACAATCATTTTATGCTGTGGTCTGGTTTTAAGTTTGCAATGTGCTATAGAAAGGTTTGGTGGCCCCCGCACCTCTATACACGAGTGTGTGGCACCTCATGGATCACACCCCCATCGGCCCACATGCAACCATCATGGAATAGAGATAGAGCTAAGATACCCACGTACCTCCCCTGATACTCTACCCATACCAGTACCTAAGCCCCTACTGGCCAGGGCTCGCAAACAGGGCTCGCAACTAACCAATCCTATATGTCATCAATGTATGCTCTATCCCAGCACAGCCGTCTACGGCATAGAGATAGAGCTAAGGCATTCCCACACCTCCCCTGATGCCCTATCCGCAACTAACCCACTAGGATAGATACATAACACAGGTAGACCCTATCCCAACATAACTCCCTACGGCATAGAGATAGAGCTAAAGCATCGTGGACAAGCCAACGTCGACCTCGGAGACCACAATGCCACATAACAATGGCCAGGCCAGCATCAACATCGGAGACCACCGTACCACGACCTTCCCCTGATGCCCCACCCGTACCAAGCATGTTAAGACAGAATACTACAAAGGTGCTAGTGTGAGGAGCGATCCCAGGCCCATGCCCCATTCCACACACTAACGAAAATAATCACATGCTTAACAATCACATTCTAACAATGCATGAACAGTAATAATAACTAAAATTAAAAGATGGCATGTGAATATGTACAAACATCACATCAGATCTAATCAGGTGGTTAACAGTGATTTACTGTCCATTAATTATTAGGTTTAGGTCAGATTCCCTTACCTGACGCTCGTTTGTTAGCTTGCTCCACGTCACAAGATCCAAACGAGAAGTCACAAAGTCCTACAATGTTATTAGGGTTTCATTAGAATATATCGCTTAGGGTTTCATGTTGGTCGGAAACCAACACGGTTACAAAATACCCTCACAGAGCTGACCGGTGGCATGTACCGGTCGCAGCTCTGTGGGGAAGACTGGCGACCGGTATGGTCAGCCGGTCCCCAAAGACCAGCCTCCCGAGGGATACCAGTGGCAACATACCGGTCGCACTATGTGCAACCGGTATAGTCGATCGGTATGTCTCCGGAAGACCATACATGGGTTTCTCGACTGCCATCGATCATCCTTCATGGATTTCCAAGGTTTCTCCTATCCATTCTAAGTCTAAACTTGGAGTTAGAGTTATCCCCAACTCACTCAAGTCTCGTTTCGATGAATATCATCTCAAAACTTGAATCTAGGGTTTGACGGCAACTTAGGGTTTATTGGTCAATTCAGGGTTTTAGATCAATACCTACTTTGCACGGTATTGATCCACCCACACAACTAACATAGGATAAGAAGAATAGTTAAAACACTTGCCGTTGACTGGCGTAACGTGAGCTTCGTCGAACGGTAATGGCAGCACCTTCTTCTTCTTCCCAGCTCTTCTCCTTTCCAACCTCTTTCTCTTCTCTAGGGTTTGTGAGAGACAATGGAAAGGATTTGAGGAGGATTAAGGGTGTATTTATAGGCTAGATTTAGGGTTTAGTAACCCTACTAGGATTAGGAAAGTCTCAGGATTCAAAATCAGGAAAGTGGGACCCTCAGAAGTCAATTTCTGGATTTCCACACTTAGCTGCGCAGACCTGACCGGTCGACCGGTACCAAGACCGGTACCATCGACCGGTCAACATAAAATCATGTTGATTCGATCGTCTTTGGTCCGATTTCATACCTGTTTGTCATCCGCTCATCCCGTCTGGCCCGGTGATGATCGAAAGACCTGCTACGACACAAAACCAAGGTTTAGACCGGGTTTACGGAGTACGGGTCTTACATCTCAAATCGATTTAGGTTGCAAACAAATTCTGTCCATCCATATGATTCAGACATTGCTCATAACACTCATCTAACACAACATCTAGTCCAAAAGGGCTTGAACTAGCAAAATCTAGTGTAAAGGTCTTAAGAGTTTGTCTGGTTCCTTCATCTCTTATGATTTTTCAAAGACTATCGTCAAGATCTCATATCTTAAAAAACTCATTAGCTTATATTTCCTTTATCACTACTGTTCTACCCTGATCTCTCTTTCCTTTACCTCAAAAAATATCTTGTGATTATTACTTCATATCCCAAGTCTATCTATAAGCATTAGGGTATATGCTTATAAATTCATTAATTCAGCCAAACTCTTTTGGTCTTTTCTTAATCATCTCAGTCGACATTGGGCATAACTCAGTATTACTTGTACTAATCTGAATACTATCAATGCCACAATTTTTGACTTTATCCTTGTATCCACTCTTAGATATGCTTTTAGAAATCTTCTTCCTCGTTAACTTCATACCGATATGGCCATTTTTAATTTTACTCGAGTGCAATCTACTGTTTACTAGCTGCTCTTGGAAGTATTCACTTCTTCCTCATGCACTCTTTTACAGACCATGACTCCTACCCATCAAATCAGTAATCTCAAAATAGATTCTCCATTACTTCATCTAAGGTCTCTTAGCTATAGCATCTAATCTGAATACAATCATCTTTCTTCCAATAATTCCATTCTAAACATGTTTTCAATAGATGTCGAGAAATGTAAGAATCCGAATGTTTATCCAAACACAATTCACTTCCTTCTTTCAATTTAGCATAATGACAAACACTTGCTTGATCTAGTGAACTTAAGTTTAAGGGATCAGGAGTAAATCTATAGTAATCCAACCGGCATCAAAAGATCGTTAAGTTGTACGGTGGTCCAAACACATAGAAATAGAGGTTTTAGAGTTCTTAACCTCATGGTTACAGGTTCTATATATTGCCATTGGTCAAGGAACTATAGGAGTAAATCTAAAGAAGTTTGGTACATCAATATATCAGGTATAAATCGAAAGATGTACGCTCAACATGATTAAACATTTAACTGCTCCTTCAGTTCATATCTCTGTTCATGTTGTCGATCATGAGAGTGACTCAGATTGGTATAATCAGGACTAATACTAAGAACAATATCTATAACTCCAATTGACAGGTTGAATCAAGAAGGTATCCTGTCAAGGTACGAGAATTAGAATCAGGTATGTGCATCCTCTATAATCATAAGAGTAAGTCAATAATGCACCGCATCCTATATAAACCTATCTAGTTATATGGCCACAATAGATTTGATCTTTTGCTGAAAACGTTGGAGGCTTCATCTTCAAAAATATTCCTCAACCTTGGTCAGATCATTCTACCATGATGCAGCTATCCCATACATCGGTGGCTGATAAGGGTGACCACCTTAATACACTTCTTGTTGTGCACCAAGCTTCTACACTGGGGTGTGCATTACTGAGACTTGTTGTATGGTAGGCACTGTGTTATAGGTCATATGTGCTGAGGTACAGTGTTGCTACCAATCGCTACTGTACATGGCCTGATCTGGAGGTGTTGGTGTAGCATTGGCAACTTGGATAGTGATTTCCATGGCAACTTGCATAATCGGTCTCATCTGTTGTTGCTCTTGCATTTTGTCAGGCCAAGTTTACAACAACTATAGCCAGTGCATTTGGTAGTCCAGGTAGATTGGTTGGAGTGGCCTGGTTGTTTTCCTCCTTTGAGTTGTTATAATCTGATTATCATTATTTAGCATTTGCTCAGATGAGTTTTCATTACCCACTCTCGACCCAGATAGTGGTGGGGTCGAGTTGCAACATCTTCTTAATGCTCAGCGGGTAATGGATCAGCTTGTGGTGGATCTCACTCTGAGTCTCCACGTCACCCAGGAGTATAGCTTTATCTTCTTTTATAGTTACTCTCATTTTTGGTGTATGATCATTGTTCTCCTATCGCTGTTGGATTTAACCCAAGATCTTTCCCTTTACCTCTATAGGGATTTAGGCGTTACTAGCCATTTTTCTCCTTCCTCTGTCATACATCGAGTTTCACATCTTGTGAGTTCCAACTCGGTATTCTAATTTTCTGCTTTATAGATGCTTCCTTCTTACTACTATATTATATCCTTTGTATACTTAGACAATTTCCTGACTTATAGATAGTACCCTATATTATTTATTTATCAGTATGAGTTTTGAATTTTCTCTTTCTGTTTGTGTATATATATGGTTTCACCTTTTATATGTACATTATTGTCTTGTTTAAGTTCTGTCTCAACCAACATAGGTGCTTATGGTGTGTTTGTATTAAAGTTTTTAATTTATCTTAACTCAGTTCATGGACTCTAGTGGAAGTATTCAAGTTTGATGGGCAAGGCCTGGGAGCTCTGATACCAAGTTGTCACACCCCAATTTTGCACCATCCAGAATGGTGTGATGAACCGTCAATAAACCAACGGTTCAACCAGGATCTCGAATAGGCTATCCCCACCATGTTAAACCAAAACACATTCCACATTAATCAGAGATAATAAAATAAATAGCGAAAGTTTAAACTGAGGTCTAGTCATGATAAATAATTAATTTTTCATTTATCTCCAAGTAACCAAAACATAATTTAATACATATTACAAATATTCAAATACGAAAATTAAACTCTAAGAGCATCCACAGTTGAAATGCTCGTTTAACGAATCATAATAGTCCTCCACTGCTTGCTCATCATAGCCGCCACATGTTCATATGTTGACGTGTTGACATAATCTTCAACCATAATACCTGCAACATCAGAAACTAAAATGAATTACGTGCACGAGGGTCAGCTCTCCAACTTAAGCTCAGTGAGTAAACAAAACAATGCAACAAACATATGCATGCATTCAATTCATATCTTTGGTCTGGTTCATAAGTTTGCAAGGTGCAATAGAAAGGATTCGTGGCCACCGCACCTCTATACACGAATGTGTGGAATCGCCCAATGAATCAAACACCATTGTCGCCCCCACATGCACCCACCATGCAATAGAGATAGAGCTAAAGTTCTTAGGACCGCACCGCATCACACTTCCCCTGATGCTCTACCCATACCAACACACAAACCCCTGTTGGCGAGGGCTTGCAAACTGGGCTCGCAACTAACCAATCCTAATGTCAAACAGTGTATCCAAGGCCTCACCCCAGCATCCCTCAGTACGTCTATAAAGATAGAGCTAAGGCCCCCGGTAGATTCAGAGACTACACGGTCCGAGACCACCTCCCCTGATGCCCTACGACGTAATAGTTCTGCCAAGATAATGGCGATATGATGATGTTAGTGGACAAGACTTGAGTAGAGATAAAGCTAGAGTCTGGTGACCAGGATGAACCACAATGTCACATCCTCCCCCTGATGCCCCACTCGCATCAAGTATACTAACCACACACATACATTCACATGCCTATTCATAGCATCATCATCATCATGTTATAATAAACGAAATTAAATATGCATGAACAGTAATAACAGGAATAGTGGATGACATGTGATAGGCACATTACAATCATACAAGCATAGAATCATTTATGGTATTAGACTCAATAAACGAAAACAATTTATTATTAGCCAATTAGTTTAGGTTTTGTTCCCACACCTTTGGTTGCTAGGAAATCTTCGTTCAAGCTTTATAATTTACTCTTAAACCACTAGAAAGACCTAACAAGTCGATAAATTTTAATTAGAATTAATCCCCATATGTTTAAAATAATAGTAGCTGAGGGGTCGCAGGTAGGTAGCACCTAGGGTAGCATTTTCTGTGACCACAGGGGTAGGATCGCAGGGTAGGGTAGCACCTAGGGTAGTAGTTTCTGCGACCCTAAGGTGTAGGGTCGCAGGAGGGTCGGATACCATTCGACCCTACATGCGACCACACCCTCCCTGGGACTTCCCGAGAGCATGTGGTCGATCATGTGGTCTTGTAGGGTCAGATGTCATTCGACCCTACATGCGACCACACGTATTCTGAGTCCACTTTTCATTCTAAAGTCCATCCCTTCATGTTTGGATCCTTTGGCTTACTATCATGGTCCATCCTATGATTGTTCTGTGGCTCAAAACTATAATTTTACATACTATCCATTGCCCATAATGATTTTCTCCATGGAATCTCTTGGAATATATCCATGGATGGATGATTTGGGTTTCTCCTAATCCTAAATTCTTCATAACTATTCTAGGCTCTATTATTCAAGTAGGGAATTAGGTTCATACCTTAATTCAGAGGTTTCTCTGAACTTCCTCCTATTCCTTAGTCTTCTTCAAGTTTCCTTCTCTTCTTCTCTTCCTTCTCTTTCTCTTTCTCTCACTTTCAATTAGGCTACTAAAGGAGTGAAAGAGGCTAAGGGACGTCCTATATATAGAGGAAAACCCTCCATAATAAGTCCCAATAAGTTTAGGAAAGACCCCCTTCAAATTAGGAAGGTTTCCTAATTTCCAGATTCTGTCTGCTATCGTAGGGTCGCATGTAGGGTCGCAGAATCCGTTGACCCTATGTTTTTCTAGTCATGCGACCCACAAATAAAAAGTCATGGGTTTGACTCTTTTGAGGTGGGGTCGACCACACCTGTTTAGGCATGCCACCCAACCCTCATATTTGACTATTTTTGGGTTAAACTTCATACCTGGTCTTGTGGTTTCTTCACGCACTTGGTCCATTTGACTCGACCATGATAGGTAGACCTGGCACAAGGTGGTTAGACCGGTTAGTTCGATACGGGTCTTACAAGGAAGGTGGCCTACCAGCTGGCAATGCCCCCAGCACTATCTGAAGTCCATGATGTCTTCCACATTTCCCTTCTCAAGAAGTACATTCGTGACCCTTCAAATATATTGAGCGCGGAAGTCCCATAGATAGATTGAGAATTATCTTGTATGGTAGAGCCAGTAGCCATGTTAGACAAGAAGGTTCAGCAGTTGCGTCACTGCTCCATCCCATATGTCAAAGTTCATTGGTGCAGTTATGCTATTGAAGAGGCCACGTGGGAAGGGGAGAACAAAATGTGGGAGAAGTATCCACATTTATTCGAGAGCCTAGGTACGCCTTAATTTCGAGGACAAAATTCTTATAAGTTAGGGGGACTGTAAAACCAATTCTCGAAATCCCCTATTGACCCAAATTTCTCCTGTGTCAGGTCTTCCCACTCGGACAGCTGACGTCAACGAAACGGACCCGATGGACGTATCCGAATTGTATGTGAACCTTAATACCGGCACCATGTAGTTTATAGTAACATTAGTAGGCCTTGGGTGGGCCCAGCATTTAACCCAGTGCGTGGGGCCCAACAAATGGATTGAAGGGCTATGTTTTAGCCCTGTCGACGGTAAAGTCGGTGGAGGCGTCATCCAGTTCATTGCCGTCAGCTCGTATGTTGGAGTTACCTTCTCTTTCGTCATTGGCTATAAATAAAGGACCAAACCCTCAATTTCTCCTTTAAGAGCATTGAGGGCTTGGTTGTTAGGGTTGCTGGACAAGAAGGTCCAGCAGTTACATCACTGCTCCATCCCAAATATCAAAGTTCATTAGTGCAGTTATGCCATTGAGGAGGCCACGTGGGAAGGCGAGAACAAAATGTAGGAGAAGTATCCACATTTATTTGAGAGCCTAGGTACGCCTTAATTTCGGAGACAAAATTCTTATAAGTTAGGGGGACTGTAAAACCTATTCTTGAAATCCCCTATTGACCCGAATTTCTCCTATGTCAAGTCTTCCCACTTGAACAGTTGATGTCACCGACGCTGACCTAATGGACGTATCTGAATCGTATGTGAGGCTTAATACTGGCACCATGTGGTTTATAGTAACATTAGTAGGCCTTGGGTGGGCCCATCATGTAACCCAGTGAGTGGAGCCCAATGAATGGATTGCGAGGCTATGTTTTAGCCCTGTCAGTAATAAAGTAGGCGAATGCGTCATCCGGTTCATTGCCGTCAGCTCATATGCGAGAGTTACCTTCTCTTTCCTCATTGACTATAAATAAGGGACCAAACCCTCATTTACTCCTTTTAGAGCATTGAGGGCTTGGTTGGTAGGGTTGGTGGAGTTTATTAAGAGTTAGTGGGAATCTTGGCACTCTAAGCTTAGGAATTGCATCCATCCCCAAGTAAGTGCTTCTCTACCTCTCCTCTTGTAGTGTGATGTTGGTGCCACCCTCAATAATGGTGGTTGGCCACCATTAATGGGGGCCAACCAAAGCCTAAAATGTAGGAATTGGTTTCCTTGCCTCCATTAGAAGTATAAATAGACCTATAATGATGTGTATGGGTGGGAATATGTTTCCCCCCACTTTAAGAGGAGTTGAATGAAGTTGGGGAGTCAAAGCTCCCCATTTAAAGACCATCGTCCCCATTTGAGTCTGTTTTTCCAGACTCAATCGGCCGACCCATGCCAAAGGCTAAGACATTGCCTTTGCCTCCAAGTTTGATACCTTGACCATGTATGGTCTGGCTGGCGGAGGGGTCAGCAAGGCCCCATCCTCCGCCAAGCCCATACTTAACAAAATTCTTAGTTGAGCTACGCCGGAGGCAAAGCTGGCGGAACCATCACTCATCAATGCCTCCACCTCTCTCTTGGTAAGTTTTCCTATCATTGTGATGTTAAGCCGATGGCTCATACCGGTAGAAGATCCTCTGGGTGGCAGCCCCCAGCTATGCCTTGGGGCCACCACACTATTATGGGGCTGCCACCTTTATGGGTCCACAATGCCCACAAGGAGCTGGAGAGGCTATCTGTGAGCCAGAGGCACCACCATCCGACAATGCCTCCGCCTCCCTTTCTGTGAGTGAACTATTATAACAAAGACTCATCCAAAGGCTGAGCCAGAAGCATGACCATCTGCCTCGATCCTCCGACTCTCTATATGCTAAAAACTATAAGGTTCAGCTAGCGACAAATTCCGGAGGTACCATCCCCTAGAATCATCTGTCACCTAGCCACTGTTGGCCAGTATGCCTCGTTAGATTTTTCAGGGACCAACCGTTGGGGTCCTGACATATCTTGGGACCCGCATAGAAACATTTAAAACATGTCTATACTTGATTAAAAATTACCCAACTAACCTAATGGAACTTATGTAATTTAATAGGCAAACCAACGTGGGTAGTTAACAAAGCCTTTCGTCGGCTTCCAGGTTCTGCAGCACTTGTGATGCCTACAGGTGAGGGGTCGGGTCTATAAAATTAGGACATATGATGTATGTCTATGTTTGTGTGTTATTTAACATGTCATCTAATAACTATGATATCTAAGCATGCATTTGCATTATAACAACTATGTTTGATTGTATGGTGTTGTGGTTGGTGGTGTATGTGACTTGTATGACGTGCGTGTACCAATGGAAGGTAACACATGGGTACATGGGTTTGTGTAACCTGCGAATACCAAGGGAAGGTAACGCATGGGTACATGGACCTAGAATTATTACTAGCACCTTAACAAAGGCATGGTGGCCCAAGGGAATGGGGACCAGGGGTCTTTGCTGAGGTGCAGTCCCGTTGTATTTACCATGACATTTCACATGATAGGCATTAAGAGGTTACATCACCAGGGTTCTAGCCCAAGGGAGGTGGCACGCCTTGGACTGAAAATCCTAGAGGGTCCGCTTATAGAAGCAATTTGACAAAAGAAACTAGGGCATCCTACTTCCACCTTAGACCGGTGCATGAGATGTAAAATCTGTCAAGCCATAGATTGGGCCGACAGCTATGTTAGACACGTCAATAAGGCACCTATAGAACCATACCAAGACCTAACATTAGAATTCATCTTACTCATTGGTGTATGGCATGTGATACCTGATTCCTTATTGATTTGGGATGGGAGCTCACCCCTTGTATCGATACTTGTTTTTAGTTTCTGATACAGATTACTCTGTGGAGGAATATATGGAGTCACCGTTGGCGAGCGACGCATCCGTGGGAAAGGATTATTCCGAGGAGCATGGTGAGGGCTATACCTGTAGAGATTGCTTCTACGCTTAACGCAACCTCCCCATACTCACTCTCCCTCACCCTTATGATTCATTTTATAAATAGATTGTGTAGTCTATCTAGACACTCGGGACAGATTTACTCTTTCATTTTGTCTATGTGTATATGATGGATATGATATTATTTTGTGAAAACAATGGGATGTAATTCATAACAATACTTTATTTATGTTATGATATAATTTAGTTAGCATATGTCACTTAGTATGTTGCTTCCACTATTATTACTTTGTTTCTTTGTTGTTATTGTAGATATTGCTTATGTAGAGTGTGGGATTTGTTGGTATCATTGTAGTTGTCGGTTCTTGGATGGATTTGGGCCGTCTCATGGGTCGACCCAGATATCACTCCCGATTCTTGGAATGGGCTGTAACAATGTAAATTAATCGAACCCAATTGATTATGGACTGAGACTAACCAATCTGATTATTAAACATGTCAGGCTTAAATCCCAGACCAATTATTAAACAGGCATTCACGATGCAAGGGTGTAGCCCGACCAAACTAACTGAATGAACCGAATATACCTTTAAACCAATGCAACTGTAAAGCTAAAAACCAAAAACGGTTCTTACTCTCTTTCATTCCTTGAGTCTTCCACTAGTTCCTTCCATCTTCGGTATTGTCTACATGGGAGATCATAAGCCCAATAAGACTCTTTTACAATTCCACAAGAAAGTATCCAATCTACAGCATGAGAACAATTATGAATTTGAAACCCAATAAGATCCTTTTACAATCCCACAAGAAAGTATCTATAATCATTTTTGTATTAGCCAATTTATAGCTTGTTTAGCATGAGCCTGATTATGGACCAGAAAACCGACCGATCAATTGTAAACGTGTCCATGCCTAGATTTTGAAGCCTGAATAGCTAAACAGGCCGGTCACAGTGCGAGGTGTTAAATAACCAAAAATCGATTAGGCCTGATCAAAACTGACCTAGACCATAGTTAGTAAGTTGATATGTATGGGCATTAAACGGAGATAGACTTCGATATAGAGAAATAATCCTTTTTTTTTAAATGCACGGCATTAATACGATACGCGTTTAATACACAGTAGCCTTTAAAGTAAAAATATAGGAATAGTGCATTAGACATCTACATCATTCAACAAATAAAATAATAACATATAAATACAAATTTATATTAAAAAAAAAACACTTTGCAATCCATGAATCATACACAAAATTATCATCTAATTAAGGATTTGCATGTGACAAGGATAATCCCGCAAGAAGTGCTGGGTAACAGTTTCGACGTTCGTTTGAAGTTTGTATTTTAAAATTTGTAATTTCAAACTTATGTGATTTGTCTCCCTAAATCACTCCACATATTTTTCTCCTTAAATCACTCCACATATTTTTCTCCTTAAATCACTCTGCAGATTTTTATCCTTATATCACTCCACATATTTATCTCTAATTATTGCATGAAGAGAATTTCTCTATTCTAAATTATTATAGTTGGTGGGACCATAGGAAAGTGTTTTGTTTCTTTTATACCTTTATTTTTATTTTTATTTTTTAAATGTTTAATACATCAAATGCGTATTATTCGTGAATAACACGTTTTCAATATAAAAAACTCATATTTTCACGAATCTATGAAATAATTCATAAAAAAAAAACCATTTTATCAGCCCAATAATACAATTTTACTATTCATATATAATACACAAACTTATTAACTATAACCGAGTCCGCCGGTTGACACCCCTACGGCCTCCCCCATTCTTGGAAAAAGATCCTCTATAGTGAGGCACATGTGTAGTGAGGATCCCATCCACTTTGAGTAAATGGGGCATATATCTCGATCCACTCAAAGTGCATCGAGATACACGCAGATCTACTTTGAGTGGGTGGGATCTTCACTGCACCTCACTACAGGGGTAACCTCACTATAGAAGATCTCATTCCCCCATTCTTCCATTCTCAAATATTTCGATGAAATTTAAGGGGTGGGGCGTTACAGTGAATTCCTGTAACTTTCCTTTCCCATTCCCATGGACCCCACTATGACAAGAATCTGACACCACCCTCCCTGTAGCCTAATGAAGCTTAGAGCCCTCTGAGGCCTTTCCAAAACCAACCCTTATTTAGTTCACGGTTCACCACTTAAAGAGTAAAAGCTTGGTTGTATATGGCTTTAATGGTTCTATGATTTGGCGATTTTTCATCCATAAGGATTATCTAACACAATCAATGAAGCAAGGACGAATTATTCCCAGGATCTATACTTTCTTAAGACCTCAAGAAATTAGTTTGTAAATATTATGCCAATGTAGAGTCGTAGACACCACCATTTTGGTTCACCAGTTTCGAGTTTCCAATGACGTGTCAAGGATGCCTCCTCTTGTTTCAACATATGAATGCTAATAGCAGTGGTATGGGCACGTACCGAAAAAAACACACTAGGGCCCTGAATGCTAATCTGCTAGCTCACTCGTATCCTGTGAAACAAGGATAAGAGGTTAAAGGAACCGGGACAAGATTCCCAATGCCTGCTCCGATGATGAAGTCAGTAACAGAGCAAACAGTCAAAGACAATACCAGAATGGTTAGCCTGGAGGGTGTTGGGATGAAGCCAATTCAAGAAAGGTGTAAGTGAGTGTCAACTTAAGAGTTCAATTGTGTCAAAATGGTTTACCTCTTACCCGATTACCATCTTATATAGATTGAGAGAGGGAGTTCCCAGTAAACTTCTAGCTTAACCACTTAACTTCCAGGAGCGTGTATGACATTCTCGCAATACTGTAGGATAAAAATCCAACAACCAATCTTAATGCCATGTCACTTGTGATCATCCATCTTCATAACCGCCGACGTGATTACTCCAAGAATAGTTAAAAATCCATGCATACGCGCCTTACCATAGTTACAGGTAGGCAAGGAATCACAAACATGTGTGATGAGAGATCCAGTAGGCGACTACGAGGTCTATCATTTAGATGATGAGCTGGCTAGACGCGACTTGTAAATAATGATAAATACCATCTCGCTCCGGAGGACAGGCGAGACACGACTTGCTGATAGTGGTAAGCGTCATCTCGCATGGGAGGACAAGTCGAACTAGCCAGAACGTGCGCCAGTCCTTAGTACATTGACACCCAAGGACACATGTCTTCTAATCATTGCAAGACAAAATGTGGCATTAACAAGCCCGACATATTAGTAGTGTGAGAATCACAATGTTTTATGATTAATGACAAGTTTCCAACTCAAAAGTTCCAACTAGTAAGTGGAGGGACTCTTTATATATAAGACCCCAAGATTCCAATCTCATTAGGGGGTGTTTGGTAACACTCCAGAAGTTGGATTCTGACTTCTGGAGCATAAAAGGAGTAGAAGCCTGTTTGGTAATCCGGTTCGGACTTCTGGAGAATCCATGAGTGAACCGGCTCCAAATGAGCTCTAGAATCCAATTTTTTGGAGCATCAAATAGATGCTTTTCGACTTCAGATCACATTTTTGGAGTAAGAATCACCACACACCACTAATATCACCAACTACCACCACCAACACCACAACCCACCAGCCACCACCCACCACCGCCACCACCCTCCACCACCCATTGCCGCCACCACCACCACCACCACCACACCGCCACCACCCACCACCACCACTACCCACCACCACCACCACCACCATCCTCAATCACCACCCACCGCCACCTACCATCGCCACCACCACCAACCACCGGCCACCAACCACCGCCACCACCACCCACCGCCACCTACCATCACCACCGCCACAACCACCTACCACCACCACCAACTATCACCCACCACCACCACCACCACCACCACCCCTCGTTGCCACCACCACCAACCACCCACCACCGCCACCACCACTAACCACCCACCACTGCCACCAGCAACCACTACCACCCACCGCCATCGCCACCACCACCATCCTCAATCACCACCAACCGCCACCTACTATCGCCACCACCACCAGCCACCAACCACCACCACAGCCACCACCACCACACCCCGTCGCCACCACCACCAACCACCCACCACCGCCACCACCATTTACTACCACCCAACGCCTATCACACCCCAATTCTGGTCTATTCAGAATGATGTGATGAACCGCTAAATAACCAACGGTTCAACCAGGATCTCAAATAGGCTATCCCCGTGTTATCCAAACTTACACATATCTGTAATTATAATCAGAGTAAATACACAATAGCGGAAGTCTTATAATAACATGAACTGAGAATCTATGTGATATTAAAATTTAAGTAACAATTTATTCTGTATCAATCGAAACATAAGTAAATATCAATACAAGTCTTTAATAAATCCAAATAAAGAAACTTATAAAAATATCTAATCAAATACACACGAGTTGCACTCGCAAGAGGAGTCGTGTGTATCATCTTCAGCTCCAGCTTCTATAGCTGCCACGTTCCTGTACGCAGACGCGCCCATGTAGTCTTCAACCGTATAGCCTGCATCATCAACTAAAAATATTCGACGTCGAGAGGTGAGCACACAACACGGCTCAGTGAGTAGCCAAAACAATGCAACAATACATATGCATGCAAAAAGTCAATTTATATCTTTGGTCTGGTATATAAGTTTGCAGTATGCAATAGAAAGGTTTAGGTAGCCAAAGGTCGCGTTTATTGACTCCGCCTCTATACACGAGTGTGTGACGTTACCCGAAGATCACGTTTATCATCAACTCACATGCACCCAATCATGAACATTATATAACAAAGGTTACGTTTATTGCTATATAGTGTCATACCAACACGTAAGCCCCTGTTAGCGAGGGCTGCAAACTGGGCTCGCAACTAACCAATCCTAATGCCAAACAGTGTATCCAAGGCCTCACCCCAGCATCCCTCAGAATGCCCATAGAGATAGAGCTAGGGCCCCCCGGTAGAGTCAGAGACTACAAGGACCGAGACCACCTCCCCTGATACTCTACGACATAATAGTTCTGCTAAAGTAATGGCGATACGACGATGCCAATGCACAAGACTTGAGTTAGAGATAGAGTTAAAGTGTTGAGACCCGCCAAAGGTTAACGTTTATTGACGTTCTCATCACACCTCCCCTGATACTCGCTCGCATCAAGCACATCAACCACACATATACAAGCACATGCCTATTCCTATCATCATCATCATCATCATGTTATAAACAATAAAGTAAATATGCATGAATAAGTAATAGAAATATTGGATGGCATGCTGTATGCACATTACAAACATATTCGCATAGAATCAAGCATAGCAGAGGACTCAAGAAATAGAAAATAGTTTATTATTAACCATTTTAGTTTGGGGATAAGGTTCCTCACCTTTTTTTTTTGTCTAAATTTAAGGTTCCTCACCTTAGCTTGCTATAAATACTTTTCCAAGCTTTATAATCACCTTTATATTTTTATTGTATTGCTAGCAGACCTAACAAAGTCGATAGAATTTAATTAGAATTTATTCAAAATTAAAAACCACTCTGTTAACTGAGGGTCGATGCTAGGGTCGATGGGTCTATCGACCCTTCCCTCTTTCTGGACTTCCCGAATGCTGAGGGTCGATGGTCAGGAATACCTAGGGTCAGATGGTCTATCGACCCTGGGTGCGATCCTTGGTGCACTTTGGTCCAATTCCCACTTTTAATCCGTTCTTCGTGTTTAGGGTCCTATGGCTTTCTTCTACCTTTCATTCTACATTCATTCCATGGTCTGAAATCATGTATAAACCATCTAGAATAGTTTTCATACATCTTCCTATGGTTTTCCATGGAAACCTAACCATAGATTGATGGTTTGGGTTTCTCCGAGATCAGTCTCTCAACATTAACTAACCTAAGGTCTGTAGAAACTTATGGAATTAGTATCCATACCTGAGAAGATTAATCTTTCTCTACAACTCTTCTCTTTTGGCTTAATTTTCTTCCTTGTTCCTCTTCTTCTTCTTTTCCTTCTCTTCTCTTTCTCTCAATTCAATTAGGGTTGTGAAAGGAGTGAAAGTGGCTTAGGGACGTCCTTTAAATAGACTAGGAACATCCTAATTAAGTCCCTCTGAGATTAGGAAAGAATCCCATTCGAAAATATGGAAATTTCCTAATTTCTATTTTCTGCGGTAACCGAGGGTCGATGGGAGGGTCGATGATCCCGTCGACCCTAGGGTCTTAAGCTGTCCGACCCTCCCTTCAAAACTGAGGGTCTGACTTTCTGTTTTGGGAGGTCCGACCCTTGCTTAGCTGGGTATGCGACCCTTCCCCTATTTTAAGTGTTTTTGGGTCGATTTGATACCTGGGATCTCGATCTCCTTCACGCCCTTGGTCCATTTGACACGACCATGATGGGTAAACCTGGTTCAAGGTGGTAAGACCGGGTTAGATTTACACGGGTCTTACAACTCCCCCCAACTTATAAAAATTTCGTCCTCGAAATTGTACGTAGCTTCTGAATCAAATAAGTGAGGGTATTGCTTTCGCATAGCATTCTCTTCTTCCCATGTAATTGCTTCCATGTCTCTACTTTTCCATGTGACCTTAACATAATAGATATCTCTGTTGCGTAGACGTTGAACTTTTCGACTAGTGATTTCTGTTGGTGTTACTTTAAATGTCAAATCATCAGTCAATTCTGGCAAATCTACTGTCAACACGTGCGTTGGATCCTTGACATACTTCTTCAATAAAGAAATGTGAAATACATCATGTACACTTGACATAGATGGTGGTAGTGCTAACTGATAAGCTACTTTTCCACGCTTAGCTAGAATTTCATATGGCCCGACATATCTTGGACTTAGTTTCCCTTTCTGTCCGAACCTCTTCAATCCTCGCATAGGCGATACTTTCAAGAATACTTTATCACCTACGGCGAATTCCAGATCTCTTCGTCGAGTATCTGCATATTGCTTCTGACGGTTCTAAGCTGTTCTCACTCTTTCCTTGATGATGTCGACCACTCGACAAGTCTCTTCAATAAATTCCGGTCCAACAATACTACGTTCTCCAACTTCATTCCAAAACAAGGGAGTTCGACACTTTCTGCCATACCGTGCTTCATAAGGTGACATCTGTATAGTAGCCTGATAGCTGTTGTTATAAGCGAACTCAATCAGTGGTAATCTTTCGTCCCACGATCCCTTGAAATCAATTACGCATGCTCGTAGCATATCTTTTAGAATCTGAATTGTAAGTTCTAACTGTCCATCTGTTTGTGGGTGGAATGCAGTACTGAACTTCAACGTTGTACCCATAGCCTTTTGCAATCCTTCCCAAAATTTGGAAGTAAATCGTGGATCTCTATCGGACACAATACTTTTTGGTACACCGTGTAACCGAACAATATTATCCACATACCGCTTCGCTAACCTTTCCAGTGTATACTGAGGTCGTATAGGTATGAAGCGAGCTGTTTTGGTCAGACGGTCCACAATCACCCAAACTGCGTCAACTACTCGAGGAGTCAATGGTAGTCCCGTGACGAAGTCCATAGTGATGCAGTCCCATTTCCATGTTGGTTCCGGTAATGGCTGTAACAATCCTGCGGGTCTTTGTCGTTCAGCCTTTACTTTCTGACAATTTAGGCATTGGGACACGAACTTGGCTACATCTGCTTTCATTCCCCTCCACCAATATAATTTCTTTAGATCATGATACATTTTTGTACTTCCAGGATGTATCGAATAGATGGTGGTATGGGCTTCTTTCATCAGTCGGTGTCTAATGTCCATACTTTCTGTTTCAGGTATACATATTCTTCCTTTGTAATTCAGCTCGTCATCCAAGGTGAACTCAGGGTTAGTCCTACCTTTCTCAATATCTTCTTGTACTGTTCTCAGATAAGGGTCTGCTTTGATAGCTGTCTTCACTTCATCCACTATATCCGGTATAATCTTCAATGCCGCGAACATATTTGAAAACCGATGAATAAACCCTTGGCTAGCTGATTCATCCGTTGTATCTATCACATACTGCTCGTTGCTGTGATTGAATACAATTTCGGTGGTACACATTGCTGCGGTCGTGCTAACTTCTCCTTGAGATTTTATCATTGCTTTTCTGCTTAAAGCATCCGCTACTACGTTCGTTTTTCCCGGATGATACTGGATATCACAATCATAGTCTTTCAATAATTCCAGCCATCTTCTTTGTCTCATGTTCAACTCTTTCTGATTAAATAGATAAGTAAGACTTTTATGGTCCGACTTAATCTGGAATTTCTCTCCGTATAAGTAATGTCTCCATATCTTGACAGCATGTACTACTGCCGCTAGCTCCAGATCATGAGTAGGATAATTTTTCTCATGAACCTTTAACTATCTTGAAGCATAAGCAATTACTTGCTCTCCTTGCATAAGCACACATCCTAATCCCAATCCCGACGCATCGGTGTATAAGGTAAACGTCTGTCCTGGAATAGGAATAGTCAAAATTAGAGCAGATATCAATCTGGTCTTCAGTGTTTGGAAACTCTGCTCACATTTATCGGTCCACACAAACTTTTCACCTTTCTTAGTCAAACTGGTGAGAGGTACGGCAATCCGAGAATAGTCTTCTACGAATCTCCGATAATATCCTGCTAGACCCAGAAAACTTCTGATTTTCGAAACGCTCTTTGGTGCTTCCCACTTTACAATAGCCTCGATCTTGCTAGGATCCACTTTGATTCCTTCAGCGGATAGTATGGCCCGTACCAAAGTACCCAGAGTGCATGATCCACTTCGCTTCCGTTCGAATGAAGCTGAGGCACAGTATGCTGACTATGCCCGTAAGAAGGTTGAAGGAGGTCGCATGGTGAACTTGGTTGAGCTAGCCTTGTTCAATGTAGAGGGAGCGTTTGGTGATATGGGGTGGCTCCCTGTCATCACATACGACGCGTACACATGTCCAGACTTGGTGCGCCAGTTCTATTGTAATCTCCAGGTGGTGGGGAATTACAACGACATTGAGCACGGTCAGGAGTTGCGCATCACCAGTTACGTCAAGGGGGTGCACATCTCTTTTGATTATCTGCAACTGGCCAACTTGTTGGGCATTCCCTATGATGGCCCCATGGTGTACTGCGCGCCTGGAGAGCCATAGTTTGTTGAGATGGAGATGAGGGCAGAGATCGACAACCAGTTGTTGCGTCCTGATCGTTGGCAGATGAGAGCTTGTTACTTGCGTCCAGCTCCACGGGTCTTATGTAAGATTATCTAGCATAATCTTATCCCGCAGAGTGGGCACTATGAGAGGTTTTCTCAGCTGACCCAGTTCCTGATATACAGTAAATGCACTCGACAGCCGGTCTGTCTTCCATACATCATCATGCGGACGATGATTAGTGCTACATTGTCCGGTCATAGGGGTAATCTACCCTATGGACGCATGATTACAGTGCTACTGACCCGTCTGGGGGTGGATCTGGTAGATGAGAAGATCCTGGAGAAGACCTTCTCGTCGCCTCTAGATTGGGAGGCTATCTGCAAGATGGGGCTGCGAGATGCTGAGGTTAGTGATGAGGAGAGGAACGCGATGGTGCGCCCTCACACTCGGGTCGAGATGGCTGATGCTGAGGCTGCTGTTGCTGCTGCTACTAGAGCTCGTGTGGATCCGGTCGACAAAGACGATCGTATGTATATGGACGTCGACTCGATACCACCGCCTTCACCTACACATGCGGCTGGAGTTGGTACTTCTTCTGCGGCGGCTCCTACACCTGAGCCTGGTCCTTCCCATTCGACTGATCCTTCACTTCCACCTTCAGCCATGATGGAGATGTTGCAGGAGATCAGGGATGCTCAGCGCAGATCTAATCTGAGGATGGAGGAGTTGCTAGACGCCCAGCGTATGAGGGTGGATGAGCTGTTGGCTTCTCAGCACGCATCAGATGCGCGGATGGGAGAGCTCCTAGAGGTGCAGCGTGCGACTAATCAGAGGATAGCCGGTCTCACAGCTAGTCTACAGATGACCCAGACTCAGATAGCCTGGTTGACTAGAGTCTATGCTGAGGACTACGACAGAGACCGTGAGGCACCGCCTCCTCCTTCACCTCCAGCTTCCTGAGTGTGCTTTTATTTTTCCGTGTACTACAGAGTAACTGTCCGGGTTGTGGACTGTACTCAGCTTTTATTATATATATACATCTTGTTTCTCTCTTTAATTGTATGTAAACTTTTTTCCCCTTTAATAGATGTATTATTTTCTTTTAAATTTTGTCTCAAACATCACTGGTGCTTACAATGTGTTAATATTACTGTTTTAATTTTATCCTATCTCAGTTCACAATTGTCTCGAAGGTATGTTAGTTCGGCGGGCAAGGCCTGAAATGCTCTGATACCAAGTTGTCACACCCCAATTCTGGTCAATTCAGAATGATGTGATGAACCGCTAAATAACCAACGGTTCAACCAGGATCTCAAATAGGCTATCCCCGTGTTATCCAAACATACACATATCCGTAATTATAATCAGAGTAAATACACAATAGCGGAAGTCTTATAATAACATGAACTGAGAATCTATGTGATATTAAAATTTAAGTAACAATTTATTCTGTATCAACCGAAACATAAGTAAATATCAATACAAGTCTTTAATAAATCCAAATAAATAAACTTATAAAAATATTTAATCAAATACACACGAGTTGCACTCGCAAGAGGAGTCATGTGTATCATCTTCAGCTCCAGCTTCCATAGCTGCCACATTCCCGTACGCAGACGCGCCCATGTAGTCTTCAACCGTATAGCCTGCATCATCAACTAAAAATATTCGACGTCGAGGGGTGAGCACACAACACGGCTCAGTGAGTAGCCAAAACAATGCAACAATACATATGCATGCAAAAATTCAATTTATATCTTTGGTCTGGTATATAAGTTTGCAGCATGCAATAGAAAGGTTTAGGTAGCCAAAGGTCACGTTTATTGACTCCGCCTCTATACACGAGTGTGTGATGTTACCCAAAGATCACGTTTATCGTCAACTCACATGCACCCAATCATGAACATTATATAACAAAGGTTACGTTTATTGCTAAATAGGGCAATAACAACACGTAAGCCCCTGTTAGCGAGGGCTGCAAACTGGGCTTGCAACTAACCAATCCTAATGCCAAACAGTGTATCCAAGGCCTCACCCAAGCATCCCTCAGAATGCCCATAGAGATAGAGCTAAGGCCCCCCGGTAGAGTCAGAGACTACAAGGACCGAGACCACCTCCCCTGATACTCCATGACATAATAGTTCTGCTAAAGTAATGGCGATACGACGATGCCAATGCACAAGACTTGAGTTAGAGATAGAGCTAAAGTGCTGAGACCCGCCAAAGGTTAACGTTTATTGACGTTCTCATCACACCTCCCCTGATACTCGCTCGCATCAAGCACATCAACTGTCACACCCCAATTCCATACTATTCAGAATGGTGTGATGAACCGCTAAATAACCAACGGTTCAACTATGATCACTAATAGACCATCCCCGCATAATCCAAACTTTACACACACCCACAATCATAATCAGAGTAATACACAATAGCGGAAATCTCATAAATAAATGAACTGAGAACTAGAATGATATCCATAAATAATAGCAAATTATTCTGTGTTTAACTGAGACATAAATATTTAAGTACCAAATAAATGTCTTATAAATCCAATAAAGAAATCTATAAAATATCTAATCGAATACACACGAGTTACACTCGCAAGAGAAGTCGTGTGTATCATCTTCAGCTCCAGCGTCCATGGCTGCTACATTCCCGTAAGTAGACGCGTTCATATAATCTTCGACTGTATAACCTGCATCATCAACTAAAAATATTCGACGTCGAGGGGTGAGCACACAACACGGCTCAGTGAGTGGCAAAAACAATGCAACAATACATATGCATGAAAAAAAATCAATTTATATCTTTGGTCTGGTTTATAATTTGCAATATGCAATAGAAAGGTTGGGTGGTCAAAGGTTAACGTTTATTGACACCGCCTCTATACACAGGGTGTGGAAGCCCGCCCGAAGGTTAACGTTTATCGTCGTCCCCATCCACCCTATCATAACATTATACAACAAAGGTTAACGTTTATTGCTATATAATGCTATACCAACACGTAAGCCCCTGTTAGCGAGGGCTTGCAAACTGGGCTCGCTACTAACCAATCCTAATGCCAAACAGTGTATCCAAGGCCTCACCCCAGCATCCCTCAGAATGCTCATAGAGATAGAGCTAAGGCCCCCCGGTAGAGTCAGAGACTACAAGGACCGAGACCACCTCCTCTGATACTCTACGACATAATAGTTCTGCTAAGGTAATGGCGATACGACGATGTCAATGCACAAGACTTGAGTTAGAGATAGAGCTAAAATGCTGAGACCCGCCAAAGGTTAACGTTTATTGACGTTCTCATCACACCTCCCCTGATACTCGCTCGCATCAAGCACATCAACCACACACATACAAGCACATGCCTATTCCTATCATCATCATCATCATCATGTTATAAACAATAAAGTAAATATGCATGAACAAGTAATAGAAATATTGGATGGCATGCTATAAGCACATTACAAACATATTCGCATAGAATCAAGCATAGCACAGGACTAAAGAAATAGAAAACAGTTTATTATTAACCAAGTTAGTTTGGGGTTAAGGTTCCTCACCTTAGTTTGCTATAAGATAATTTTTCAAGCTTTAAAATCACCTCTACAGTGTTATTATAATGCTAGCAAACCTAACAAAGTCGATAGAATTTAATTAGAATTAATTCGGAATTTAAAACCATTCTGTCAACTGAGGGTCGATGCTAGGGTCGATGCTAGGGTCGATGGGTCTATCGACCCTCCCTCCATTCTGAACTTCCCGAATGCTGAGGGTCGATGGTCAGAAACACCTAGGGTCGGATGGTCTATCGACCCTCGGTGCGACCCTTGGTGCACCCTGGTCCAATTTCTACTTTTTACATCATTCTTCATGTTTGGGGTCCTATGGCTTGCTTCCTACATTCACTCAACATTCATTCCATGGTCTAGAACCATGTATAAACCATCTAAATAGTTTTCGTGCATCCTCCTATGGTTTTCCATGAAAACCTAACCATGAATGGATGGTTTGGGTTTCTCCGAAATCCTACACTCAACCATATCTAACCTAAAGTCTGTAGAAACTCATGGAATTAGTATCCATACCTGAGAAGATTAATCTTTCTCTATAACTCTTCTCCTTTTTGCTAAGTCTTCCTCCTTGTCTCCTTTCTTCCTCTTTTCCTTCTTCTCTCTTTCTCTCAATTCAATTAAGATTGTGAAAGGAGTAAAAGTGGCGTAGGGACGTCCTTTAAATAGAGTAGGAATGTCCTATAATAGTCCCATTGAGATTTGGAAAGAATCCCACTCGAAAATTAGAAATTTCCTAATTTTTATATTCGTCAGAAACCGAGGGTCGATGGGAGGGTCGATGATCCCGTCGACCCTAGGGTCTTAAGCTGTCCGACCCTCCCTTCAAATCTGAGGGTCTGACATTCTGTTTTGGGAGGTCCGACCCAAGTTGGCTGGGTATACGACCCTCCCCTAAAATTACGTGTTTTTGGGTCGATTTTATACCTGGGATCTCGATCTCCATCACGCCCTTGGTCCACCTGACTCGACCACGATGGGTAAACCTGGTTCAAGGTGGTAAGACCGGGTTAGTTTGACACAGGTCTTACAACTCCCCCCAACTTATAAAAGTTTCGTCCTCGAAATTGTACGTACCTTCTGAATCAAACAAGTGAGGGTATTGCTTTCGCATAGCATTCTCTTCTTCCCATGTAACTTCTTCCATGTCTCTACTTTTCCATGTGACCTTAACATAGTAGATATCTCTGTTGCGTAGACGTTGAACCTTTCGACTAGTGATTTCTGTTGGTGTTACTTCAAATGTCAAATCATCAGTCAATTCCGGCAAATCTACTGTCAAAACATGCGTTGGGTCTTTGAGATACTTCTTCAACAGAGAAATGTGAAATACGTCGTGCACACTTGACATTGATGGTGGTAGTGCTAACTGATAAGCTACTTTTCCACGCTTAGCTAGAATTTCATATGGTCCGACATATCTTGGACTTAATTTTTCTTTCTGTCCGAATCTCTTCAATCCTCTCATAGGTGATACTTTCAAAAATACTTTATCACCTACGACGAACTGTAGGTCTCTTCGTCGAGTATCTGCATATTGCTTCTGACGGTTCTGAGCTGTTTTCACTCTCTCCTTGATGATGTCGACCACTCGACAAGTCTCTTCAACAAATTCCGGTCCAACATTACTACGTTCTCCAACTTTATTCCAAAACAAGGGGGTTCGACACTTCCTGCCATACAGTGCTTCATAAGGTGACATTTGTATAGTAGCCTGATAGCTGTTATTGTAAGCGAACTCGATCAATGGTAACTTTTCATCCCATGATCCTTTGAAATCAATCACACATGCTCGTAGCATATCTTCTAGAATCGGGATTGTACGCTCCGACTGTCCGTCTGTCTGTGGGTGGAATGCAGTACTGAACTTCAATGTTGTACCCATAGCCTTTTGCAGTTCTTCTCAAAATTTAGAAGTAAATCGTGGATCTCTATCGGACACAATACTTTTTGGTACACCGTGTAACCGAACAATATTATCCACATACAGCTTTGCTAACCTTTCCAGTGTATACTGGGGTTGTATCGGTATGAAGCGAGCTATCTTAGTCAGACGGTCCACAATCACCCAAACTGTGTCAACTACTCGAGGAGTCAATGGTAGCCCTGTGACGAAGTCCATAGTGATGTAGTCCCATTTCCATGCTGGTTCTGGTAAAGGCTGTAACAGTCATGCGGGTCTTTGTCGTTCCGCCTTTACTTTCTGACAATTTATGTCACACCCCAATTCTGCACATTTCAGAATGGTGTGATGAACCGCCAAATAACCAACGGTTCAACCAGGATCTCTAATAGGCTATCCCCGCGTTATCCAAACTTTACACGCATCCACAATCATAATCAGAGTAAATACACATTAGCAGAAATCTTATAAATAAATGAACTGAGAACTAAAATGAAATTAATAATTTAATAGAAAATTATTCTGTATCAAACCGAGACATAAATAATTAAGTACCAAATACATGTCTATAAATCCAATAAAGAAACCTACAAAAATATCTAATCGAATACACACGAGTTGCACTCGCAAAATGAGTCGTGTGTATCGTCTTCAGCTCCAACTTCCATAGCTGCTACAGTTCCATACGCCGACGCGTTCATGTAATCTTCAACTGTATAACCAGCATCATCAACTAAAAATATTCGACGTCGAGGGGTGAGCACAAAACACGGCTCAGTGAGTAGCCAAAACAATGCAACATTACATATGCATGCAAAAAATCAATTCATATCTTTGGTCCTGGTTTATAGTTTGCAATGTGCAATAGAAAGATTGGATGGTCAAAGGTTAACGTTTATTGACACCGCCTCTATACACAGGGTGTGGAAGCCCGCCCGAAGGTTAACATTTATCGTCGTCCCCATCCACCCTACCATAACATTATACAACAAAGGTTAACGTTTATTGCTATATAATGCTATACCAACACGTAAGCCCCTGTTAGCGAGGGCTTGCAAACTGGGCTTGCTACTAACCAATCCTAATGCCAAACAGTGTATCCAAGGCCTCACCCCAGCATCCCTCAGAACATCCATAGAGATAGAGCTAAGGCCCCCCGGTAGAGTCAGAGACTACAAGGACCGAGACCACCTCCCCTGATACTCTACGACATAATAGTTCTGCTAAGGTAATGGCGATACGACGATGCCAATGCACAAGACTTGAGTTAGAGATAGAGCTAAAGTGCTGAGACCCGCCAAAGGTTAACATTTATTGACGTTCTCATCACACCTCCCTTGATACTCGCTCGCATCAAGCACATCAACCACACACATACAAGCACATGTCTATTCCTATCATCATCATCTTCATCATCATGTTATAAACAATAAAGTAAATATGCATGAACAAGTAATAGAAATATTGGATGGCATGCTGTATGCACATTACAAACATATTCGCATAGAATCAAACATAGGACTCAAGAAATAGAAAACAATTTATTATTAACCAATTTAGTTTGGGGTTAAGGTTCCTCACCTTAGCTTGCTAATAGATATTTTCCAAGCTTTCGATTCACTGTTATAACGGTATTATATTGCTAGCAAACCTAACAAAGTCGATAGAATTTAATTAGAATTAATTCGGAATTTAAAAACCACTCTGTCAACTGAGGGTCGATGCTAGGGTCGATGCTAGGGTCGATGGCTCTATCGACCCTCCCTCCATTCCCGAACTTCCCGAATGCCGAGGGTCGATGGTCGAAACACCTAGGGTCGGATGGTCTATCGACCCTCGGTGCGACTCTTGGTGCACTCTGGTCCAATTTCCACTTTTAACCCATTCTTCGTGTTTGGGGTCCTATGGCTTGCTTCCTACATTCATTCAACAGTCAATCCATGGTCTAGAACCATGTATAATCCATCTAGATAGCTTTCGTGCATCCTCCTATGGTTTTCCATGAAAACCTAACCATGGATGGATGGTTTGGGTTTCTCCGAAATCCTACACTCAACCATATCTAACCTAAGGTCTGTAGAAACTCATTGAATTAGTATCCATACCTGAGAAGATTACTTTTCTCTGCAAATTCTTCTCCTTTTTGCTA
Source organism: Protea cynaroides (assembly GCA_028583415.1). Taxonomy (NCBI): domain Eukaryota; kingdom Viridiplantae; phylum Streptophyta; class Magnoliopsida; order Proteales; family Proteaceae; genus Protea; species Protea cynaroides. The sequence continues at coordinate 32,088,063 of CM053274.1, forward strand.
AGCCTTCTTCCTAGCCTCCTTTCTTCCTCTTTTCCTTCTCCTCTCTTTCTCTCAATTCAATTAGGGTTGTGAAAGGAGTGAAAGTGGCTTAGGAACGTCCTTTAAATAGACTAGGAATGTCCTATAATAATCCCATTGAGATTTGGAAGGAATCCCAACCGAAAATTAAGAAATTTCCTAATTTCAGTTTCGTCAGAAACCGAGGGTCGATGGGAGGGTCGATGATCCCGTCGACCCTAGGGTCTTAAGCTGTCCGACCCTCCCTTCAAAACTGAGGGGTCTGACTTTCTGTTTTGGGAGGTCCGACCCTGCTTAGCTGGGTGTGCGACCCTTCCCTAAAATTAAGTGTTTTTGGGTCGATTTTATACCTGGGATCTCGATCTCCTTCATGCCCTTGGTCCATTTGACTCGACCATGATGGGTAAACCTGGTTCAAGGTGGTAAGACCGGGTTAGTTTGACACGGGTCTTACAACTCCCCCAACTTATAAAAATTTCGTCCTCGAAATTGTACGTACCTTCTGAATCAAACAAGTCAGGGTATTGCTTTCTCATAGCATTTTCTTCTTCCCATGTAATCTCTTCCATATCTCTACTTTTCCATGTGACCTTAACATAGTAGATATCTCTGTTGCGTAGACGTTGAACCTTTCGACTAGTGATTTCCGTTGGTATTACTTCGAATGTCAAATCATCAGTCAATCCTGGAAAATCCACTGTCAAAACATGTGTTGGGTCTTTGACATACTTCTTCAATAAGGATATGTGAAATACGTCATGCACACTTGACATAGATGGTGGTAGTGCTAACTGATAAGCTACTTTTCCACGCTTAGCCAGAATTTCAAATGGCCCGACGTATCTTGGACTTAGTTTTCCTTTCTATCCGAACCTCTTCAATCCTCTCATAGGCGATACTTTCAAAAATACTTTATCGCCCACGGCGAACTCTAGATCTCTTCGTCGAATATCTACGTATTGCTTCTGACGGTTCTGAGCTACTCTTACTCTTTCTTTGATGATGTCAACCACTCGACAAGTCTCTTCAACAAATTCCGGTCCAACAATACTACGTTCTCCAACTTCATTCCAAAACAAGGGAGTTCGACACTTCCTACCATACAGTGCTTCATAAGGTGACATCTGTATAGTAGCCTGATAGCTGTTATTATAAGCGAACTCGATCAATGGTAACTTTTCGTCCCATGATCCCTTGAAATCAATCACACATGCTCGTAGCATATCTTCTAAAATCTGGATTGTACGCTCCGACTGTCCGTCTGTCTGTGGGTGGAATGCAGTACTAATCTTCAATGTTGTACCCATGGCCTTTTGCAGTCCTTCCCACAATTTGGAAGTAAATCGTGGATCTCTATCGGACACAATGCTTTCTGGAACACCATGTAACCGAACAATATTATCCACATACAGCTTTGCTAACCTTTCCAGTGTATACTGGGGTCGTATCGGTATGAAGCGAGCTGTTTTAGTCAGACGGTCCACAATCACCCAAACTGCGTCAACTACTCGAGGAGTCAATGGTAGTCCTGTGGCGAAGTCCATAGTGATGCAGTCCCATTTCCATGCTGGTTCTGGTAACGGCTGTAACAGTCCTGCAGGTCTTTGTCGTTCAACCTTTACTTTCTGACAATTTAGGCATTGAGACACGAACTTAGCTACATCTGCTTTCATTCCCCTCCACCAGTATAATTTCTTTCGGTCATGATACATCTTTGTACTTCTAGGATGTACCGAGTAGATGGTGGTGTGGGCTTCTTTCATGAGTCGGTGTGTAATGTCTACACTTTCTGTTTCGGGAACACATATTCTTCCTTTGTATTTCAGTACCTTCTCCTCATCCAAGGTGAACTCAGGGTTAGTCCTACCTTTCTCAATATCTTCTTGTACTGTTCTTAGATAAGGATCTGCTTTGATAGCTATCTTCACTTCGTCCACTATATCGGGTATAATCTTCAATGCCGCGAACATGTTCGAAAATCGATGAATAAATCCTTGGCTAGCTGATTCATCCGTGGTATCTATCACATAATGTTCATTGCCGTGATTAAACATCATTCCGTTGGTATACATTGCTGCAGTCGTGCTAACTTCTCCTTCAGATTTTATCATTGATTTTCTGCTCAATGCATCCGCTACCACGTTCGCTTTTCCCGGATGATACTGGATATCACAATCATAGTCCTTCAATAGTTCCAGCCATCTTCTTTGTCTCATATTCAACTCCTTCTGATTAAATAGATATGTAAGACTTTTATGGTCCGACTTAATCTAAAATTTCTCTCCGTATAGGTAGTGTCTCCATATCTTGACAGCATGTACTACTGCCGCTAACTCCAAATCATGAGTGGGGTAATTTTTCTCATGTACCTTCAACTGTCTCGAGGCATACGCAACTACTTGCTCTCCTTGCATAAGCACACATCCTAATCCCAATCCCGATGCATCAGTGTATAAGGTAAATGTCTGTCCTGGAACGGGAATGGTCAAAATTGGAGCGGATATCAATCTGGTCTACAATGTTTGAAAACTCTTTTCACATTTATCCGTCCATACGAACTTTTATCCTTTCTTGGTCAAACTGGTGAGAGGTACGGCAATCCGAGAATAGTCTTCTACGAATCTCCGATAATATCCAGCTAGACCCAGAAAACTTTTAATTTCTGAAACACTCTTTGGTGCTTCCCACTTTACAATAGCCTCGATCTTACTGGGGTCCACTTTGATTCCTTCTGCGGATACTACATGGCCTAGAAAGGCGACTTCACTTAGCCAAAACTCACACTTCGAAAATTAAGCGTATAACTTCTCTTTCCTTAAACGTTGTAGGGCTGCGTTTAGGTTCTTGACATGGGTTTCCTTGTCCTTGGAATATACCAATATGTCATCAATAAATACTATGACCGACGTATCCAACATATCATGGAAGACCCGGTTCATAAGTTCCATGAATGTCGCCGGTGCATTAGTTAGTCCGAAGGACATCACTAGGAACTCATAATGTCCGTATCTTGTCCTGAAAGCTGTCTTCGGAATGTCACCTTCTTTAATCTTCAGTTGATGATAGCCTGATCGAAGATCGATCTTTGAAAATACCTTCGCTCCTTGTAACTGATCGAACAAGTCATCGATCCTGGGTAGTGGATATCGATTTTTGATTGTCAGCTTATTCAACTCTCAATAATCGATGCATAATCGAACGCTACCATCCTTCTTCTTCACGAACAACACCGGTGCTCCCCATGGAGATATACTGGGTCTAATATAACCCTTATCCAGCAGTTCTTGTAATTGCACTTTTAATTCCTTCTGTTCAGTAAGAGCCATTCTATAAGGTGCTTTTGATACTGGTGCGGCTCCAGGTATAAGGTCTATTACAAACTCCGTGGCTCGGTCGGGTGGTAATCCGGGTAGTTCCTCCGGAAATACATCAGGAAAATCTCGCATGACATCAATATCTTCCATTCGTGGCACGTCCTTGGTTAGGTCGACCATTGATACTAGATATCCGACTGCTCCTTTCTCAAGGCACTTCTTAGCCTTTAATGCTGAGAGTATGAGCTTGCATCTCCTGGGAAGTTTGGTTCCCGAGAAACTGAATTCTGCTCCTTCTTTGTCTTTGAACGTTAGCTTCTTCTCGGCGCATAACAAATTTGCAGAGTGCCGAGCTAACCAGTCCATTCCCAAGATGACGTCGAAGTCTGCCATCTCAAGTTGTATTAAGGTTGCATCCAAGGTCTGCTCTCCAATGAGAACTGGACATGGTCCATAATCTTTCTCTAATTCCACTTCTAATCCCATCGGTGACCGTACAAGTAATTTGTAGTCTAATGTTTTGATGGGCAGATTGGTCTTCTTTCCAAACGACACAGATATAAATGATTGAGTAGCCCCTGAATCAAAGAGTACTCTGGCGGGTACGCCATTGATAGGTACGATACCTGTGATTCGTTTTTACTTAGTCTACATGCTCAATCAATTCTAATTATAGCCTTACAAGTTTCGGTCATACCTGTGACCACATCGGGCGATGCGGCAGCATCCTCTGATGTAACGGCATATACCCGTCCTTGATGTAGTTGCTTCTTGGGTTTTGGGCACTCTCTTGCCATATGCCCTGGTTGGTTGCAGTTATAGCACTTCGGGGCTTCAACATTTGACTTTGGCTGTGGTTGAGCTGCTGCAGTAGACTTTGGTACAGTTGCAAAATTCTGAGGACGAAAAGGTTTATACGTCCTGTTATTGCCTCCGTTATACGAATTCCCAGCTGGTCTCTTGATTCCTTTGTTTTGAGCAAAATAACTCTCTTTCTGGCTCGATTCAATCACTCGAGCGATCTGGACCGCTTCATTATATATGGTCTTTTCTAATCCCAGAACATGTTCCTGATGCTTCCTCTTAGTCCCGCGACAAATCTACGGGTTTTTGTATCTTCTTCTTGCATACTAGCCGGTGCAAAGAAAAACAGTTCTTCGTAGCGCTGTTGATATGCGTCTACGGTCATCTGTCCCTGGTACAAACTCAGGAACTCTTTTTCCATTGAATCTCTGAAGCTTCTTGGGAAGTACTTCTCGAAGAATGCTTCTTTATATATAGCCCATGTAAGTAGGGCGTGCTTGGTCAATAAGTACGTCTTTGTAGATTTCCACCAATGGTGTACGTCGCCTTTGAGCATGAAGGTGGTGCATAGTACTTTCTCTTCCTCGATAATAGTCATCATAAGGAAGTTCCTTTCCATTTCGTCTATCCAGTGTGCTGGCCACAGTGGATCAGACAGACGGCTTACCATTGAATTCTCTCGGTTTCATTTTTAAAAATCTCTCTACTAGTCGGGAGTGATCCAGTTGATTTTGGTATGCCCCAAACATAGGGGGTGGATACTGATAGTTCCCTTGGACCGCTTCTGGGACTTGCACTGGAATTGGTGCAGCCGGTTGTTGAGGTGTCTGTTGAGCTGGGTGGTTACCCACTGGTGCTGCACTAGCTTGCCCAGTGTGCATGGCTGCAGCCTGAGTGGCTTGAAACATAACTCCCATTGCAACCTGCATTTGAGCTTGTGCGTGTTGCATCTGCTGTAGCTGTTGTGCCAGATTCATAACCACATTTGCTAGCTCCGGTGGTGGAGGTGGCAAATTTGTAGGGCCTGCTGGTTCTGGATTACCCTGTGCAGGGTTATTCTCTTGACTAGTCTCCTCCACTGGTGGTGGTGGTGGGACTGTATTTTGGGTTTGTCGGGTAACTCTACGTCCAGACATATTTACTTCCGAGATGGATGGTGCCTGAAAATCATCAAAATCAGTGAGAAATCATTTATACTTCATGTAGGCACGCTACCCGATATAAAATTCAAAATCTCCAATTCATTCTGAAATAAATACTATCTTTTCTAAAATACCAAGTTGTCACACCCCAATTCCGCATATTTCAGAATGGTGTGATGAACCGCCAAATAACCAACGGTTCAACCAGGATCTGTAATAGGCTATCCCCGCGTTATCCAAACTTTACACGCATCCACAATCATAATCAGAGTAAATACACATTAGCGGAAATCTTATAAATAAATGAACTGAGAACTAAAATGATATTAATAATTTAATAGAAAATTATTCTGTATCAAACCGAGACATAAATAATTAAGTACCAAATACATGTCTATAAATCCAATAAAGAAACCTACAAAAATATCTAATCGAATACACAAGAGTTGCACTCGCAAAAGGAGTCGTGTGTATCGTCTTCAGCTCCAACTTCCATAGCTGCTACAGTTCCGTACGCCGACGCGTTCATTTAATCTTCAACTGTATAACCTGCATCATCAACTAAAAATATTCGACGTCAAGGGGTGAGCACACAACACGGCTCAGTGAGTAGTCAAAACAATGCAACATTACATAGGCATACAAAAAGTCAATTCATATCTTTGGTCCTGGTTTATAGTTTGCAATGTGCAATAGAAACGTTGGGTGGTCAAAGGTTAACGTTTATTGACACCGCCTCTATACACAGGGTGTGGAAGCCCGCCCGAAGGTTAACGTTTATCGTCGTCCCCATCCACCCTACCATAACATTATACAACAAAGGTTAACGTTTATTGCTATATAATGTTATACCAACACGTAAGCCCCTGTTAGCGAGGGCTTGCAAACTGGGCTCGCTACTAACCAATCCTAATGCCAAACAGTGTATCCAAGGCCTCACCCCAGCATCCCTCAGAACATCCATAGATATAGAGCTAAGGCCCCCCGGTAGAGTCAGAGACTACAAGGACCAAGACCACCTCCCCTGATACTCTACGACATAATAGTTCTGCTAAGGTAATGGCGATACGACGATGCCAATGCACAAGACTTGAGTTAGAGATAGAGCTAAAGTGCTGAGACCTGCCAAAGGTTAACGTTTATTGACGTTCTCATCACACCTCCCCTGATACTCGCTCGCATCAAGCACATCAACCACACACATACAAGCACATGCCTATTCCTATCATCGTCATCATCATCATGTTATAAACAATAAAGTAAATATGCATGAACAAGTAATAGAAATATTGGATGCCATGATGTATGCACATTACAAATATATTCGCATAAAATCAAACATGGCATAGGACTCAAGAAATAGAAAATAGTTTATTATTAACCAATTTAGTTTGGGGTTAAGGTTCCTCACCTTAGCTTGCTAATAGATATTTTCCAAGCTTTCGATTCACTGTTATAACGGTATTATATTGCTAGCAATCCTAACAAAATCGATAAAATTTAATTAGAATTCATTTGGAATTTAAAAATCACTCTGTCAACTGAGGGTCGATGCTAGGGTCGATGCTAAGGTCGATGGCTCTATCGACCCTCCCTCCATTCTGAACTTCCCGAATGCTGAGGGTCGATGGTCAGAAACACCTAGGGTCGGATGGTCTATCGACCCTCGGTGCGACTCTTGGTGCACTCTGGTCCAATTTCCACTTTTAACCCATTCTTCGTGTTTGGGGTCCTATGGCTTGCTTCCTACATTCATTCAACAGTCAATCCATGGTCTAGAACCATGTATAATCCATCTAGATAGTTTTCGTGCATCCTCCTATGGTTTTCCATGAAAACCTAACCATGGATGGATGGTTTCGGTTTCTTCGAAATCCTTTGAGAGTAATAAAAAAAAAAAAAAAAAAAAAATTATTTTTTTTTTTTTTTAATTTGTGTGGGGTTGGGGGGGGGGGGGGTTAATTTTTTGTTCTTTTTTTATTTTTTTTTTCCCCCCCCTAATTTAATTTGGGGGTTTGGGTTTTTGTTTTTTCGTTTTGGTTTCCCGCTTTTCTTGTTTTGGTTTGTGGGTTTGTTTTTTTGGGGGGTGTTGGGTTTTGTGTTCTTCGTTTTCCTCTTTTGTCGGGTTTGCTTGGTCACTGGGGGGGGGGGGGGGGGGGGGGGGGTGGGGGGGGGGGGGGGGGGGGGGGGTGTTACAATTTAGGCATTGAGACACGAACTTGGCTACATCGCCTTCATTCCACTCCACCAATCTAGTTTCTTTAGATCATGATACATTTTTGTACTTCCGGGATGTAGAGTAGATGGTGGTATGGGCTTCTTTCATGAGTCGGTGTCTAATGTCCACATTTCGCTCTTTCGGTACACATATTCTTCCTTTATTTTATTTCAGTACCTTTTCATCATCCAAGGTGAACTCGGGGTTAGTCCTACCTTTCTCAATATCTTCTTGTACCGTTCTCGAGAAAAGGATCCGCTTCGATAGCTGTTTTCACTTCATCCACTATATCCGGTATTATCTTCAATGCCGCGAACATTTTCGAAAACCGATGAATGAACCCCGGGTTGGTTGATCCATCCGGTGTATCGATCACATATTGCTCGTTACCGTGATTGAATACCATCCCGTTAGTACACATTGCTGCGGTTGTGCTAGTTTCTCCTTGAGATTTTATCATTGCTTTTACGCTCAATGCATCCGCTACTACGTTCGCTTTGCCTGGATGATACTGGATATCACAATCATAGTCTTTCAATAGTTCCAGCCATCTTCTTTGTCTCATATTTAACTCCTTTTGATTAAATAGATACGTAAGGCTTTTATGGTCCGACTTAATCTGAAATTTCTCTCCGTATAGGTAGTGTCTCCATATCTTGACAGCATGTACTACTGCCGCTAACTCCAAATCGTGAGTGGGGTAATTCTTCTCATGTACCTTCAACTGTCTCGATGCATACGCAACTACTTGTTCTCCTTGCATAAGCACACATCCTAATCCCAATCCCGATGCATCAGTGTATAAGGTAAATGTCTGTCCTGGAACGGGAATGGTTAAAATTAGAGCGGATATCAATCTGGTCTTCAGTGTTTGAAAGCTCTTTTCACACTTATCCGTCCATACGAACTTTTCTCCTTTCTTGGTCAAACTGGTGAGAGGTACGGCAATCCGAGAATAGTCTTCTACGAATCTCCGATAATATCCAGCTAGACCCAGGAAACTTCTAATTTCTGAGACACTCTTTGGTGCTTCCCACTTCACAATAGCTTCGATCTTACTGGGGTCCACTTTGATTCCTTCCGCGGATACTACATGGCCTAGAAAGGCGACTTCACTTAGCCAAAACTCACACTTTGAAAATTTGGCGTATAACTTCTCTTTTCCTTAAACGTTGTAGGGCTGCGTTTAGGTTCTTGACATGGGTTTCCTTGTCCTTGGAGTATACCAATATGTCATCAATAAATACTATCACCGACGTGTCCAACATATCGTGGAAAACTCGGTTCATAAGTTCCATGAACGCTGCCGGTGCATTAGTTAGTCCGAAAGACATCACTAGGAACTCATAATGTCCGTATCTTGTCCTGAAAGCTGCCTTGGAATGTCACCTTCTTTAATCTTCAGTTGATGATAGCCTGATCGGAGATCGATCTTTGAAAATACCTTCGCTCCTTGTAACTTATCGAACAAGTCATCGATCCGGGGTAGTGGATATCGATTCTTGATTGTCAGCTTATTCAACTCTTGATAGTCGATGCATAATCGAACGCTACCATCCTTCTTTTTACGAACAACACCGGTGCTCCCCATGGAGATATATTGGGTCTAATATAACCCTTATCCAGCAGTTCTTGTAATTGCACTTTTAATTCCTTTAGTTCAGTAGGAGCCATTCTATAAGGTGCTTTTGATACTGGTGCGGCTCCAGGTATAAGGTCTATTACAAACTCCGTGGCTCGGTCGGGTGGTAATCCGGGTAGTTCCTCTGGAAATACATCAGGAAAATCTCGCACGACATCAATATCTTCCATTCATGGCACGTCCTTGGTTAGGTCGACCACTGATACTAGATATCCGACTGCTCATTTCTCAAGGCACTTCTTAGCCTTTAATGCTGAGAGTATGAGCTTACGTCTCCTGGGAAGTTTGGTTCCCAATAAACTGAATTCTGCTCCTTCTTTGTCTTTGAATGTTAGCTTCTTCTCAGCGCATAACAGATTTACAGAGTGCCGAGCTAACCAGTCCATTCCCAAGATGACGTCAAAGTCTGCCATCTCAAGTCTATCTATAAGCATTAGGGTATATGCTTATAAATTCATTTATTCAGCCAAACTCTTTTGGTCTTTACTTAATCATATCCCTAAACATTGGGCATAACTCAATTATCATTGTATTAAATCGAGTACTACTTATGCCATGACTTTATCCTTGTCTCCACTCTTAAAGTTGCCTTTAGGAATTTTCTACCTTGTCAAAATTCATACCGATATAACCATCATTAACTCTACTTGAGTGCTATCTATTTCGTTACTGGCTACTCTTAATAGTTCCCACATTTTCTCATGAACTCTTTTATAGACATGATTCATATCCATCAATTTAGCAATCTCAAAAAAAATTCTCCATCACTTCATCTGAGTTTCATTGGCTATAGCATTTAATCTGAATCCAATCATCTTTCTTCCAATAATTCCATTATCACTATACCTCTTTATCAACAATGATCAGGGAGTGTATAATTCAGAATGTTTGTCCCAAACAATTCATTTCCTTCTTTCAATTATCATAATGACAACCACTTGCTTTATCTAGCGATTCTAGGTTTAAATCAGGAGTAAATCTGTGATCACCCAACCGGCATCAAAAGATCGTTAAGTTGCACGGTGGTCCAAATACATGGAAATAGAGGCTTTATAGTTCTTAACCTCATGGTTACAGGATCTATTGAATATATAATGCCGTAGGTCGAGGCACTACAAAAGTAAATCTGGAGAAAGATTTCGCACATCAGTAATCAGGTATAATCTGGAGAAAATTTTGTACATCAATAAATCAGGTGTAAATCGAAAAGATGTATGCTCAACATGATTAAACATATAACTGTTCAATTCAGTTCATATCTCTGTTCATGTTGTTGATCATGAGAGTGGTTCAGATTAGTATAATCAGGACTAATACTAAAGAAACAATATCTATAACTCCGATTGACAGGTTAAATCAAGAAGGTATCCTGTCAAGACACGCGAATTTAAAATCTGGTATGTGCATCCTCTATAATCATAAGAGTAAATCAATAATGCACCGCATCCTATATAAACATATCTACTTACATGGCCATTATCCTATTATCTCTGTTTGGATTTAGCCCGAGATCTTTTCCTTTATCTCTACAGGGGTTTTGGCATTACTAGCCATTTTCCTTCTTCCTCTGTCTTACATCGAATTTCACATCTTGTGAGTACCAACTCGGTAGTCCAACTTTCTGCTTTACAGAAGCTCCCTTCTTGCTACTGTAATATATCCTTGTATACTTGGATAACTACCCACTTATAGATAATACCCTAAATTGTTTGTTTATTAGGATAATTCTTGGTCTCCTCTTTCTGTGTGAGCGTATATATATGGTTCCACCTTTTATATGTACATTATTGTCTTTTTTAATTTCTGTCTCAACCAACACTGGTGCTTATGATTTGTTTGTATTAAAGCTTTTAATTTATCCTAATTCAGTTCACAATGGTCTTGAATGTGTATCAGTTCGACGGGCAAGGCCTGAGAAGCTCTGATACCAAGTTGTCACACCCCAATTCCGCACACTTCAGAATGGTGTGATGAACCGCTAAATAACCAATGGCTCAACCAGGGTCTCAAATAGGCTATCCCCGCGTTATCCGAACTTTACACGCATCCACAATCATAATCAGAGTAATACACAATAGCGGAAAATTTATAAATAATATGAACTGAGAACTAAGATGATACCCATAAATAATAGCAAATTATTTTGTGTTTAACTGAGACATAAATATTTAAATACCAAATACATGTCTTATAAATCCAATAAAGAAACCTACAAAAAATATCTAATCAAATACCCACGAGTTGCGCTCGCAAGAGGGATCATGTGTATCGTCTTCAGCTCCAACTTCCATAGCTGCTACAGTTCCATACGCCGACGCGTTCATGTAATCTTCAACTGTATAACCTGCATCATCAACTAAAATATTCGACGTCGAGGGGTGAGCACACAACACGGCTCAGTGAGTAGCCAAAACAATGCAACAATACATATGCATGCAAAAATCAATTTATATCTTTGGTCGTGGTTTATAGTTTGCAATGTGCAATAGAAAGGTTGGGTGGTCAAAGGTTAACGTTTATTGACACCGCCTCTATACACAAGGTGTGGAAGCCCGCCCGAAGGTTAACGTTTATCGTCGTCCCCATCGACCCTACCATAACATTACACAACAAAGGTTAACGTTTATTGCTATATAATGCTATACCAACACGTAAGCCCCTGTTAGCGAGGGCTTGCAAACTGGGCTCGCTACTAACCAATCCTAATGCCAAACAGTGTATCCAAGGCCTCACCATAGAATCCCTCAGAATGCCCATAGAGATAGAGCTAAGGCCCCCAGTAGAGTCAGAGACTACAAGGACCGAGACCACCTCCCCGGATACTCTACGACATAATAGTTCCGCCAAGGTAATGGCGATACGACGATGTCAATGCACAAGACTTGAGTTAGAGATAGAGCTAAAGTGCTGAGATCCACCAAAGGTTAACGTTTATTGACGTTCTCATCACACCTCCCCTGATACTCGCTCGCATCAAGCACATCAACTACACACATACAATCACATGCCTATTCCTATCATCATCATCATCATCATGTTAGAAACAATAAAGTAAATATGCATGAACAAGTAATAGAAATATTGGATGGCATGCTGTATGCACATTACAAACATATTCGCATAGAATCAAACATGGCATAGGACTCAAGAAATTGAAAATAGTTTATTATTAACCGATTTAGTTTTGGGTTAAGGTTCCTCAACTTAGCTTGCTAATAGATACTTTTTCAAGCTTTAAAATCACCTTTATATTGTTATTATTTTGCTAGCAAACCTAACAAAGTCGATATAATTTAATTAGAATTAATTCAGAATTTAAAAACTATTCTGTCAACTGAGGGTCGATGCTAGGGTCGATGGGTCTATCGACCCTCCCCTCATTCTGAACTTCCTGAATGCTGAGGGTCGATGGTCAAAAACACCTAGGGTCGGATGGTCTATCGACCTTCGGTGCGACCCTCGGCGCACTCTGGTCCAATTTCCACTTTTTTAATCCACTCTTCGTGTTTGGGGTCCTATGTCTTGCTTCCTACATTCACTCAACATTCATTCCATGGTCTATAACCATGTATAAACCATCTTTCTCTTTTTCGTGCATCCTCCTATGGTTTTCCAGGAAAGCCTAACCATGGATGGATGGTTTGGGTTTCTCCAAAATCCTACACTCAACCATATCTAACCTAAGGTCTGTAGAAACTCATGGAATTAGTATCCATACCTGAGAAGATTACTTTTCTCTGCAATTTCTTCTCCTTTTTGCTAGATTCTCTTCCTTGCTTCTCTTCTTCCTCCTTTCCTTCTTCTCTCTTTCTCTCAATTCAATTAGGGTTGTGAAAGGAGTGAAAGTTGCTTAGGGACGTCCTTTAAATAGACTAGGAATGTCCTATAATAATCCCATTGAGATTTGGAAAGAATCCCAATCGAAAATTAGAAAATTTCCTAATTTCAGTTTCGTCAGAAACCGAGGGTCGATGGGAGGGTCGATGATCCCGTCGACCCTCTCCCTTAAAAACTGAGGGTCTGACTTTCTGTTTTGGGAGGTCCGACCCTGCTTCACTGGGTGTGCGACCCTTCCCTAAAATTAAGTGTTTTTGGGTCGATTTCGTACCTGGGATCTCGATCTCCTTCATGCCCTTGGTCCATTTGACTCGACCATGATGGGTAAACCTGGTTCAAGATGGTAAGACCAGGTTAAATTGACAGGGGTCTTACAACTCCCCCCAACTTATAAAAATTTTTTCCTCAAATTTGTACGTACCTTCTGAATCAAACAATTCAGGGTATTGCTTTCTCATAGCATTTTCTTCTTCCCATGTAATCTCTTCCATGTCTCTACTTTTCCATGTGACCTTAACATAGTATATATCTCTGTGGCGTAGATGTTGAACTTTTCGACTAGTGATTTCCGTTGGTAATACTTCAAATGTCAAATCATCAGTCAGTTCCGGCAAATCTACTGTCAACACATGTGTTGGGTCTTTGACATACTTCTTCAATAAGGATATGTGAAATACGTCATGCACACTTGACATAGATGGTGGTAGTGCTAACTGATAAGCTACTTTCCCACGCTTAGCCAGAATCTCAAATGGTCCGTCATATCTTGGACTTAGTTTTCCTTTCTGTCCGAACCTCTTCAATCATCGCATAGGCGATACTTTCGAAAATACTTTTTCGCCTACGGCGAACTCTAGATCTCTTCGTCGAGTATCTGCATATTGCTTCTGACGGTTCTGAGCTACTCTTACTCTTTCCTTGATGATGTCGACCACTCGACAAGTCTCTTCAACAAATTCTGGTCCAACAATACTACGTTCTCCAACTTCATTCCAAACAAGGGAGTTCGACACTTCCTGCCATACAGTGCTTCATAAGGTGACATCTGTATAGTAGCCTGATAGCTGTTATTGTAAGCGAACTCGATTAATGGTAACTTTTCGTCCCATGATCCCTTGAAATCAATCACACATGCTCGTAGCATATCTTCTAAAATCTGAATTGTACGCTCCGACTGTCCGTCTGTCTGTGGGTGGAATGCAGTGCTGAACTTCAATGTTGTGCCCATGGCCTTTTGCAGTCCCTCCCAAAATTTGGAAGTAAATCGTGGATCTCTATCGGACACAATGCTTTCTGGAACACCATGTGGCCGAACAATATTATCCACATACAGCTTTGCAAACCTTTCGAGTGTATATTGGGGTCGTATCGGTATGAAGCGAGCTGTTTTAGTCAGACGGTCTACAATCACCCAAACTGCGTCAACTACTCGAGGAGTCAGTGGTAGTCCTGTGACGAAGTCCATAGTGATGCATTCCCATTTCCATGCTGGTTCTGGTAATGGTTGTAACAGTCCTGCGGGTCTTTGTCGTTCCGCCTTTACCTTCTGACAATTTAGGCATTGAGACACGAACTTGGCTACATCTGCCTTCATTCCACTCCACCAATACAGTTTCTTTAGATCATGATACATTTTTGTACTTCCAGGATGTACCGAGTAGATGGTGGTATGGGCTTCTTTCATGAGTCGGTGTCTAATGTCCACACTTTCTGTTTCGGGTACACATATTCTTCCTTTATATTTCAGTACCTTTTCATCATCCAAGGTGAACTCAGGGTTAGTCCTACCTTTCTCAATATCTTCTTGTACCGTTCTCAGAAAAGGATCTGCTTTGATAGCTATTTTCACTTCATCCACTATATCCGGTATTATCTTCAATGCCGCGAACATTTTGAAAACCGATGAATGAACCCCTGGTTGGTTGATCCATCCGGTGTATCGATCACATACTGCTCGTTACCGTGATTGAATACCATCCCGTTAGTACACATTGCTGCAGTTGTGCTAGTTTCTCCTTGAGATTTTATCATTGCTTTTCTGCTCAATGCATCTGCTACTACGTTCGCTTTGCCCGGATGATACTGGATATCACAATCATAGTCTTTCAATAGTTCCAGCCATCTTCTTTGTCTCATATTTAACTCCTTCTGATTAAATAGATACGTAAGGCTTTTATGGTCCGACTTAATCTGAAATTTCTCTCCGTATAGGTAGTGTCTCCATATCTTGACAGCATGTACTACTGCCGCTAACTCCAAATCGTGAGTGGGGTAATTCTTCTCATGTACCTTCAACTGTCTCGATGCATACGCAACTACTTGTTCTCCTTGCATAAGCACACATCCTAATCCCAATCCCGATGCATCAGTGTATAAGGTAAATGTCTGTCCTGGAACGGGAATGGTTAAAATTAGAGCGGATATCAATCTGGTCTTCAGTGTTTGAAAGCTCTTTTCACACTTATCCGTCCATACAAACTTTTCTCCTTTCTTGGTCAAACTGGTGAGAGGTACGGCAATCCGAGAATAGTCTTCTACGAATCTCCGATAATATCCAGCTAGACCCGAGGAAACTTCTAATTTCGAGACACTCTTTGGTGCTTCCCACTTCACAATAGCTTCGATCTTATTGGGGTCCACTTTGATTCCTTCCGCGGATACTACATGGCCTAGAAAGGCGACTTCACTTAGCCAAAACTCACACTTTGAAAATTTGGCGTATAACTTCTCTTTCCTTAAACGCTGTAGGGCTGCGTTTAGGTTCTTGACATGGGTTTCCTTGTCCTTGGAGTATACCAATATGTCATCAATAAATACTATCACCGACGTGTCCAACATATCGTGGAAAACTCGGTTCATAAGTTCCATGAACGTTGCCGGTGCATTAGTTAGTCCGAAGGACATCACTAGGAACTCATAATGTCCGTATCTTGTCCTGAAAGCTGTCTTCGGAATGTCACCTTCTTTAATCTTCAGTTGATGATAGCCTGATCGGAGACTGATCGAACAAGTCATCGATCCGGGGTAGTGGATATCGATTCTTGATTGTCAGCTTATTCAACTCTTGATAGTCGATGCATAATCGAACGCTACCATCCTTCTTTTTACGAACAACACCGGTGCTCCCCATGGAGATATATTGGGTCTAATATAACCCTTATCCAGCAGTTCTTGTAATTGCACTTTTAATTCCTTTAGTTCAGTAGGAGCCATTCTATAAGGTGCTTTTGATACTGGTGCGGCTCCAGGTATAAGGTCTATTACAAACTCCGTGGCTCGGTCGGGTGGTAATCCGGGTAGTTCCTCTGGAAATACGTCAGGAAAATCTCGCATGACATCAATATCTTCCATTCGTGGCACGTCCTTGGTTAGGTCGACCACTGATACTAGATATCCGACTGCTCATTTCTCAAGGCACTTCTTAACCTTTAATGCTGAGAGTATGAGCATACGTCTCCTGGGAAGTTTGGTTCCCAAGAAACTGAATTCTGCTCCTTCTTTGTCTTTGAATGTTAGCTACTTCTCAGCGCATAACAGATTTGCAGAGTGCCGAGCTAACCAGTCCATTCCCAAGATGACGTCAAAGTCTGCCATCTCAAGTCTATCTATAAGCATTAGGGTATATGCTTATAAATTCATTTATTCAGCCAAACTCTTTTGGTCTTTACTTAATCATATCCCTCAACATTGGGCATAACTCAATTATCATTGTATTAAATCGAGTACTACTTATGCCATGACTTTATCCTTGTCTCCACTCTTAAAGTTGCCTTTAGGAATTTTTTACCTTGTCAAAATTCATACCGATATAACCATCAATAACTCTACTTGAGTGCTATCTATTTCTTTACTGGCTACTCATAATAGTTCCCACATTTTCTCATGAACTCTTTTATAGACATGATTCATATCCATCAATTTAGCAATCTCAAAAAAAATTCTCCATCACTTCATCTGAGTTTCATTGGCTATAGCTTTTAATCTGAATCCAATCATCTTTCTTCCAATAATTCCATTATCACTATACCTCTTTATCAACAATGATCAGGGAGTGTATAATTCAGAATGTTTGTCCCAAAAAATTCATTTCCTTCTTTCAATTATCATAATGACAACCACTTGCTTTATCTAGCGATTCTAGGTTTAAATCAGGAGTAAATCTGTGATCACCCAACCAGCATCAAAAGATCGTTAAGTTGCACGGTGGTCCAAATACATGGAAATAGAGGCTTTATAGTTCTTAACCTCATGGTTACAGGATCTTTTGAATATATAATGCCATAGGTCGAGGCACTACAAAAGTAAATCTGGAGAAAGATTTCGCACATCAGTAATCAGGTATAATCTGGAGAAAATTTCGTACATCAATAAATCAGGTGTAAATCGAAAAGATGTATGCTCAACATGATTAAACATTTAACTGTTCAATTCAGTTCATATCTCTGTTCATGTTGTTGATCATGAGAGTGGTTCAGATTAGTATAATCAGGACTAATACTAAAGAAACAATATCTATAACTCCGATTGACAGGTTAAATCAAGAAGGTATCCTGTCAAGACACGCGAATTTAAAATCTGGTATGTGCATCCTCTATAATCATAAGAGTAAATCAATAATGCACCGCATCCTATATAAACATATGTACTTACATAGCCATTATCCTCTTATCTCTGTTTGGATTCTTACATCGAGTTTCACATCTTGTGATTACCAACTTGGTAGTCCAACTTTCTGCTTTACAGAAGCTCCCTTCTTGCTATTGTACTATATCCTTGTATACTTGGATAACTACCCACTTATAGATAATACCCTAAATTGTTTGTTTATTAGGATAATTCTTGGTCTCCTCTTTCTGTGTGAGCGTATATATATGGTTCCACCTTTTATATGTACATTATTGTCTTTTTTAATTTCTGTCTCAACCAACATTGGTGCTTATGATTTGTTTGTATTAAAGCTTTTAATTTATCCTAATTCAGTTCACAATGGTCTTGAATGTGTATCAGTTCGACGGGCAAGGCCTGAGAAGCTCTGATACCAAGTTGTCACACCCCAATTCCGCACACTTCAGAATGGTGTGATGAACCGCTAAATAACCAATGGCTCAACCAGGATCTCAAATAGGCTATCCCCGCGTTATCCGAACTTTACACGCATCCACAATCATAATCAGAGTAATACACAATAGCGGAAAATTTATAAATAATATGAACTGAGAACTAAGATGATACCCATAAATAATAGCAAATTATTCTGTGTTTAACTGAGACATAAATATTTAAATACCAAATACATGTCTTATAAATCCAATAAAGAAACCTACAAAAAATATCTAATCAAATACACACGAGTTGCACTCGCAAGAGGGATCGTGTGTATCGTCTTCAGCTCCAACTTCCATAGCTGCTACAGTTCCATACGCCGACGCGTTCATGTAATCTTCAACTGTATAACCTGCATCATCAACTAAAAATATTCGACGTCGAGGGGTGAGCACACAACACGGCTCAGTGAGTAGCCAAAACAATGCAACAATACATATGCATGCAAAAATCAATTTATATCTTTGGTCGTGGTTTATAGTTTGCAATGTGCAATAGAAAGGTTGGGTGGTCAAAGGTTAACGTTTATTGACACCGCCTCTATACACAGGGTGTGGAAGCCCGCCCGAAGGTTAACGTTTATCGTCGTCCCCATCCACCCTACCATAACATTACACAACAAAGGTTAACGTTTATTGCTATATAATGCTATACCAACACGTAAGCCCCTGTTAGCGAGGGCTTGCAAACTGGGCTCGCTACTAACCAATCCTAATGCCAAACAGTGTATCCAAGGCCTCACCCCAGCATCCCTCAGAATGCCCATAGAGATAGAGCTAAGGCCCCCGGTAGAGTCAGAGACTACAAGGACCGAGACCACCTCCCCTGATACTCTACGACATAATAGTTCCGCTAAGGTAATGGCGATACGACGATGTCAATGCACAAGACTTGAGTTAGAGATAGAGCTAAAGTGCTGAGACCCGCCAAAGGTTAACGTTTATTGACGTTCTCATCACACCTCCCCTGATACTCGCTCGCATCAAGCACATCAACCACACACATACAATCACATGCCTATTCCTATCATCATCATCATCATCATGTTATAAACAATAAAGTAAATATGCATGAACAAGTAATAGAAATATTGGATGGCATGCTGTATGCACATTACAAACATATTCGCATAGAATCAAACATGGCATAGGACTCAAGAAATAGAAAATAGTTTATTATTAACCAATTTAGTTTGGGGTTAAGGTTCCTCACCTTAGCTTGCTAATAGATACTTTTCCAAGCTTTAAAATCACCTTTATAATGTTATTATATTGCTAGCAAACCTAACAAAGTCGATAGAATTTAATTAGAATTAATTCAGAATTTAAAAACCATTCTGTCAACTGAGGGTCGATGCTAGGGTCGATGCTAGGGTCGATGGGTCTATCGACCCTCCCTCCATTCTGAACTTCCCGAATGCTGAGAGTCGATGGTCAGAAAGACCTAGGGTTGGATGGTCTATCGACCCTCGGTGCGACCCTTGGTGCACTCTGGTCAAATTTCCACTTTTTAATCCACTCTTCGTGTTTGGGGTCCTATGGCTTGCTTCCTACATTCACTCAACATTCATTCCATGGTCTAGAACCATGTATAAACCATCTTTCTCCTTTTCGTGCATCCTCCTATGGTTTTCCATGAAAGCCTAACCATGGATGGATGGTTTGGGTTTCTCCGAAATCCTACACTCAACCATATCTAACCTAAGGTCTGTAGAAACTCATGGAATTAGTATCCATACCTGAGAAGATTACTTTTCTCTGCAATTTCTTCTCCTTTTTGCTAGATTCTTCTTCCTTGCCTCCTTTCTTCCTCTTTCCTTCTTCTCTCTTTCTCTCAATTCAATTAGGGTTGTGAAAGGAGTGAAAGTGGCTTAGGGACGTCCTTTAAATAGACTAGGAATGTCCTATAATAATCCCATTGAGATTTGGAAAGAATCCCAACCGAAAATTAGGAAATTTCCTAATTTCGATTTTGGTCGAAACCGAGGGTCGATGGGAGGGTCGATGATCCCGTCGACCCTAGGGTCTTAAGCTGTCCGACCCTCCCTTCAAAACCGAGGGTCCGACTTTCTGTTTTGGGAGGTCCGACCCTTCTTGCCGGGTGTGCGACCCTCCCCTAAAATTAAGTGTTTTTGGGTCGATTTATGTACTGCATGGGATCTCGATCTCCTTCATGCCCTTGGTCCATTTGACTCAACCATGATGGGTAAACCTGGTTCAAGATGGTAAGACCGGGTTAAGTTTGACACTGGGTCTTACACACACACCCAACAACCCTCCTTTTCCCTCTAATACCCCTCCCCCTTTTTAAAAAAAAAAATAAAAAATAAAAAAAAAAATAAAAAAAAAATTGAATAATTTTTTTTTTAAATAAAAAAAAAAAAAAAAAAAAAAAAAAAAAAAAAAAAAAAAAAAAAAAAAAAAAAAAAAATTTTTTTTAAAAAAAATTTTTTTTTTTAGTTTTTTTCTTTTTTTTTTTTTTATAATTTTTTTTTTTTTATAAAAATATTGATGGTTTGGGTTTCTCCGAGATCACTCTCTCAACATTAACTAACCTAAGGTCTATAGAAACTTATGGAATTAGTATCCATACCTGAGAAGATTAATCTTTCTCTGCAACTCTTCTCTTTTGGTTTAATTTTCTTCCTTGTTCCTCTTCTTCTTCTTTTCCTTCTCTTCTCTTTCTCTCAATTCAATTAGGGTTGTGAAATGAGTGAAAGTGGCTTAGGGACGTCCTTTAAATAGACTAGGAACATCCTAATTAAGTCCCTCTAAGATTAGGAAAGAATCCCATTCGAAAATATGGAAATTTCTTAATTTCTATTTTCTGCGGTAACCGAGGGTCGATGGGAGGGTCGATGATCCCGTCGACCCTAGGGTCTTAAGCTGTCCGACCCTCCCTTCAAAACTGAGGGTCTGACTTTCTGTTTTGGGAGGTCCGACCCTGCTTAGCTGGGTATGCAACCCTTCCCCTATTTTAAGTGTGTTTGGGTCGATTTGATACCTGGGATCTCGATCTCCTTCACGCCCTTGATCCATTTGACTCGACCATGATGGGTAAACCTGGTTCAAGGTGGTAAGACCGGGTTAGATTTACACGGGTCTTACACCGCCACCTACCATCGCCACCTTTACCACCCACCAACCACCACCACTACCACCCACCACCACCACCAACTATCACCCACCACCACCGCCACCACCATCCACTACCACCCACCACCACCGCCACCACCCTCCACCACCACCACCCACCCACCGCCACCCTTCACCACCACCTCCCACCCACCACCACTGTCACCAACCATCACCACTCACCACTAGTGCCACCATCCGTCACCCCCCACCACTACTCTAGAGTCCATGACTAAATTAGGTTAACAAACATGTTTCTACTCCTTCATACTCTTGAATCCTTTTGAAGTTGGAGTAGAAATTTGAACCAGAAGTAAAAATCCCAGAGTTGAAGTTTTACCAAACAGCCCCTTAGCAATATGGGACCATTCTTAGTACTCCCCCTCATATGTAACCCCACCGTTAGGTGGTGTATATGTGGTAATATATGTTGCAATACATGGCACTTTTCAGGTGACTGGTCCCTCTTTTTCATGTGACTGATTCCTCTTTAAGGGTGAGATAAAGTCCCTCTTTTTAGGTGACCGTCCCTCTTTTTGGGGGATCCGAACCGTCTCCTCCCTGTACTTCAGGGAGGAGGGTTACAAGGAGGAGAGTGACGCCCCGGTCGGATGGCCGACACGTTGCTCGGGAAAATCCGAGCCCCACGCCCAAGCCAACACCCCCTATCGGCTCGGCTTGTCTGTTGGGTGTTGGCTCCGACGTGGGGCTCGGATTTCCTGAGAGCCACGTGTGGGCCATCCAACGAGGGCGTCTCCCTCCTTCCTGAAGTACAAGGAGGAGACGATTTGAATCCCTTTTTGGGTGGCTGATCCCTCTTTAGGGGTGACATAAAGTCCCTCTTTAGGTAACCATAGTCCCTCTTTTGTGCATCTGATATCCCTCTTTCGATGACTTAACCTTCTTTTTAGGGTTAATACTTGAAGCTCTGATATCATATCAAGTTTCCAACTCAAAAGTCCAAACAAGTGGAGGGACTCTCCATATATAAGACCCCAAGATTCCAATCTCACTAGCAATGTGACTATTCACAATAGTTAAATCAGCCCATATGTTATTCCAACATGTAAGACTTTTTGTCCAATTTCTATGCATCTTCTGGCTCCCAAGTTTCCAATCTCTCTTGTAAGTTACAGTGTTCTTTAACATGAACATCCTCAAAGAAGATCCAAAAACATAAAATTCAGTTTTCGGGCAAGACGGATATGCTTGCCATCTGCTGCCATCTGCTGAAAACTTGAAAACTGGCAATGCTGCTAAGGCAACTGAGCGGATAACCGTCCTGAGGCACAGCAAAAAGCTACTTCAATGTATTTTGGGGTAAGGGAACCCTGTGTAGAGCTTTCAGATCACAAGATATAGCACAAGAGGTATGTTCACAAAATTCTGGGTACCCGTTGACTGGCAGATAAAATTTCATAAACAGAGGGCTTAATCTGAAAACTGAAGAACAGTCTCATCATTTGCTCCTCATAGAAAGTATACTTAGTTTGTCTTCTGATCGATCAAATTTGTCGTTGAATAAATTGGAAATGAACTTAACTTCACTACCTAGTTTATATGCCCAAAAGGCTCAAGCAGACCAAAAGAAATCTGCAGAGAAAAAGAGCCCACTAGAGGAAACAAAGAGGTATCATCAAATCTCTGAAGCAAACCTGGTCTAGAAATATTATGAAGGAAACACCATCGAAGAGTTTTCAATGAATATAACAGTTTTTAATGAATCTGACTGAGCATTTCGGTTTTGATATCATTCCTGAAATTGCACATGAACTGTAACCACTATCCCCACCCTTCCCCCTCTTTGTAAGAAATAATATTACATGAAGGGGAGAAACACCAAAAAATAAATAAATAAATCCAACAAAAATTCCCTTTCTCCTACAGCCCTATGCAGTATCCACCCCTTCTCCAGTAGGGGAGAGAAATAATAGACTGAAAATCTAGGAACTCAAGATGGACACTAGTAAGGTCTGCGGCCACCAAGCAGTCACCGGCACGACCAAATGGTGAGGAAAAGAGTTTGAAACAACAGACAGAACAGGTTTAACTTCAAAAAGAATGAATCATGGGAACTGGAATGACCCTCCAATAGAACTGTCGTTAGAAGGGGGCTTGATTGCCACCCAAAGGAGGGAAATGGTGATTGCGATGAGCCCAGACCAGACATATACAATGGTGGGAGTTCTCCCTCTTCTTCCCATCAAACCTTTGGCAAAAGGGTAGAGATGAGCCAAGACCCAGAAACTGAAGAATACCCCACCTAGCAATTTGCTCCATGCTGGTATAGTACTGTAAATGGTTCGGCTGACCCCAACTGCAATAGCAATCATGTTGACCATAATGATTGTGATGGGTGGAATCATGAGGGACGTCCACTTGACAATATAGAGGTCAGCAAATTCATCATCCAAGTCATCACCACCTGACTTTGATGTCAATGTGAATGAGATCTCAATCCCAGCAACCACTTTCAGTAATCCCTGAAGCACAGCAGCAAGGTGGGCACTGGTGCCTCCAATTAGCCAGAACTGCTCATTCCTCCACCATTCTTCTAGCTCAATGCCTGACCACCTGATCTCAAGTATGGCAAGCATGCAAAGAGTCAAAGAGATTATCAGCAGGTAAACAAGGAAAGTGACATTAAGGGTCTGCACAATGAACTGGCCAGAGAAGAGGGAGAGTGCTGGCAGGAAGCAGTAAACGATAAGAAAGATAGAGGTGAAGGGATAGATTCCGACATTGAGGTAAGCAATCCTCTGCAGAATCTTCATTTTTGAGCTGGCCAGAAGGGCGTTATTACGAGAGAAGAAGATCTCAACAGACCCAGTGGCCCAACGGAGCACCTGATGAAGCCTATCGGTGAGATTGATTGGAGCAGTCCCACGGAAGGCATCACGCTTGGTCACACAATAGACAGATTTCCATCCCCTGTTGTGCATCCGATATCCTGTGACAACATCTTCTGTCACAGAACCATAAATCCACCCAACACGGTTGCCCCACTCAGTCTTGTCCTCGTACCAGCAAGAGATGACACTGATTGCCTCCGCAACTGTAGAAGCATCAAGAAGATCACGAGGAATTGTTAGAGCACCTGGTGGACGTCCATTCTTCACTGCTGGGTGATCAGCAAGGGGCCGACCTTGGAACTCTGCCACGGGGATTGAATCAACAAGGAAGGATGAGTTGCCAAACTTTTTGGGAAACAGAGCTAGGTTCATTTCTTCATCATCATCATCTCCCATTCGAAGGGCCCGGTTCTCTTCAGGGGTATTAGCAACTGATGCCTTCCGTTTGCGACTGCCTGAACAGCAGCTACAAAAGCCAGGGTTGTGATCTTTTGATCGAGGTGGGTCAAAGCCATAGAGGGCAATCCTGCGGAAAAGGCATCCAGTTCCCACATATACAGGACCTTGAAGACCATCAAGGGCCCGCATGTTAACATCAAAGAAGACTGTATTGTGATTGGCATAGCGATCAGAGGGGTCGATACCCTCAAACCTCTGAGGGAATTGCACATAACAAAGGCGATCACCACCACGGTCCATCATGAAGCACATGCCTTCTCTCAGTGCCTGGGAATTGTAGATGTAGTGGTCACAATCAAGGTTAAGGATGAAAGGGCCATTGGACATTATGGCGGAGGCTCGAACAAGGGCATTCATAGCCCCAGCCTTCTTGTTGTGATCATAGCCAGGGCGTTTCTCACGGGAAACGTACACAAGCAAAGGGAGACGGATGTCAACATCAGCCAGATCAATGAACCTGGTCTCATCAGCTGTGCCTTGTAATGGTTCATCACTGGGAGGCTTCAACATCACCTGTAGTTGATAAAAGCATGTTCAGATTTTTTTGTCCTTTTTTTTGGGAGGTAAAAATATTTTTCTTCTCTCCATCTCCATTTGAAATAGGCAGGTCAAACCTAGGAGATGATGTCCACAAAAAATCAATGTGGAAACCATCTTAACAATTTGTTCCATCACTTCACTTTTTCTTGAAAAATAATTTGTTCCATCACATCATAGTCAAGAAGAACCATAGTATCAAATTCTATTGAAATGGTTACCTGTATGATACCAGCATGATCACCCTTTGAGTGCTCTGCCGAAGGGTGCAACCAAGTTCCAGGCCAGTGTGTTCCATCAGCCATCCAAGTTGCTTTTGCGACCTTAACAGGTTCCAAAAGTTCATCATCTCTTGCATTTTGTCTCTGCAGCTTGATGGCTTTGATCTCCTCTCGAGCATGATAGGCATCTGAACGGCGCCGAATAGAATCAGGAAGCCCATTAATCCGGACCTTGAACTCATCATACTCACGTTTAACTCTTCTGCGATCCTTGACAAAATCAGCGCGCACCTTGTTCTTATAAGGATCTCTCTTCAGATTAAAATAAGACTCCGGATTCCTGGGTTCTATGTCATGTTTACGGCAGAATGGAACCCAGAGATTGGCAAAACTTGCAGCTTCAGCCATGGCCTCGAATGTAAGAAGAGCCCCACCATCATCAGAAACATAGCAAGAAAGCTTTTCAACAGGGTAATCAGCAGCAAGAATTGAAAGAATAGTGTTTGAAGTGACTAGAGGTGGCTCCTTCTCTGGATCTGCGGTGGAGACAAAGACATCTACGCCTGGGAGATCAGATTTTCCAGTGGGATTATAGGGGCCAGGTGTTTCAAATTTCTCTTTCAACACAGCAAGATCCGTAGAGCGGTTAACTGGGTTGAGCTTTGGTAGCTGATCGAGCAGCCAGGAGAAGGCAAACCAGAGCTCACAGACCACGGACATACCCCATAGCCAGAGTGCATCTTCATTTTTGTGGTTAATCCTCCACATCAGAAACAAAGCAAGCACAACCATTCGAACAAAAATTAGGAGCCTGTGTTCACAGAAAAGAGACGGGTAAGGAGAGATTGTCAACACATGTTATTCCAGAAGCATTACAAATGATATATAATATTTTTGGATTTATTTTCGATGGCATGGCTGAATCCCAAAGAAATGACAAGTATATATATAATTACACTAAAAGGATGTCATCGAGTAAAAGACGTTTAAGTTATAATGTATCACGAGTATTTGCATTATAATGCCCCTTACAGATGGTTGGCAGATTCATTATCTCAAACCAGGAAATAAATGATACATAATTCCCTTGTGACAGATTAGCCCTACTGGTTAAATCGAAGTACCAAACCATCCACTCAAATATCCCATTTCAGATAGTCAAAATTAAAAACAAAAAGTACAAAATGGAAAAATAAAAATAAAATAAAATAGGAATCAGGAATGACGGAGAGTAACAAATTTTCAGAATATTATGATTATTTTGTAGGGCTTTTACTTTCAGCCATAGAACCCCCATAATACTTTCATAGTTCAAATGATCTCAAGAAAAAAATTATTTGGAACCCCAATTTAGATAATGAACATCAGCTCCTTGTGAAAGATCTAGAAAACATTACTACTATTGTAGAATAATATCTTAGGAGGAGGAATCTACAATAGGAGGTAGTCGTGTAACATTGAAATTTGACTAAAATCATGAGATCAGTTATGCATTAATTGTTGAAAATATTTATATCATACCATTGATAGACCTTTCTGTACTAACTATACCCTGAACATACATTTACGACGGTCCTTTCAACTTGCACAGCATATTTTCCAACAGTTCCAATGACGGGCACACCGCAATTCCATTTTTTCACATCATGGAGAAGGAGAACTAGAAATATAACAGTTGTTGAAAAGCTGATCTTCACCGGCAATTTGCAATCACAAACATGATTGGCATTGCAAACTTTTCCAGCAAGAGCTAAAAGAATCTGATCTATAATATTGGAGACAAGATCATGACTCATAGAAGGGTTTTTCTTTTCACCTTCAACTCTTACCAAGTTTTATGTTAAACTTCTTAAAACATGAACCATCATCAAAGACAATCCAACAGAAAAAATGACGGCAATTTGCAAATTGAAGACATCAATGAAGACAAACTAAAAGCAGCAAATCCTTTGATCCTGGACCTTTCTCCTTCAATCAAATTAAAAATTTGATAAAGCAATAGAAGCATCCGAACAAAGAAAATTAACAAAAACCCTCTCATATAAATTTCTCAAAAGAAAATTAACAACACTTAGAAAATAATGGCATTACCTATATGGGCTGATAACCGCAGCAGGGATCCTTAGTTTGCGTGTAAGTGGCCTCCAAGGTTTACAAATCAGTTCTCCAGGGTCATGAACTCCATCATCCTTATCATCGGGAAAATCTCCCTCCTTAGGCCACATAGCATTTCCATACCCATATGTCCCCTTGGTTTCAAACAGCCAACGATTATGATCAAAATCCCCAGTCTGGCTCCTCATTAACATTGACTTGGCTGATTTTATCAAAGATAATCTCCTATCAATCTTGGACACCCCCACAGGTGGTGGCAACGACAGTGGCCGTCCATTATCCACAGCTCTCTCATCTAAATCTGTAGCATTATAAGGCTCCTTACACCCAGGGCATACTGCACCACCCGTCTTAACAGCATCTATGTAGCAATCCCTGCATATCTTAAAATCGCATTCACAGGGAAGGATGTCTTGTCCTCGCTCATCTGTCATGGCATTTCCATCACACCCATGTACAGCACAGGAAGATCCCTTGGCACCAGCCATCTGGGGATGGTTTGCTTCAGATTCAATCACCTTGTCCATGAGATGAGCTCGAGTGACACTGTTGAACCCACCAGTGAAGAGAGAACTTGATACATACTGTTCTTCAACTTTCTGTGAGATGGATTCATCCATGGGCTGGTTATCGGGAGTTGGTGGCATGTGCACTGTGTAGTTCATGTAATCATCTCTGCTAAGTTCACTATCAAGGTCATCCCTCGAGTCCCTCGAGTAGTTTACATAGCGCCCAGACAAAGTTCTCCGAGCAAAAGTAACACGTGGAGGAAGAGGAGGCTTCCCCTGTGGTTCAGAAGTATCGGAAGCTGTCGATAGACTCGATCGGCTTGGCTGGAAGTTTTTGGACGCCATATAGAAATCCTACCAAAAAAGATACAAACTCTATGAGCAATGTTGTAGTTGCAGAAACTTAAGAAAGCGCTTAGATACCAAAAAAAAAAAATATGAAGACACGGAACTCTGGCTTGATCAACAGTATAATCAACCTTGAAGCACTGATATTGAAGCTTTTGGATGAATATTACGAAGAGAAGTATAAAAAAGCACTTGATAAGTTTCTTTGTAGAAAAAGATAAAGTAAGAATCCATTGCTCAAAGAAATTTCGAACTTTAATGGAGATCGAAGCAGAATGAATTCAAAACTCTCCACTCAATCTCCAAAAAATTCCGACGAAACCGGCGTTAAATTTTATTACTTCCAAAAGCAGCAACCATCGCCTAACCATTTTAGCAACGAATCATCGACTTAACTAAAATGTCAACCAAAAAAGGGAAAATATCACCGAACTCAATAGACAGACGATTACATTACATATCTATAACCAAACTAATCCTCATAAAATGAATAAATAAATAAAATAAAAAAACAGTTCTGAACCATTACCTCTTACAATACCAGATCCCGTCCGACCTTCAAATCTTCGAAGAAAAAATAAAACCTTTGCAGCTCTGAAACCTTCAACTTGAATGAGATGCAGTTAAATCGTCCGAAACTTTCATGGAGAAAGACCAATAGCGACCAAATCTTCTCCAAAATTCCCAGCTGAATAAACCATTTTCAACACCTACTTTTTAATTCACTCACGATATCAAACTTAGTCTTCTACTAATGACATTGTCTTTGAGCTTAATAAAAATAAATAAAAAAAATAAAAACTCAAATTAAAGCTGCTTAGAAGTCCCACTGCTCTTGATACCCTAACTTTCCTTCTCATCCATCGATGGCAGAGCTTCAGAAGACAATCTCAGGCTCTTAAACTAATTTGAAGAGATTTCAGACAATATGAAGCAGAAACGAGAGATTTCAACATCTTATCGTTGATTTTTCTCTCTTTCTCTCTGTTTTCTGTGTTTTATACTCCCAAATGAGGAACTGCGAAGACTGAAATGGCGGTAATCAATTGAGTACGAATATATAGAGAACCCCTTAAACGTGCTGCGCTGACTTGTGGCGTTAGTACGCGTGGAACGCTGTCTCGAAGCTGTACAGTTGTTTGCTTCGTTGGAGGTTTTATTTCTATTTCCGACAATATTTTCGTAAAAAATCTTTCAAAACGGTAATCCGCGCTCTTTTGGCTTTTGATATTGGGACGTCCTATGCTCAAGCGCGTTTGAGTAACACGGAGCTATTATAACGCTAGATCGTGTGGGTCCACCTATTTCGTGGGATCATCATATCCGTGCGTGTTGGGAGTCGGTTGTTTATCCTTCTTCTTGCTTTTCAAGCATTTTTGGGTCTTCGACCGTTTTAATTTTGCCTTAGTAGTGGTCCCCACTAGGGTGTGAATGGATCAAACCAAAGCAGAACCAGACTGATTTGGTCCGAATTGATGAGTCCGATTTAAACAAACTCAATGGACTCAAACTTCCAACCCCCGAAAAAAAAAGAAAAAAATGGACTCCAACTAAAATCAGAATCAAACCAGCTCAATAATGGACCCATAAAAACCCATTAATCAGTCTTTTAACAATTTTTTTTTGGTAAAAGTCTTTTATCAAATTTACATATAGGAAAATGGCCTGACAAGTTCCAATAACCCAAGGCTTTGTTTGATTACAAAGAGAATTGAAGGAAAGAAAGTGAAATTTTTTAATTTTAAAAAAAAAATTATAATAATTACAGCACATGTTATCATATGAATTCTAAGTCATTTCATATTTAGTTATTTAACTTACACTTTATTTTATATCCAAATCTCTTGCATTTGAAAAGGAAAATAAATTTTAAATCTTATGATTATGATTACTAAATATGTTAAAAAATTTAAGTGGTTTATACAATTATGTAATGTTACAATTATAAAAGTTACTTTTTAAAGTTAAAAATTCATTTCTCTTCTCTTCAATTCCCTTTACAACCAAACAAAGCCTAAGGATTTCAATTAGTAGGTCAATGCCCATCATTTTAACACCCTGCACTATGACGGCTAGATTAATGTTTTAATGTTTTAATGTTTTAAGTTTTTAGCTTTAGGATTGTATTTGTTTGGTCTAAATCAAGATTCAGTTTAGTTTATAAGTATATTCGGTTCATTCGATCAGTTCAGACAGGCTACACCCTTGTATTATGAATACCGTTTAATACTCAGTCCAAGCCTAAGCTCGACACTTTTAATAATCGAATCGATTGGTTTCGATCCATTATCAATCGAGATTAAACTACAAAATATGGGCCTATAATTGACACCCCTTTAACCCAATTTTCTTTTACTAAATATACACACAAAAATCCAAAACCAAAATGATAATGGGACAAGAGCCAACAAAAAACCAAAATGGAACCGGACTGAAACGAAAATTTTTTAACGATTTGACTTTGGAGTTGAACCAAAATCGGATCAAACCAAATCCCACAGGACCAAAGTTTGATGTTATGGTAGACCATAAACGTCGTCGTTGGAATTTTTAAGGGCTTTGTCAGATTTGATTAGTTGAGGATGAACGGTTGCGATCACGTAAGTCATCATGTCAGTTTCTAGAATTTTGAGGTTCCGAACATGGAAAGGAGGTGCGAAACATTATTTGATAATTGTTGGGAGAGGTTGTAGTAGGAACATGGCCAAGTACAAGGAAACGAGCTACGCAGATCTCTCTGTCTTTCTTTTTTTTTTTTTTTTTTGTAAATTATTTTTTAAGGAAGAAGTTCTCTCCACGTTTACAAAGTTGAGTTAGATCTTTTTAAATCAGACATGCAGGGATGGATGCTTTTGCATGGATACTGTGTCTAGGGGAGATCTCATTTGGCGGTAATTTAATAAATATAAATTTTCAATTTCTATATTTATTTCAAAGAAAACATTCTAAACTAACTAGGGATGATTAAATGTATCTGTTTTAGTTATTATAATAATCCATTGCTGCCTTCATGTCTGTTATATTTTATACGTATGAGGGTACAAGTCTTTCTCCATTTCCCCACCTAATGATTTTAGAGGAAATTTTTATCACGATCCTAGTTAGCTAATATTTAAATTAATTCTTTATTTTTAATATCTAGAAAAAATAAACTTTCACACCTCTTTCTCATCTGACAATTCAAAATATCTACACTAAACATGCCAATAACCCTTCTCATATACCGTATCCGGCTCCCCCAACTTTTTGTCGTCGTTGTCGATTGTGCAACCTAATCTATTTTGAAGCAAAAACCAAAGACAAAGTTTGAGTCTTAAAAGGTTGATGGTGTATCTAAAAGCCAAAAGGAATACACCTCTTACTTTTCCTCAACTCCCTCTTCCTTCCCTTCAAACTTTAATAATAATAGTCAAAGTCCAATAGGGCAAATGATAGGTAAACCCCAAAAATAATTAAGGTCTCCACAGCACCCGGCCACGAGGAGGCAATAACTCATGACTTGGAAACATCCTTGAGATATAGTTTGCCGCTTTATTTTTTATTTTTTGATCATTTTCAAAACCTACAAAAGGGGACCCACAAGAAGAGAGGAGGGGGCCAGAGGAGAATAAAAGCTAACATGCAACCAATGGTGGAGGGAAGAGTCAAACTAGTAATCCATCCTCGAGATTTAGACCAGCAATCAACTGCAGTTGGATGCTACCACCATGCCAAAGGCGTTTACCCTTTGATTGTAATTCACATGTGAATCTTTCTCCAACAAAAGTGTCTCCCGTTGTCAAAATTGCATCGATGAATGCCACCATGTTCATCATCATCATTGTAATATATAGTTGCATATTTAATGTAAAAATTTGATGAAAGTTTTTCTCCAACTAAGTGAAGTGAAACTATCATTAGGATTCATTATTACCTCTTTCTCCCTATAAAATGAATCTTGATATTACCCTCCCACTATCATGGGATTTTCTTCTAATACTCGAAACCCAAGTGTGGAGAGATTCTTTATTAATGGCAATTAACGAAAACTCATTCTAAAAAAATCCACAATCCAAATGAAAGCACTCAAGTACTCAGACTTCCGACGGACCCTCTATAGATGCATAAGTTGTGCAACACAAAGTACTTGGGAACCAGAAGACCCTTTCCTTGCAATAGAGTCGAAAGCGTGTTAGAGGGGTTGCTGCATTGGATGGCTATTGGGGAGAAAGGGTAATTTATGTATTTTAAATTATTAAAGATGTAAAATTAAATTTTTTTTTAAAACAGAAAAGAAATTTGAAATAAAAAAATTTGAGTAGATATTGACCAACTAGAAGTCCATAGGAATTTCCCCTATTTTTGTTAGGTATTTACCTAATCTAATATTAAGGGTGTCAAAACTGGGCCCGGCCTGGTAGCACGGACCGAGCCAGCCTGATATAACCAACCCAACCCAGACCGAACCTTAATAGACAGGTTTTGGTCTGAGCTTGTAAAACCCGACACTGTTTCAGCCCAAATCGAAACCAAATCGGACCGATCCGTTAAGAAGCCCGAATTAGCCCAAACCGATAAAACCCAACCCGAACACTGGTAAGGTCCGTTCGGGATCAATTTCTTAATTTTAATGGTTTTAAATTTTAATAAATTGTGTTACATTATTAGAGTTCACTTCATGATCTAGAAGATTATGTGGTTCTATAGTTGAAAAGATTATTTAATTGTTATAGTTTATTAAATTACATACATATGAAAGGAATAATGTTAATTTTATAGATAGAAATAATATAATAGGCTATATAGTTTACATATAAAAGGGGGCCGATAAGCCCGATTCGGACCGAACCAACCCGAAATCACCTCAATAAACCTAGCCCGATAACAAACCGACACCGAACTAGTCCGTTAGTTATTGTGTCCAGCGCAGCCTACCCCAGCCCGAATTCTTAATGGACATGTTTTGAGCTGGGCTTATAAAACCCGACATCGATTTAGCCCGAACTGAAACCGGACCAGACCGGCCCGTTGACACCCTTATCTAATATGTACTCCATTCATATTGGAGACAGTTTTTGTCTATTTGCCATGATTTCAACTACATAAAGTAGTGATCTGTTTTTTCTTATTTTAAGATTTTTTTCTTTTTTTTTTTTTTTTTTTTTTTGAAAATTCTAAGTTTTTAGGTAACTGGATTATTGTGCACGCATCAATTCTATAGTTCATCCCAACCATATAACCCACCATGTGTTATGTTTTAATGTGCCACTTTTAGACTAAATCTTTTAAGAGGTTGACATGAAAGATAAATCAATAAACTTTATATGTCAACTAATTAACCTTCCACGTAGTGAAAAAGAAGCTTCATTGAAGGTTTTTAAATCCATAAACTCTAAGGGAACTAATCGTTTCCTTTTTAAAAAGTTTTTTAGTGAATATTGCTACTAGAATTCAGGTGGTAATTTTTCGAAGCGGGTAGACGAAAAAGGAGAAGGACAAAGGAGTCAGACTTTTTGCCTTAGGATTGCTCCAGTGCTTAAATTAGGACTCCAAACAACAAGCAGTAAAGTAAATGAGGTCAAAACTTTGTCAAAAATCCATCCTCATGAATAGTAAATAGAAAGTATAAATGAATAGTAAATGCTGAATGTGAGATGATTAAATCTTGATATTTGACCCATTTTTATAGAGGTTTGGAATACATCAAAAGTGGATCCAGCAGGCTCTGTTGTATCATGCTGGAATTATATAGGTTAGATTTTCCCCTAACTTAAATTGGTAATGATAAACGTACCCTTGAATAGTCTTTTAATAAAAATACGATTTTGCTCCCAATAACTTGGGGCTCTAAGAACAACCACGTGTCACGTGTCTATTGATCGATGATATTTATACCCATTAGAAAGTCTCACTAAGCTTTTTTGCAATATTACTAACTTGCAAATGAAAAATAAGATTCAACCTAAATTCGAAATTCTTCCACCACCAACCCTCCCCAAAAGAAAAAATAAAGATAAGATAACACACAGACATGGCAAATGCCGTACTTGGTCATTTTAAATATGAGTTAACCCGTAAGAAACGGTCAAGTGAATACAACCTCAAGACACTGTAATAGTAAAACCACTAAATCATTAAATTTTTTTTTGTAAAATCATTAATTACGTCATGGTACATTATTGTTTTTAATAATTTAATTTTAATTTAACTGTTTTTCTGTTCTTTAATTTTTTGGGCGGTGGAGGTGCATTTAGACTTGCAAAGTAGAGGTGTTAATTTTGGGACCACACCGTGTCCCTCGAATCAGACCGACTGGTTAAAAATCGAATCAAACCACACCATTTAATAATTGTATCTATCTTAAGATCAGATCAGTTATTAATAAGTCATTTACGGTGTAGGAGTGCAACCTGATGGTCGCCCAATCGAATCGATCGATTAAAGACTGAGTTTGTATGGATCGATCAAAGACCGATTAAAGGCAATAAAATTTCATTTTTTATTTTTCTCACCTAGTTTTCCCTGCCATTTCCCCTCTTTACTTTCTAACTTTTTTCTCTCTTTTTCTCTCTCTTAATAGATTTAGGTTTGCAACCCACTTTTTAATTTTTTTACTTTCTTTAAAAAGTTCAATCGATTAGGTTTTTAACTTTACAGTTTACACTCATCTAAAATGCCTAAACCACTAAAATCAAAAACAGCAAGTGAGTAAATTGTAAACCAATATCTATTGGCTGTTCTGATTTTATTTTAACAAACCCAATTTCAGTTTTAGATGCCTTGAATCGTAAACTCTCATTTTCTTTTGATTTGTTGTTTGAGTCAGAGATGTATATATGAGTGAGGTCATCCACGAAAAAAAGGTTGCCTTTATGGATTGAACATAAGACCGATTAAGATAATCGATTATCGATGTTAATAGACCGAATCAACTAATTAACATAAGACCGATTAAAGACCCAGACTGACCAGACTAAATATAAATAAGTCAGTGTCTCACAAATCAAGACTAATTAGTTAAACATGTCGATCACAGTACATGGTATTAAATTGGTGGGGATCTGTGAGGCCCAACCGAGACCGACCGATTGACACCCCTATTGCAAAGTGTGATTTTTATAGCCTGCTACAACTATATATAGTGAATAGAAAAAATTTCATCTAGACCCCATCAAAGATTGCTAACATCATCTACACCCAAAAGAATACAAAAACATCATCTACTACCCAAAACTTTTACTGTGGTAATAAAAAAAGTCCACTCCTTCAGTTGATTCCCATTAGATGCTAACGTTAACTGGATTCGAACATTTCAGAGATGATAATACCCTTTTGATTTTTTGAAAAGACTATTATACCCTTGCACATCTTCATCTTCTGCTCTGCATCTGCTTCTTCTTCCACTTCAGCTTCAGCTTTCTTTGTAGATCTTATCCTCTTCCCTTTGCTGGGTTCTTTTGGGAATTTGAAAAACAGGGTTAAGTATTAATCAGTAGAGATGGAAGAGAAATAGGACCTGTTGGAGAATCCCAAGCTTTACCATTTCACCCCAAAATCGAAGTAAGGAGAGGGCGACGCAGCCAGCGAGGGTTGCAACACAAAGATCTCTAGGGGCTGTTTGTTAAAACTTCAACTCTGGGATTCTTACTTCTGGTTCAAATTTCTACTCCAACTTCAAAAGGATTCAGGAGTATATGGGAGTAGAAACATGTTTGTTAACCTAATTTGGTCATGAACTCCAAAATGGTGTTGGTGGGTGGTGGATAGTGGTACTAGTGGTGAATGGTGATGGTTGGTGACGGTGGTGGTGGGTGGGAGGTGGTGGTGAAGGGTGGCGGTGGGTGGGTGGTGGTGGTGGAGGGTGGTGGCGGTGGTGGTGGGTGGTAATGGATGTTGGTGGCGGTGGTGGTGGGTGATAGTTGGTGGAGGTGGTGGGTGGTGGTGGCGGTGGTTGGTGGCTAGTGGTGGTGGCGATGGTAGGTGGCGGTGGTTGGTGGTGGATGGTGGTGGCGGTGGTGGCGGTGGTGGGTGGATGGTGGTGGCGGTGGTGGGTGGTTGGTGGTGGTGGCGACGGGGGTGGTGGTGGTGGCGGTGGTGGTGGGTGATAGTTGGTGGTGGTGGTGGTGGTGGGTGGTGGTGGTGGTGGTGGTTGGTGGCTGGTGGTGGTGGCGATAGTAGGTGGCAGTGGGTGGTAGTGGATGGTGGTGGCGGTGGCGGTGGCGGTGGTGGGTGGTTGGTGGTGATGGCGACGGGGGGTGGTGGTGGTGGGTGATAGTTAGTGGTGGTGGTAAGTGGTGGTGGCGGTGGTTGGTGGCTGGTGGTGGTGGCGGTGGTTGGTGATCGATGGCTGGTGGTGGTGGCGATGGTCGGTGGCGGTGCGTGGTGATTGAGGATGGTGGTGGTGGTGGTGGTGGTGGGTAGTGGTGGCGGAGGGTGGTGGCAGTGTGGTGGTGGTGGTGGTGGTGGTGGTGGCAATGGGTGGTGGAGGGTGGTGGCGGTGGTGGGTGGTGGTTGGTAGCTGGTGGGTTGTGGTGGTGGTAGTGGTAGTCGGTGGTAGTAGTGGTGTGGGGTGATTTTTACTCCAAAATTGTGCTCTGAAGTCGAAAAGCATCTATTTGATGCTCCAAAAAATTGGATTCTAGAACTCATTTGGAGCCGGTTCACTCATGGATTCTCCAGAAGTCCGAACCCGGTTACCAAACAGGCTTCTACTCCATTTATGCTCCAGAAATCAGAATCCAACTTCTGGAGTATTACCAAACACCCCCCTAGTGACCTGATTTTTTGATTTTTTTTATTTGACCTATTTGACAAATGGAGAAGAGACGATGGAACCTTTAACGGATTTATTCATAATGTGGATATCCCAAAGCAATTCCTCCTTTTTGTCTTTTTTTTCTGCATTCCATCGATGGCGCATTCTTTTTTCCTGCAGTCCATCGAATGCGCCATTTTTGCTGTTTTTTTTTTTTCCTTCATTTAAATTTTGCCATCCAGGTGCACCCTGGGGGAAGAAAGAGACATTTTTTACTTTTGAAAATCTGAATTTTTCTTACATGGAAATGATCACCCAGGTCTTTGAATAAAATGAAACTCATACAGTTCTACATTTGGTTAAGTGACGCCGTTTTACAGCTACTCTACAAAGTCGCAAAATCCAAAACAACGAATGGGTGGGAGCCTTTTGGATCCAATAATCAAAGCCCTAGATCTAAAATCCCACACCCTATCGACTTTGCCGTTTCAAAGTTTATGAAGTCGCGGGAGTTCTCAGTTTGCGATCCACTGGATCGGAGGTGCCAGTATCAGCTTCGGCTATCTATTTTCTGAATCTCTGTGGTGATGTTCTCGTCAATTGCCTCTATCGGGACGATGTCCGGTAAGTATTTTGAATCTCACAAATAAAATCTCTATGGTTTTTTTTTTTCAGTAATTACAATTTTGCTCTTTTTTTTTCTTCTTCTTTTTTATCTTCAATTTCTTTGCAACTCTCTCTCTCTCTCACACACACATTTCTCTGCAACTTTCTCTCTCTCTCTTCAATTTTTCTGCAACTCGATTCGTAGTGAGGAGGGAAATGGTTGGGTTGAAAAGAAAGGGTATATCCAGATTTTGGCGACATAATATCGACGATGCAGAAAGGGTTGAGAATCGATCTGAAATCAACATACGATTCCATTGGAGGGAGACAGAGAGAGAGAGATTTGGAGGGAGGCAAAGAGAGGGAGAGAAAATATAAGTTTGATTTGAAGGTCAAATTAGTAAATCAACATAATTTTTAAAATTTTTAATTTATAATATAAATAGTAAAATTATATTTCAATAATTTTAGTGATTTCTGTCAGTTAAGTGGACCTAGGTGATGTTTTTGCATTATTATGGGTGTAGATAATGTTATCAATCTTTGATGGGGTCTATATGAAATTTTTTCTATTGAATAACATGAAGACATGTGAGTATTTTACATGGCATATGGTACATTGTTTTTTATTTTAACTTTTGGACGGTGAAATATAATATCTCTTCCTCAATAATAAATGAAGTTAGTGAAAGTGGGTTCCACATCAATATCATAGAAGCATCGATAGTGTTTCTCATACACATTAAATTCCTTTACAAAGCCTTGTTTGGCTTTCCCAAAATGGAGAATTCATTGTGTTATAATACTTGTACACTATGGATTCATAGCATAAGAAATAGATTTCCAATGGTCCATGAGCTTGAAAAAAAGTTATGAATATCATACAATCAATGACTTTCTGTTTCAATGATTTCACAATTCTTTGCATTGATGTTCAATAACTAATTTCCTTGCATGGGGATTTATTTCTACGTCTATAAATCTGACGTTCTCTTTCCTTTCGGACATGTGGATCTTACTATTGATGATACCATTTTTTTTGTTCCATTGGCCAATGTAGCCTGGAAGATTCCTCTCACATTGGTCACATGAGAACTGTAAGACCCGCACTCCATGAACTCGATATAAACCTTTAATTCATTTCGTAACAGGTCTTCCAATCATCACCGAGCCAGACGGGACGAACGGATGACAACCAGGTACAAAAACGGACCCATGTATAAATATTTCATACCGATCGACGGTACCGGTCTATGGTACTGATCAACCGGTATTGTCACACCCCAATTCCGCACTGTTCAGAATGGTGTAATGAACCGCTAATAAACCAACGGTTCAACCAGGATCTCAAATAGGCTGTGTTCGTTTTCTTAAACCATACACATCCACAACAATAATCAGAGTAAATACACAATAGCAGAAGTCTTAAATATTAAATGAACTGAGAATCTAAATGTGATAAAATAAATAATTTAACCAATTATTTTCAAAAAGACTGAGACATAAACTTAAATAATTAATTCATATACATTGTCTGTATAATCTAAATAAAAGTCTAATAAAAAAACACAGGAGTTGCACTCGCATGTCGAATCATGCGACTCCATCATCACTTCAACGTCCATCGTCGCCACTTGCCCGTACACAGGAGCATTCATGTAGTCTTCAACAGTGGTACATGCATCATCAACTAAAATATTCGATGTAAAAAAGGGTGAGCACATGTCACGGCTCAGTGAGTAAACAAAACAATGCAACAAACATATGCATGCATTCAATTCATATCTGTGGTCTGGTTTATAAGTTTGCAATGTGCTATAGAAAGGTTCAGAGACCGCCTCACCTCTATACACGAGTATGTGAAGCCGTCCAATGAATATCGACATTGTCGTCCCACATGCACCCACCATGGAAACAGTGTACCCAATGGGTATCGGCATTAAAGTACCACATGCTCCCATACCAACACGTAAGCCCCTATTGGCGAGGGCTTACAAACTGGGCTCACAACTAACCAATCATAATGTCAAACAGTGTATCCAAGGCCTCTCCCTAGCATCCCTCAATACGTCCATAGAGATTGAGCTAAGGCCCCCCGGCAGAGTCAGAGACTACACGGTCCGAGACCACCTCCCCTGATGCCCTACGACGTAATAGCTTTGCTAAGGTAATTGTCACACCCCAATTCTGAACCAACCAGAATGGTGTGAGTGAACCGTCATTGAACCAACGGTTCACACCAGGATCTCGAATAACGTGTGTCCACTCATACAAACCTATTGCACGTAACCACAATCAGAATATAAATAATACAACGAAAGTCTTTAAATTAAATGAACTGAGAATCTATTGATAAATTAAATAGAATATCCAATTATTCAAATCCAAACATTAAATATAATATCCTTACATCCACTTATTCCAATTAAAAATAACTGGAAACAATAAATAAAAATCCAATCACAGGTACACGCAGAAAGGGCACTCGCATGAAGCGTCATGCTCGTCCTCTCCTGCCTATACACCCAGAGCAGCAACATCACCATACGCCGGAGCGTTCACATAATCATCCACCGTGTAACCTACATCAACATCTAAAAAAACAATGTATATACAAAGGGTGAGCTCACAACTTAGCTCAGTAAGACAATCAGACAGTTTCACAATATTATGCATGAGTAACAATCATTTTATGTTGTGGTCTGGTTTAAGTTTGCAATGTGTTATAGAAAGGTTTGGTGGCCCCCGCACCTCTATACACGAGTGTGTGGCACCTCATGGATCACACCCCCATTGGCCCACATGCACCCATCATGGAATAGAGATAGAGCTAAGATATCCCCGTACCTCCCCTGATGTTCTACCCATACCAGTACCTAAGCCCCTACTGGCCAGGGCTTGCAAACTGGGCTCGCAACTAACCAATCCTATATATCATCAATGTATGCTCTATCCCAGCATAGCCGTCTACGACATAGAGATAGAGCTAAGACATCCCCGTACCTCCCCTGATACCCTACCCGTAACTAACTCACTAGGATAGAATAATACACAGGTAGACCCTATCCCAACATAACTCCCTACGGCATAGAGATAGAGCTAAAGCATCATGGACAAGTCAGCGTCGACCTCAGAGACCATAGTGCCACATAACCATGGTCAGACCAAAATCAACATCGGAGACCACCGTACCATGACCTTCCCCTGATGCCCCACCCGTACCAAGCATGTTAAGATAGAATACTACAAAAGGTGCTAGTGTGAGGAATGATCCCAGGCCCATGCCCCACTCCACACACTAACGAAAACAATCACATGCCTAACAATCACATCCTATCAATGCATGAACAATAATAATAACTGAAAGTAAAGGATGGCATGTGAATATGCATAAACATCACATCATATATATTCAGGTGATTAACAAAGATTTACTCTCCATTAATTATTAGGTTTAGGTCAGATTCCCTTACCTGACGCTCGTTTGATAGCTTGCTCCACGTCGCAAGATCCAAACGGAAAGTCACAAAGTCCTACAATATTATTAGGGTTTCATTAGAATAGTTTTCTTAGGGTTTCATGTTGGTCGAAAACCAACATGGTTACAAACTACCCTCACAGAGCTGATCGGTGGCATGTACCGGTCGCAGTTCTGTGGGGAAAACTGGCGACCGGTATGGTCAGCCGATCCCCACAGACCAGCCTCCCGGAAGGTACCGGTGGCAACATACCGGTCGCACAGGGTGCAATCGGTATAGTCGACTGGTTTGTCTCCAGAAGACCATACTTTGGGTTTTTCACTGCCGTCGATCAATCTCCATGGATTTTCAGGGTTTCTCCTATCCATTCTAAGTCTGAGCTTTGAGTTAGAGTTATCTCCAACTCATTCAAGTCTAGTTTCGATGAATATCATCTCGGAACTTGAATCTAGGGTTTAACGGCAAATTTAGGGTTTTAAGGTCCAGTTAGGGTTTTAGATCAATACCTACTTTGCATGGTATTAATCCACCCCTATAACTATCATAGGGTAAGAAGAATGATTAAAACACTTACCGTTGGCTGGCGTAACATGAGCGTCGTC
Organism: Protea cynaroides; assembly: GCA_028583415.1. Classification (NCBI taxonomy): domain Eukaryota; kingdom Viridiplantae; phylum Streptophyta; class Magnoliopsida; order Proteales; family Proteaceae; genus Protea; species Protea cynaroides. The sequence goes on from CM053274.1 coordinate 32,129,737, forward strand.
GAACGGTAATGGCGGCACCTTCTTCTTCATCCTCGCTTCCTTTCCTTTCCAACCTCCTTCTCCTCTTTAGGGTATGTGAGAGACAATGAAAAGGATTTGAGGAGGTTTAAGGGTGTATTTATAGGCTAAAATTAGGGTTTAGTAACCCTATTAGGATTAGGAAGGTTCAGGCATTAGGGTTTAGGAAAATGGGACCCATAGAGATCCAATTCTGGATCTCCGTAGTCAGCTGCACAGAGCTGACCGGTCGACCGGTACCAAGACCGGTACCATCGACCGGTCAACATAAAATCATGTTGATTTGATCGTCTTTGGTCCGATTTCGTACCTGTTTGTCATCCGCTCGTCCCGTCTGGCCCGGTGATGATCGAAAGACCTGCTAGGACACAAAACCAAGGTTTAGACCGGGTTTACGGAGTGCGGGTCTTACAACTCCCCCACCCTTAAAAGAAATTTCATCCTGAAATTTGCATGTAGGTGTCTCACAACTCCCCCACCCTTAAAAGAAATTTCGGCCCCGAAATTTGAACGTACCTTGATTGTCGAAAAGGTTAGGATACTCCTTCCTCATCGCGCTCTCCTCTTCCCAAGTAATTTCTTCAACATTTTGGCTTCTCCAATGCACCTTCACATAATGAATATCCTTGGTTCGAAGTTGTTGTACCTTTCGGCTCGATAAGCGATAGCTTCTCGTCCCAAGCTCCCTTGAAGTCTAATGCACAAGCTCGGAGCATATCTTCTAAAATTTGAATAGTTCGTTCTGACTGTCCGTCTGTCTGAGGGTGAAAAGCTATACTGAACTTTAACTTTGTTCCCATATCTTTCTGTAATCCTTCCCAGAACTTTGATGTAAAACGGGGATCTTTGTTAGATACTATACTCTCTGGGACGCCATGAAGTCTGACTATATTATCAACATATAACTTGGCCAGTTTCTCCATGGTATACTGAGGTCTGACCGCAATAAATCGAGCTGTCTTGGTGAGTCGGTTGACTATAACCCATACTGAATCCACTGACCTTGGTGTCAAAGGTAGGCCAGTGGCGAAATCCATAGTAATGCAATCCCACTTCCATGCAGGTTCCGGTAATGGCTGTAATAAACCTGCGGGTCTCTGCCTTTCTACTTTAACTTGTTGACAATTCAGACATTGGAACACGAAACGAGCTATATTTGCTTTCATACCCCTCCACCAATAAAGTCTTCTTAAATCATGGTACATTTTGGTACTTCCTGGATGTACCGAATATGGAGTGTAATGAGCTTCAGTCATAACTCGATCTCTGATATTGCAGTCTTCACTCTCAGGTATACATAACCGTCCATGATACCTGAGTACCTTGTCTGAATCCAAGGTAAAGTCAGGATTGCTCGTACCCTTCTCTAGGTCTTTTTGTACTGTCTTGAGATGTGGATCCTGTAGGATTGCTATTTTAACTTCATCAACTAGATCCGGTTAGATCTTCAAAGCGGTGAATATCATGGTGAACTTATGAATTAAGCCTTGCTCAACTGGATCTTCTGCAGTCTCTATAATATGTTCTTTATCAATTTCCATTGAACTTGAGGCTGCAGCACACAATGCAGCATTTGTACTTGGCCTGGCCTCAGGTTTCGATGCCCACTTTCTGCTTAAGGCGTCAGCCACAACATTTGCTTTACCCGGATGGTACTGGATGTCACAATCATAATCTTTCAACAATTCCAGCCATCTCCTCTGTCTCATATTCAGATCCTTCTGAGTGAAAAGATAAGTTAAGCTCTTGTGATCTGACTTAATCTTTAACTTCTCACCGTACAAGTAGTGTCTCCAAGTTTTGATTGCATGTATAACTGCTGCTAACTCCAAATCATGCGTAGGATAGTTCTTCTCATGCTCTTTTAACTGTCTTGATGCGTAAGCAATCACCTGTTCTCCTTGCATCAATACACACCCAATACCCAATCCTGAACCATCCGTATATAAGGTAAACGGTACGCTTGGTTCTGGGATGGTCAAGATAGGTGCAGAGACTAATCTTGACTTCAAAGTCTGAAAACACTTCTCGCATTCATCTGTCCATATGAATTTCTCCCCCTTCTTGGTCAATCTGGTGAGTGGAACAACGATTCTGGAATAGTCTTCCACGAATCTTCTATAATAACCAGCCAACCCAAGGAAACTACGAATCTCCGCAACAGATTTTGATGCTTCCCATCCTACTATAGCAGCTATCTTACTTGGATCCACCTTGATACCGTCTCCATATACTACATGGCCCAAGAAGGCCACTTCCTTTAGCCAAAACTCGCACTTCTTGAACTTAGCATAAAGCTTCTTCTGTCTCAGCCGTTGTAGGGCTGCCCTCAAATGTGTTGTATGAGTCTCCATGTCCTTTGAGTGGACCAATATGTCATCGATGAATACGATGACCGAAGTGTCCAACATATCATGAAACACTCGGTTCATCAGTTCCATGAATGACGCTGGGGCATTGGTCAAACCGAATGACATAACTAGAAACTCATAATGCCCATACCGTGTTTTAAAAGTAGTCTTTGGAATATCTCCGGCCTTGATCTTCAGTTGGTGATACCCCGATCGGAGATCGATCTTCGAGAAAACCTTTGCACTCTGTAACTGATCGAACAAATCATCGATCCTAGGCAAAGGATACCGGTTCTTGATAGTCAACTTGTTCAGTTCACGGTAGTCAATGCATAGCCTTACACTTCCATCCTTCTTCTTGACAAATAATACCGGTGCTCCCCAAGGTGATATGCTAGGTCGTATGAAGCCCTTATCCAACAATTCTTGTAGTTGGGTCTTCAACTCCTTTAGCTCGGTAGGGACCATCCTGTATGGTGCTTTAGACACCGGCGTCGAACCTGGCATAAGGTCTATCACAAATTCTGTAGCCCTGTCTGGTGGTAAACCTGGGAGATCCTCTGGAAATACATCTGGGAACTCCCGCACCACGTCTAGATCTTCCAACTTTGTCACCTCAGCAGTGATGTCGACTACAGATACTAGATACCCCACTCCACCCTTTTCTAAGCATCTCTTAGCTTTTAAGGCGGAGAGAATCAGTTTCCGCTTCCTAGGTAACTTGGTCCCAGTGAAGCTATACTCCTTTCCCTTTTTATCTGTAAGCACAAGCTTCCTTTCTCCACATAATAGGATAGCTGAATGACGGCCTAACCAATCCATTCCCAAGATGACGTCAAAGTCTACCATCTCGAGTAGTACCAAACTTGCTTCTAAGTCTCGGCCCTCAATACATACTGTACATGGTCCATAATATTCAGTCAAAGCCACTTCGAATCCTAGCGGAGAGCGAACTATCAAGCTTGGGTTCAAGTGCTTAATTGGTAACTCCATTCGCTTCCCAAAGGAAATAGAAACAAAGGAGTGCGTGGCCCCAGAGTCAAATAGTACTCTGGCAGGTATACCAGCTACATTTATAATTCCTAAAATTTTATTATCCCTTAGTTCTACATGCGCATACACACAATGAAATAGTAAGCCAAATAGTAAGGGATAGAGTCATACCAGTGACCACATCAGGTGATGCGGCTGCCTCTTCGGTAGTGACCGCAAATACTTTTCCTTGCTGGGGAGGTTGCTTCCTAGGTAGAGTGCAGGTCCTTGCAATATGACCCACTTGCTGACAGTTGAAACATTTAATGTTCGGGTTGTGTCCAGCGAACTATGGCACAGGTGGTGCCGTATTGTTCCTTGCAGGCACTATAGCGGTCTGAGCCCTGTATGGGCAGAAAGGTCTATTGTTACCGCCACCTGAACTCTTAATTCACTCCCCTGTTCTGTGCAAAGAAGCTGTCCCTCTGACTGGATTCTATCACTCTCGCAACCTGTTCAGCCTCATTATAAATTTTCTTGTCCAACCCCAATATGTGCTCTCTGATGCCTCCATGCAGTCCCATGGTGAACCTGTGTGTCTTGGTCTCTTCTTCTTGCATACTTGCTAGTGCGAAGAAAAATAACTCCTAGTACCTCTGCTGGTAAGCATCCATAGTCGACTGAGACTGTTGTAGATTGAGGAACTCCCTCTCCATCTGATCCCTGAAACTCTTCGGGAAGTATTTATCGAAGAAGGAAACTTTGAATGCTTCCTATTCCACCTGTGTATGCTTCGATTCCAGATATGCCCGTGTAGAATTCCACCAAGCATTCGCATTTTCCTTCAGCATATGAGTGGCAAACAGGACCTTTTCATCCTCTGTACAAGTCATCAGTCGAAAATTATTCTCCATTTCTACAATCAACTGTGCTGGCCACAATGGTTTCCCTGTCTTACCTGTGAATGAAGAAGGCTTCAGCTTTAGGAATCTGTCTACCGCCCGACTCAGATCGTGCTGTCCCTGTGTATTCATTCCGTACCATGGTGGTGGATACGGATATGCTCCCTGATAAGCAAAAGATGACGAAAACTGGTGCGGTGGTGGTACATTTTGGGGTTGGCCCATCAGCCCTGGACTACCATGCGTCGGCTGTGTAGTATTATTCCCTCCAGACTCGGGCGTACCTCCAGTGGGAACAGAATCCGGTGGCCTGAACATCTTCAATATCTCGCTCAGGAATTCTTTCTGCTGAGCTTGCATTTGATAGACCAGGTTTGTAACAATGGTCTCAGAATTCCTGTGAGGTGGGCCAGGTAAATTTGTCGGTACCCATGGAGCCTGCTCTTCCTCAGCTACCGGGCTTGGCTCTCTCACATAGCCTGGTTCAACCTGCTCTTCTTCCTCAAGGCGCATCCTAGCCTGGTGACGCTTTCGACCCCTATGACCGTTTCCGCCCACCATCTCAGACTATTCTGTTTGGATCTGAGAAGAAGACATTACACATGAGAATGAAGCAATAGTGGTGTTGGTCTTGAACAATATAAGGCGAAACAGTCGGAAAATATAAGTTTCAATTTTTACAAATTTTTATAAAAAAAAACTTTTTCTGGCTTTTCTGGTGCTGACCGGTCGATACATACCGGTCGACACTCTGTAGAACACTGTGCAACCGGTATAGTCGATCGATCAGAATGAAAATTCTGACCGAGACATAGCAGTCGTAGTCCTGTAGGGGTACCGGTCGACCGGTATAGTCGACCGGTATGCCCAGAAAGGGCTTTAAAATCGCGAAAAGTGAAAATTTTTTCTCACTTTTCTTTCCTTCCTCTCCTCCGGTGGCGATTCTCCTCTGGATTCTGAATTGCTACAGTCCGACCGGTGACCTTAGAAGCCGATTTCTTCCATTCAAGACTTAGAACATCGTCTCCAGGTAGGTCTCTTCCCTTTCTAACAAGTTTTTATAAATTTTTCATATCGTCTTTATTTAGAATTCTAGGTTTTTCTTTGATTGAGAGATTCCAACCGTAGGAACTCTTTTCCTTCAGCTTAGAAAGGGTTTAGGGATCCCTAAGAGCAAAAGCCCTCAACCAATTCGAGGTTCTACCGAACGGTCTTTGGAAAAATCAAATTTTTAAAATTTTTGACCTAGGTTTTCAAAATTTTTGAAATTTCTTGGTTTTTCTTAAATTCTTGAAATTGCTTATTGTAATTGCCTGTGTTTGATTTGTTGAAGAGTGTGGGGGTTACGTAAGTCCTCCTCCCCAAGTTTTTGGGTGAGTTTTAGGCTTTTTCCCAAATTACTGTCGTTATACTGCCGAAATTTTGACAAAATCTAACATTTTTCTTCTTATTTTCTTTTTATTTTGCAGTTTACATGGCTCCACGACGTGCTCTTGGCAAACGTCCTCATGGCTCAGGCGTGCGCACTCCTCAGCCACCTGCTCCACAACTCGAAGAGCATTGGTTCCGTTCCTTGGAGGCACAAGCTCGTTTCCCCTGGTTTGATAGCAAAAACATCGAATATGGGCGGCGAGTTAACTTGGATCAGTTGGACAGGTTCGATGTGCGAGCAGCTTTTGACGCGCTTGGGTGGGTGCCTGTAATCTCCTACACAGATACCACTCGTCCCAACCTGGTTAAGCATTTCTATGCTAACCTGGAGCTGCATGGGAACATTGACGACCCCAATCAGAGTAGAGAATTGCGCATCTCCAGCTACGTCAAGGGCGTCCACATCTCCTTCGATACTCACCGGTTGGCTGACCTGCTGGGGGTACCCAATGATGGAGACTTGGTATACTGCCCTCCAAAGGTGAAGGGCTATATGAGCGAGGAGTAACGCTGAGAGATAGCAGAGCAGATCCTAAATCCTAGGACTCCTATGAAGGTGGCTAGTCTGAAGCCCCTAGCTCGAGTCTATAGCCGCATCATCCAGCACAACATTGTTCCCCAGAGCGGCCACTACAGTGAGTTACTCAGCTCACTCAATACATCACCTACTGCGTCTACACCGGGGAGTGGGTCTCTCTCCCTTACCTCATCATCCGGACCATGCATCAGGCGACCCTGGCCGATCAGGCTAGTAACCTTCCATACGATCGTCTCATCACATTCCTTCTACGTCGCCTAGGTGTGAGCATGAGAGGCGAGGTGACTGTTGAGGACACCATGACATCCGACATCGACTGGGATGCCATTCGAAGGATGCAGATGGACAATCTCCCCATTAGCGACGATGAGTTGGAGGCTCGCCCTCGCCCACTCAGGAGGGTAGCCGCCGCAGCAGCAGCAGCAGCAGCCAATGCGGCCTATGCAGCAGAGGCCGGGTGTGATGATGACAAGGATAGGGCAGAGGGTGTACCAGCGCCAGCTCCACAGCCTACACCTGCAGCACCACCATCTACATCTACAGCTGGACCATCTCATCCCCCTCCAGACCCGGTGTTGAGCATGTTTACTGAGATCAGGGACACCCAGAGGGTCATCCTCGAGTCTCAGCGAGAGATGGGTCAAGAGTTGGGACGTCTGGCTCGTAGCCTACGGGTGACACAGGACCAGGTACACTGGCTTAGGGTCGCTTACGAGCGAGACTATGACATAGTGGACCCTATTCCTCCTAGGCCCCCTAACCCATGATTGCCCCTTTTAGTTTCTCTCTTTCCTTTCTGGTATATTTATATGTATCAGGGTAACTGTCCGGCTTGTAGACTATACCCTGTAGCACTATTTTATCTGATACTTCCTTTTTCCTATTTAAATGAAAGTTTTCATGGTTCACCTAACTAGTGTATGTGCAAATGTTATGTTCCACATTTAATATAGTACATTATTCTCTTTCTTAGTCCGTCTTAGGTATCAAACAATGCTTAGGGTGTGTTTGTATTAAGATTTTTTTTAAAATTTTTCCTAACTCAGTTCAACGACTTAGTTAAGTGTAATATTGTGTGTTGGACAGAGCCTAAAGGCTCTGATACCAAGTTGTCACACCCCAATTCTGAACCAACCAGAATGGTGTGAGTGAACCGTCATTGAACCAACGGTCCACACCAGGATCTCGAATAGACCGTGTCCACTCATACAGACCCATTGCACGTAACCACAATCAGAATATAAATAATACAGCGGAAGTCTTTAAATTAAATGAATTGAGAATCTATTGATAAATTAAATAGAATATCCAATTATTCAAATAAAATCAATAAATATAATATTCTTACATCCACTTAATCCAACTAAAAATAACTGAAAACAATAAATAAAAATCCAATCACAGGTACACGCAGAAAGGGCACTCGCATGAAGCGTCATGCTCGTCCTCTCCTGCCTGTACACCCAGAGCAGCAACATCACAATACGCCGGAGCGTTCACATAATCATCCACCGTGTAACTTGCATCAACATCTAAAAAACAATGTATATACAAAGGGTGAGCTCACAACTTAGCTCAGTAAGACAATCAGACAGTTTCACAATATTATGCATGAGTAACAATCATTTTATACTATGGTCTGGTTTAAGTTTACAATGTGCTATAGAAAGGTTTGGTGGCCCCCGCACCTCTATACACGAGTGTATGGCACCTCATGGATCACACTCCCATTGGCCCACATGCACCCATCATGGAATAGAGATAGAGCTAAGATAACCCCGTACCTCCCCAGATGCTCTACCCATACCAGTACTTAAGCTCCTACTGGCCAGGGCATGTAAACTGGGCTCGCAACTAACCAATCCTATATATCATCAATGTATGCTCTATCCCAGCATAGCCGTCTACGGCATAGAGATAGAGCTAAGGCATCCCCGTACCTCCCCTGATACCCTATCTGCAACTAACCCACTAGAATAAAACAATACGCAGGTAGACCCTATCCCAACATAACTCCCTATGGCATAGAGATAGAGCTAAAGCATCATGGACAAGCCAACGTCTACCTCGGAGACCACAGTGCCACATAACCATGGCCAGGCCAACATCAACATTGGAGACCACCATACCACGACCTTCCCCTGATGCCCCACCCGTACCAAGCATGTTAAGATAGAATACTATAAAAGGTGCCAGTGTGAGGAATGATCCCAGGCCCATGCCCCATTCCACACACTAACGAAAACAATCACATGCCTAACAATCACATCCTATCAATGCATGAACAATAATAATAACTGAAAGTAAAGGATGGCATGTGAATATGCATAAACATCACATCATATATATTCAGGTGTTTAACAAAGATTTACTGTCCATTAATTATTAGGTTTAGGTCAGATTCCCTTACCTGACGCTCGTTTGATAGCTTGCTCCACGTCGCAAGATCCAAACAAAAAGTCACAAAGTCCTACAATATTATTAGGGTTTCATTAGAATAGTTTTCTTAGGGTTTCATGTTGGTCGAAAACCAACATGGTTACAAACTACCCTCACAGAGCTGACCGGTGGCATGTACCGGTTGCAGCTCTGTGGGGAAATTTGGCGACCGGTATGGTCAGTCGATCCCCACAGACCGGCCTCCCGGAAGGTACCGATGGCAATATACCGGTCGCACAGGGTGCAACCGGTATAGTCGATCGATATGTCTCCGAAAGACCATACTTTGGGTTTTTTGACTGTCGTCGATCAATCTCCATGAATTTTCAGGGTTTCTTCTATCCATTCTAAGTCTGAGCTTTGAGTTAGAGTTATCTCCAACTCATTCAAGTCTAGTTTCGATGAATATCATCTCAGAACTTGAATCTAGGGTTTAACGGCAAATTTAGGGTTTTAAGGTCCAGTTAGGGTTTTAGATCAATACCTACTTTGCATGGTATTGATCCACCCCTATAACTATCATAGGGTAAGAAGAATGATTAAAACACTTACCGTTGACTGGCGTAACGTGAGCGTCGTCGAACGGTAATGGCGGCACCTTGTTCTTCTTCCTAGCTTCCTCTCCTTTCCGACCTCCTTCTCCTCTCTAGGGTTTGTGAGAGACAATGAAAATGATTTGGGGAGGTTTAAGGGTGTATTTATAGGCTAAAATTAGGGTTTAGTAACCCTATTAGGATTAGAAATGTTCAGGCATTAGGGTTTAGGAAAATGGGACCCACAGAGATCGAATTTCGGATCTCCGTAGTCAGTTGCGCGGAGCTGACTGGTCGACCGGTACCAAGACCGGTACCATCGACCGGTCAACATAAAATCATGTTGATTTGATCGTCTTTGGTCCAATTTTGTACCTGTTTATCATCCGCTCGTCCTGTCTGGCCCGGTGATGATCGGAAGACCTACTACGACACAAAACCAAGGTTTAGACCGGGTTTACGGAGTGCGGGTCTTACAGTAATGGCGATACGACGATATTAGTGGACAAGACTTGAGTAGAGATAGAGCTAGAGTCTGGTGACCAGGAAAAACCATAGTGTCACGTCCTCCCCCTGATGCCCTACTTGCATCAAGTACACTAACCACACACAAACATTCACATGCCTATTCATAACATCACCATCACCATCATGTTATAAATAAACGAAATTAAATATGCATGAACAATAATAGTAGGAATATTGGATGACATGTTAAATGCACATTACACGCAAACAAGCATAGAATCATTCATGTCATTGGATTCAATAAATAAAATAGTTTATTATTAACCAATTAGTTTAGGTCTTGTTTCCTCACCTTTGGTTGCTAGTAGATCCTCATTCAAACTTTATGAATCACCTTTAAAATCACTAGAAAGACCTAACAAGTTAATAGATTTTAATTAGAATTAATTCCAATATATTTAGACTAGCTGAAATCATAGGGTCGCAGGACAGGGTCGCAGGGTAGGGTCGCACCAAGGGTCGGTTACCCAATCGACCCTAGGGGCGGTGTCACACCTCAATTCTGCACCATTCAGAATGGTGTGATGAACCGTTAATAAACCAATGGTTTAACCAGGATCTCTAGTAGGTGCTATCCATTAAAAATAAAACCATGCACATCCACAACCATAATCAGAATAAATACACAATAGCAGAAGTCTTATAGTAAATGAATTGAGCATTCTAGCTGTAATAATCATAACTAAAATGTCAAGTTATTGTTGTATCAACTGAGACATAAATAAATAAAATACCAATTACATCCCTTTATAAATTCAAATAAAATCCTAATAGAATACGCATGAGTTGCACTCGCATGAGGGATCATGCGCATCCTCTATGTCTTCAACTTCTATTTCAGCAACACGCGCATACACCGGAGCATTCATATAATCTGCAACTGTAGTACCTGCATCATCAACTAAAAATATTCGACGTCGAGAGGGTGAGCACACATCATGGCTCAATGAGCAAACAAAATAATGCAACAAACATATGCATGCATTCAATTCATATATTTGGTCTGGTAAATAAGTTTGCAATGTGCTATAAAAAGGATAGGTGGTCAAAGATTACGTTTATTGACGCCGCACCTCGATGAGGGGGTCAGAGATCCCGTCGACTCCTGGTTCTTAAAATTTCTGACCCCCAGTATAAAACTCAGGGTCTGACTTTTATACTGGGGGAGGGGTCCGACCCTACCTTGCTGGGTATGCGACCCTCCCCCTTTTTTTAGTGTTTTTGGGTCAGTTTAATACCTGGGATCGCGATCTCCCTCATGCACTTGATCCATTTGGCTCAACCATGATGGGTAGACCTGGTTCAAGGTGGTAAGACCGGGTTAGTTTGATACAGGTCTTACAACTCCCCCCTACTTATAAAAATTTTATCCTCGAAATTGTACATACCTTCTGAGTTGAATAAATGAGGGTATTGCTTTCGCATAACATTCTCTTCTTCCCATGTGATTTCTTCCATGTATGTACTTCTCCAGGTGACCTTAACATAATAGATATCTCGGTTGCATAGTCGTTGAACCTTTCGGCTGGTGATTTCAGTTGGTGTTACTTCAAATGTCAAATCATCAGTCAAATCAGGTAGATCTACGATCAGAACGTGCGTTGGATCTTTGACATACTTCTTCAATAAGAAAATATGAAATACATCATGCACACTTGACATAAATGGTGGTAGTGCTAACTGGTAAGCCACTTTCCCACGCTTAGCTAGAATCTCATATGGCCCGACATATCTTGGACTTAGTTTCCCTTTTTGTTCGAACCGTTTCAATCCTCGCATAGGCAATACTTTTGAGAATACTTTATCACCCACGATGAATTCAAGGTCTCGGCGTCGGGTATCTGCATATTGCTTTTGATGATTCTGAGCTGTTCTCACTCTTTCCTTGATAATGTCGACCACTCGACAAGTCTCTTCAACAAATTCCGGTCCAACAATACTACGTTCCCCAACTTCATTCCAAAACAAAGGAGTTCAACACTTTCTGCCATACAGTGCTTCATAGGGTGACATCTGTATAGTAGCCTGATAGCTATTATTATAAGTGAACTCAATTAGTGGTAATTTTTCATCCCATGATCCTTTAAAATCAATTACAAATGCTCGAAGCATATCTTCTAGAATCTGAATTGTACACTCTGACTATCCATCTGTCTATGGATGAAATGCAGTACTAAACTTCAATGTTGTACCCATAGCCTTTTGCAATCCTTTCCAAAACTTTAAAGTAAATCTTGGATCTCTATCTGACCCAATGGTTTCAGGTACACCGTGTAATCGCATAATGTTATCCACATACAGCTTAGCTAACCTCTCCAGTGTATACTGAGATCGTATAGGTATAAAGCGAGCTGTTTTAGTCAGGCGGTCTATAATCACCCAAACTACGTCAACTACTCAAGGAGTCAATGGTAATCCCGTGACGAAGTCCATAGTGATACAGTCCCATTTCCATGCTGGTTTCGGTAACGGCTGTAACAGTCTTGCCGATCTTTGTCGTTCAGCCTTTACCTTCTGACGACATGATGAGGATATTGCACGAGATACGAGAGGCTCAGCGCATGTCTAACTTGAGAATGGGAGAGCTTCTAGAGGCTCAGCGCTCGTCTGAGCAGCGGGTGGGAGAGCTTCTGGTTGCTCAGCGTATCAGATCAGCGGATGGGAGAGCTGAGGGATGCTCAGCGTGTGACTGACTAGCGGGTGGGTGATCTCACAGCTAGTCTCCAGATGATCCAGACTCAGATAGCTTGTAAGACGCGTGTCAATCTAATCCGGTCTTACCACCTTGAACCAGGTTTACCTATCATGGTCGAGTCAAATGGACCAAGGGCATGAAGAAGATTGAGATCCCAGGTATCAAATCGACCCAAAAACACTTAATTTTAGGGGAGGATCGCATACCCAGCCAAGGAGGGTCGAACCCCCAAAGAACAGAAAGTCAGACCCTCAAATTTGAAGGGAGGGTCGGACATCTTGAATCCTAGGGTCAACGGGATCATCGACCCTCAGTTTCTGCCGAAACTGAAATTAGGAAATTTCCTAATTTTTGAGTGGGATTCTTTCCTAATCTCAAAGGGACTTATTTTAAGATGTTCCTACTCTATTTAAAGGACGTCCCTAAGCCTCTTTCACTCCTTTCACAACCCTAATTGAATTGAGAGAAGGAGAAGATAAAGAAAAGAGGAAGAAGAAAAGCAAGGAAGAGAAGTTAGCCAAAAGAGAAGAGTTGCAGAGAAGGAGTATTCTTCTCAGGTATGGATACTAATTCCATGAGTTTCTACAGACCTTAGGTTAGATATTGATGAGAGTGTGATCTTGGAGAAACCCAAACCATCAACCCATGGTTAGGTTTTCATGGGAAATCATGGGGGATTACATGAAAGCTACCTAGGTGGATTATACATGGTTTTAGACCATGGAATAAAAGTAGAATGGAATGTAGGAGCAAGCCATAGGATCCCAAGCACGAAGAATGGACTAAAAGAGGGAAATTGACCAAGGTACACCGAGGGTCGCACCGAGGGTCGATGACCATCCGACCCTAGGTGATCCTGACCATCGACCCTCAGTGTTCGGGAAGTTCAGAGTTTGGGGAGGGTCGCACCCAGGGTCGATCATGACTCCGACCCTACCTCCGACTCTCAGTTGACAGAATGGTTTTTAAATTAAGAATTAATTCTAATTAAATTCTATCAATTTTTTTTAGGTCTTCTAGCAATATAATAACAATATAAAGGTAATTCTAAAGCTTGGAAAAGTATCTATTAGCAAGCTAAGGTGAGGAAACAGAACTCTAAACTAATCGGTTAATAACAAATTGTTTTCCTTTTCTTGAGTCCAATGCCATGCTTGATTCTATGCGAATATGTTTGTAATGTGCATACAAAATGCCATCCAATATTTCTATGACTTGTTCATGCATATTTATTTTATTGTTTATAACATGATGATGATGATGATGATGATAGGAATAGGCATGTGATTGTATGTGTGTGGTTGGTGTACTTGATGCGAGCGAGTATCAGGGGAGGTGTGATGAGAACGTCAATAAACGTTAACCTTTGGCGGGTCTTAGCACTTTAGCTCTATTTCTAACTCAAGTCTTATGCATTGGCATCGTCGTATCGCCATTACTTTAGCAGAACTATTATGTTGTAGAGTATCAGGGGAGGTGGTCTCGGTCCTTGTAGTCTCTGACTCTACCGGGGGGCCATAGCTCTATCTCAATGGACATTCTGAGAGATGCTGGGGTGAGGCCTTGGATACACTGTTTGGCATTAGGATTGGTTAGATGCGAGCCCAGTTTGCAAGCCCTCGCTAACAAGGGCTTACGTGTTGGTATGGTATTATATAGCAATAAACGTTAACCTTTGTTGTATAATGTCATGATTAGGGTGGATGGGGACGACGATAAACGTTAACCTTCAGGTGGGCTTCCACACCCTGTGTATAGAGGCGGGGTCAATAAACATTAACCTTTGACCACCCAACCTTTCTATTGTGCATTGCAAACTATAAATCAGACCAAAGATATGAATTGATTGCATGCATATGTACTGTTGCATTGTTTTGTCTACTCACTGAGCCGTGATGTGTGCTCACCCCCTCGACGTCGAATATTTTTAATTGATGATGCAGGTTATACAGTTGAAGAATACATGAATGCTCCAGCGTACGGGAACGTGGCGGTGATGGAAGCTGAAGCTGAAGTAGATACACATGACTCCTCTTGCGAGTGCAACTCATGTGTATTCGATTAGATTTTTCTTAGTTTTCTTTATTTGAATTTAATAAAGACATGTATTTGATAATTATTTATGTCCCAGTTGATACAGAATAATTTGCTATTTAATATTTATATCACAGTAGATTCTCAGTTCATTTTATTATAAGATTTTCGCTATTGTGTATTTACTCTGATTATGATTACGGATGTGTGGGAGTTTAGATAACGTGGGGATAGCCTACTTGAGATCCTGGTTGAACCATTGGTTTGCTAGCGGTTCATCACACCATTCTGAACAGTGCGGAATTGGGGTGTGACAACTTGGTATCAGAGCATCTCAGGCTTTGTCCGCTAAACTAACATACATTCGAGACAGTTGTGAACTGAGATAGGATAAAAGTAAAAACAGTAATATTAACACACTGTAAGCACAAGTGATGGTTGAGACCAAATTTAAAAAGATAATAATGCATCTATTAAAGGAGAAACAAGTTATATACAATGAGAGAGAGAAAAAAAACGTATATACATAACTAAAGTAGAGTATAGTCCACAACCCGGACAGTTACTCTGTAGTACAAGGAAAATAAAGTATAATCAAGAAGCTGGAGGTGAAGGAGGAGGCAGGGCCTCACGATATCTGTCATAGTCCTCAGCACAGACTCTAGTCAACCAGGCTATCTGAGTCTGGGTCATCTGTAGACTAGCTGTGAGATCGGCTACCCTCCGATCAGTCGCACGCTGAACCTCTATGAGCTCTCCCATCCGTGTGTTTGATATGTGCTGGGCGGCTAACAACTCATCCACTCTCATACACTGAGCGTCTAACAACTCCTGCATCCTCAGATCAGATCTGCACTGAGCCTCCCTGATCTCCTGCAACATCTCCATCATGTCAGAAGGTGGGAGTGAAGGACCAGCCGCATGAGAAGGACCAACCTCAGGTGCAGGAGCCGCCGCAGAAGAAGTACCAACTCCAGCCGCATGTGTAGGGGAAGGCGGTGGTATCGAGTCGACATCCATATACATACGATCGTCATCATCGACAGGATTCACATGAGCTCTAGCAGCGGCAGCAGCGGCCTCAGCGTCAGCCATCTCAATGCGAGTATGAGGGCGTACCATCTCGTTCCTCTCCTTATCACTGACTTGGGCATCCCGCATACCCATCTTGCAGATAGCCTCCCAATCTAGAGGCGACCATGAGGTCTTCTCCTGGATCTTCTCATCTACCAGGTCAACCCCCAGACGGGTCAGTAGAACTGTAATCATGCATCCATAGGGTAGATTACCCCTATGACCGGACAATGTAGCACTAATCATGGTCCGCATGATGATGTAGGGAAGGCAGACCGACTGTCTGGTGCAGATACTATATATCAAAAACTGGGTGAGCTGAGAAACCCTCTCATAGTGCCCACTCTGCGGGATCAGATTATGCTGGATAATCTTGCAGAAGACCCGTGGAGCTGGACGCAGGTAACAGGCTCTCATCTGCCAGCGATCAGGTCGTAGCAGCTGATTGTCAATCTCTGCCCTCATTTCCATAGAAACAAACTGTGGCTCTCCAGGCGCACAGTACACCATGGGGCCATCATAAGGTATGCCCAATAGATCGACCAGTTGCCGATAATCAAAAGAAATGTGCACCCCTTTAACGTAACTGGTGATGCGTAACTCTTGACTATGCTCAACGTCATTGTAATTCCCCACCACTTGGAGATTACAATAGAACTGGCGCACCAAATCCGAACATGTGCACACGTCGTAAGTAATGACAGGGAGCCACCCCATATCACCAAATGCTCTCTCTACGTTGAGCAAGGCTAGCTCAGCCAAGTTCACCATACGACCACCCTTCACTTTCTTACGGGCATAGTCGGCATACTGTGCCTCGGCTTCATTAGAGCGAAAGCGAAGCGGATCACGAACTCTGGGTATCTTGGTACGAGCCATGGTATCTGCAGATAAGAAAGAGAAAGGGAGACAAGGAGTTAATAGGGTAAAAATCTGAAATTAACGATGTAAGTTGCCCAAAAGACTCACTTTGTACCATACACGTGGGCGGGAGGACTTACTTAGGTTCCAACACACCCTACGACACTCACACAGTAGGAAATGGAAACCCACGAAGACCAATTTGAAGAAATTTCAAGAAATCAAAAATTTTGACAAATTAGGGCAAAAATGATAAATTTTTGAGTTTCTCGATAACCAACCGATGAAATTCAAAAATTTTTGAGGGCTTTCGTTCCTCGAGGTACCAATAACAAAAGCCCCCAATAAAAATCAAAATTTTAAGGTTGGAAAAAGTTTAATTTGAAAAATACAAGTTAAATGGGTAAAAACCTAGAAAAGAAAACCTAAAAACAGGTAAAAATGGGAGAATATACCTGTATGGATGACGTGGACGTTGAAACCCGGACTCAAACCGATCAAAAACAGTGGAGTGGCACTGTAGAACTCAGAGGGGAGAGACGAGTTGAAACGGGAGGGAAATAGTAAGAAATGACCCAAAATTGGATCTTAAAAATCTGATTTTTAGTCTGAGGGTCGGACAATTCGACTAGAACAATCGACCCTCGAATCGACCCTCCCATCGACCCTCGGCTCTCGTGAATCTGACAGAAAACCAAGGGTCGGAACTGAGGGTCGGACACCCATCGACCCTCACATCGACCCTCAGCTCTCGGGAAGAGCAGGTCATTCCTAGGGTCAGATACTAAGGGTCGGACATACCATCGACCCTCACCATCGACCCTGCATAGAAAAGACAGTATTTTTCTTTGAAAATGAGCTGGAATTGGAATTTTAAATCGGTTAGTGCGCCTACATGAAATATAAATGACTTCTCACCTATTTTGATAATTTTCAGGCACCACCAATCACAGAAGGAATTATGTCTGGACGTAGGGTAACCCGACAGAACCAAAATGCAGTTCCACCACCACCACCCGTGGAGGAGACCAGTCAGGAAAATAATTATGCACCGGGTAATCCAGAACAGGCAAACCCTACAAATTTGCCACCTTCACTACCAGAACTAACAACCGTGGTGATGAATCTGGCTCAGCAGCTGCAACAGATGCAACACGCACAGGCCCAGATGCAAGTTGCGATGGGTATTATGTTTCAAGCCACTCAAGCTGCACCTATGCAGACCAGACAAGCCAGTGCAGCACCGGTGGGTAACCACCCAGCACCTCAAACACCTCAACAACCTGCTGCACAGATTCCAATACAGGCTCCGGAAGCAGTTCAGGTTAATTACCAGTATCCACCCCATATGTTTGGGGCATATCCCCAAAATCAGTTGGATCACTCTCGATTGGTGGAGAGATTTTTGAAGATGAAGCCTAGGGAATTTAATGGCAAGCCGTCTGATCCATTATGGCCAGCACACTGGATAGACGAGATGGAGAGGAATTTCCTAATGATGACTATTATAGAGGATGAAAAAGTATTATGTGCCACCTTCATGCTCAAAGGTGATGCACATCACTGGTGGAAATCTATGCGGGACTATTTATTGACCAAGCATGCCCAACTGACTTGGACTGTTTATAAAGAAGCTTTCTTCGAGAAATATTTTCCACGAAGCTTCAGAGATTCTATGGAGAAGGAGTTTCTGAGTCTATATCAGGGGCAGATGTCAGTGGATGCGTACCAACAACGTTATGAAGAGCTGTTTTTCTTTGCACCACTGAGTATGCAAGAAGAAGAAACCAAAACCCGTAGGTTCGTCACGGGACTGAGAGGAAGCATCAGAGAGCATGTTCTGGGCTTAGAAAAGAAAATTTATAATGAAGCTGTCCAAATAGCTCAGATTATTGAATCAAGCCAGAAGGAGAGTTATTTCACACAGAACCGGGGTATCAAAAGGCCAGCTGGAAATTCTTATAACGGAGGCAATAACAAGACATATAAGCCTTTCCGCCCTCAGAATTTTAATGCTGCAACTACGACTACTCCAGGGACTCAACCTCAGCCCAAGCCAAATTCTGAAAGCCCGAAGTGTTACAACTGCAACCAACCGGGACATATGGCAAGGGAGTGCCCTAAGCCCAAGAAGCAGTTCCATCAGGGACGGGTATATGCTGTTACGTCTGAGGATGCGGCCGCATCACCCGATGTGGTCACAGGTATGACTGAAACTTTTAAAGTTGTAATTACATTGTATGAGCATGTAGACTAAGTTAAAATAAATCACAGGTATCGTACTTATAAATGGCGCACCCGCCAGAGTACTCTTTGATTCAGGAGCTACTCATTCATTTATATCTGTGTCATTCGGAAAGAAGATAAACTTACCCATCAAAACATTAGACTACAAATTACTTGTACGGTCACCGATGGGGTTAGAAGTGGAATTAGAAAAAGGATATGGACCATGTCCAGTCCGCATTGGTGAGAAAACCTTAGATGCAACTTTGATACAACTTGAGATGGCAGACTTTGACGTCATCTTGGGAATGGACTGGTTAGCTCGGCATTCTGCGAACCTACTATGTTCCGAAAAGAAGCTAACATTTAAAGACCAAGCAGGAGCAGAATTCAGTTTTACGGGAACCAAACTTCCCCGTAGACGCAAGCTCATACTCTCAGCACTAAAGGCTAAGAGATGCCTTGAGAAAGGGGCAGTCAGGTATCTAGTATCAGTGGTCGACCTAACCAAGGAAGCACCACAAATGGAAGATATTGAAGTCGTGCGGGACTATCCCGACGTATTTTCAGAGGAACTACTAGGTTTACCACCCGACCGAGCCACAGAGTTTGTGATAGATCTTGTACCTGGAGCTGCACCCGTATCAAAAGCACCTTATAGAATGGCTCCTACGGAACTGAAGGAACTGAAAGTGTAACTACAAGAACTACTGGACAAGGGTTATATTCGACCCAGTATATCACCATGGGGAGCGCCGGTGTTATTCGTGAAGAAGAAGGATGGTAGTGTTCGATTATGCATCGACTATCGGGAGTTGAATAAGCTGACAATCAAAAATCGATACCCACTACCAAGGATCGATGACTTATTCAATCAGTTGCAAGGAGCAAAGGTATTTTCTAAGATCGATCTTCGATCGGGCTACCATCAATTGAAGACTAAAGAGGCTGATATTCCTAAAACAGCTTTGAGGACCAGGTATGGACATTATGAGTTCTTGGTCATGTCTTTTGGATTAACGAACGCACCAGCAACTTTTATGGAACTAATGAACCGGGTTTTCCATGATATGTTGGATACATCGGTTATAGTATTTATTGATGATATATTGGTATACTCCAAGGATGAAGAAACTCATATCAAGAACCTAAACGCTGCCCTACATCGTTTAAGGAAAGAGAAGCTATATGCAAAATTTTCAAAGTGTGAGTTTTGGCTAAGTGAAGTCGCCTTCTTAGGCCATGTAGTATCCGCTGAAGGAATCAAAGTGGATCCAAGCAAGATCGAGGCTGTTGTAAAGTGGGAAGCACCAAAGAGCGTTTCAGAAATTAGAAGTTTTTTGGGCCTAGCTGGTTATTATCGGAGATTCGTAGAAGACTATTCCCGGATTGCCGTACCTCTCACAAGTTTGACTAAGAAAGGTGAAAAGTTCGTATGGACCGATAAATGCGAGAAGAGTTTCCAAACGCTGAAGACCAGATTGATATCCGCTCTGATTTTGACTATTCTCGTTCCAGGACAGACATTTACTTTATACACTGATGCGTCGGGACTGGGATTGGGATGTGTGCTTATGCAAGGAGAGCAAGTGATTGCTTATGCTTCAAGACAGTTAAAGGTACATGAGAAAAATTATCCCACTCATGATCTGGAGCTAGCGGCAGCAGTGCATGCTGTCAAGATATGGAGACATTACCTTTACGGGGAGAAATTCCAGATTAAGTCAGACCATAGAAGTCTTACTTATCTATTTAATCAGAAGGAATTGAATATGAGACAAAGAATATGGCTGGAACTATTGAAAGACTATGATTGTGATATCTAGTATCATCCGGGAAAAGCGAACGTAGTAGCGGATGCTTAAGCCGAAAAGCAATGATAAAATCGTAAGGAGAGGTTAGCACAACTGCAGCAATGTGTACCACCGGAATGGTATTCAATCACGGCAATGAGCAATATGTGATAGACGCAACGGATGAGTCAGCCAACCAAGGGTTCATTCATCGGTTTTCAAATATGTTCGCTGCATTGAAGATTATACCGGATATAATGGATGAAGTGAAGATAGCTATCAAATTAGATCCTTATTTGAGAACAGTACAAGAAGATATCGAGAAAGGTAGGACTAACCCTGAGTTCACCTTGGACGAAGAGAAAGTACTGAAATACAAAGGAAGAGTATGTGTACCGGAAACAGAAAGTATGGACATTAGACACCGATTGATGAAAGAAGCCCATACCACCATCTATTCGATACATCTTGGAAGTACAAAAATATATCATGATCTAAAGAAACTATATTAGTGGAGGGGAATGAAAGCAGATGTAGCCAAATTCGTGTCTCAATGCCTCAATTGTCAGAAAGGAAAGGCTGAACGACAAAGACCCGCAAGACTGTTACAGCCATTACCGGAACCAGCATGGAAATGGGACTGCATCACTATGAACTTCGTCATGGGACTACCACTGACTCCTCGAGTAGTTGACGCAGTTTGGGTGATTGTGGACCGTCTGACTAAAACGGCTCGCTTCATATCGATACGACCTCAGTATACACTGGAAAGGTTAGCAAAGCTGTATGTGGATAATATTGTCCGATTACATGGTGTTTCAGAAAGTATTGTGTCTGATAGAAATCCATGATTTTCTTCCAAGTTTTGGGAGGGATTGCAAAAGGCTATGGGTACAACGTTGAAGTTCAGTACTGCATTCCACCCACACACAGACGGACAATCAGAGCGTACAATCCAGATTCTAGAAGATATGCTACGAGCATGTGTAATTGATTTCAAAGGATCATGGGATGAAAAGTTACCATTGATCGAGTTCGCATATAACAATAGCTATCAGGCTACTATACAGATGTCACCTTATGAAGCGCTGTATGGCAGGAAGTATCGAACTCCTTTGTTTTGGGATGAAGTTGGAGAACGTAGTATTGTTGGGCCGGAGTTTGTTGAAGAAACCTGTCGAGTGGTCGACATTATCAAGGAAAGAGTAAGAACAACCCAGAATCGTCAAAAGCAATATGCAGATACTCGACGCAGAGATCTTGAGTTCGCCGTAGGTGATAAAGTATTCTTGAAAGTATCACCTATGCGAGGATTGAAACGGTTTGGACAGAAAGGGAAACTAAGTCCAAGATATGTCGGGCCATATGAGATTCTCGTTAAGCGTAAAAAAGTGGTTTATCAGTTAGCACTACCACCATCTATGTCAAGTGTTTATGACGTATTTCACATTTCCCTATTGAAGAAATATGTCAAGGATCCAACGCACGTTTTGACCGAAGACTTACCTGATTTAACTGAAGATTTGACCTTTGAAGTAACGCCAATTGAAATCACCAGTCGAAAGGTTTAACGACTACGCAACCAAGATATCTATTATGTTAAGGTCACATGGAAAAGTAGAGACGTGGAAGAAATTACTTGGGAAGAAGAAAATGCTATGCGAAAACAATACCCTCACTTATTTGATTCAGAAGGTATGTATAATTTCGAGGATGAAATTTTTATATGTAGGGGGAGTTGTAAGACCCGTGTCAATCTAACCCGGTCTTACCACCTTGAACCAGGTTTACCTATCATGGTCGAGTCAAATGGACCAAGGGCGTGAAGGAGATCGAGATCCCAGGTATCAAATCGACCCAAAAACACTTATTTTTAGGGGAGGGTCACATACCCAGCCAAGGAGGGTCGGACCCCCCAAGAACAGAAAGTCAGACCCTCAAATTTGAAGGGAGGGTCGGACATCTTGAATCCTAGGGTCGACGGGATCATCGACCCTCCCATCGACCCTCAGTTTCTGTCGAAACTGAAATTAGGAAATTTCCTAATTTTCGAGTGGGATTCTTTCCTAATCTCAAAGGGACTTATTTTAGGATGTTCCTACTCTATTTAAAGGATGTCCCTAAGCCTCTTTCACTCCTTTTACAACCCTAATTGAATTGAGAGAAAAATAAGAGAAGGAAAAGAGGAAGAAGAAAAGCAAGGAAGAGAAGTTAGCCAAAAGAGAAGAGTTGCAGAGAAGGAGTATTCTTCTCAGGTATGGATACTAATTCCATGGGTTTCTACAGACCTTAGGTTAGATATTGATGAGAGTGTGATCTCAGAGAAACCCAAACCATCAACCCATGGTTAGGTTTTCATGGGAAATCATGGGGGATTACATGAAAGCTACCTAGGTGGATTATACATGGTTTCAGACCATGGAATGAAAGTAGAATGGAATGTAGGAGCAAGCCATAGGATCCCAAGCACAAATAATGGACTAAAAGAGGGAAATTGACCAAGGTACACCGAGGGTCGCACCGAGGGTCGATGACCATCTGACCCTAGGTGATCCTGACCATCGACCCTCAGTGTTCGGGAAGTTCAGAGTTTGGGGAGGGTCGCACCCAGGGTCGATCATGACTCCGACCCTACCTCCGACCCTCAGTTGACAGAATGATTTTTAAATTAAGAATTAATTCTAATTAAATTTTATCGACTTTGTTAGGTCTTCTAGAAATATAATAACAATATAAAGGTAATTCTAAAGCTTGGAAAAGTATCTATTAGCAAGCTAAGGTGAGGAAACAGAACTCTAAACTAATTGGTTAATAACAAACTGTTTTCCTTTTCTTGAGTCCAATGCCATGCTTGATTCTATGCGAATATATTTATAATGTGCATACAACATGCCATCCAATATTTCTATTACTTGTTCATGCATATTTATTTTATTGTTTATAACATGATGATGATGATGATGATAGGAATAGGCATGTGATTGTATGTGTGTGGTTGGTGTACTTGATGCGAGCGAGTATCAGGGGAGGTGTGATGATAATGTCAATAAATGTTAACCTTTGGCGGGTCTCAACACTTTAGCTCTATCTCTAACTCAAGTCTTGTGCATTGGCATCGTCGTATCGCCATTACTTTAGCATAACTATTATGTCGTAGAGTATCAGGGGAGGTGGTCTCGGTCCTTGTAGTCTCTGACTCTACCGGGGGGCCTTAGCTCTATCTCTATGGACATTCTAAGGGATGATGGGGTGAGGCCTTGGATACACAGTTTGGCATTAGGATTGGTTAGATGCGAGCCCTGTTTGTAAGCCCTCGCTAACAGGGGCTTACGTGTTGGTATGGTATTATATAGCAATAAACATTAACCTTTGTTGTATAATGTCATGATTAGGGTGGATGGGGACGAAGATAAACGTTAACCTTCGGGCGGACTTCCACACCCTGTGTTTAGAGGCGGGGTCAATAAACGTTAACCTTTGACCACCCAACCTTTCTATTGCGCATTGCAAACTATAAACCCGACCAAAGATATGAATTGATTGCATGCATATGTACTGTTGCATTGTTTTGTCTACTCACTGAGCCGTGATGTGTGCTCACCCCCCTCGACGTCGAATATTTTTAGTTGATGATGTAGGCTATACAGTTGAGGAATACATGAATGCTCCAGCGTACGGGAACGTGGCGGCGATGGAAATTGAAGCTGAAGTAGATACACATGACTCCTCTTGCGAGTGCAACTCATGTGTATTCGATTAGATTTTTCTTAGTTTTCTTTATTTGAATTTAATAAAGACATGTATTTGATAATTATTTATGTCCCAGTTGATACAGAATAATTTTCTATTTAATATTTATATCACAGTAGATTCTCAGTTTATTTTATTATAAGATTTTCGCTATTGTGTATTTACTCTGATTATGATTACGGATGTGTGGGAGTTTAGATAACGCGGGGATTGCCTGCTTGAGATCCTGCTTGAACCGTTGGTTTGCTAGCGGTTCATCACACCATTCTGAACAGTACAGAATTGGGGTGTGACATAGCTTGGTTGACCAGAGTCTACGCTGAGGACTATGATCGAGACCGTGAGGCACCACCTCCCCCATCACCTCCAACTTGTTGATGTACTTCTTTTATTTTTCTTTTTGTATTTCAGAGTAACTGCCTAGACTTTGGATTGTACTCTGCTTTAATCATATATATATAAACCTTTGTTCTTCCTTTTGGTTGTATATAAATTTGTTTCTCATTTAATAAATGCATTATTCTCTTTCAGTTTAGTCTCAAACAACACAGGTGCTTATGGTGTGTTATTATTACATCTTTTAAATTTTTATCCTATCTCAGTTCACGACCTTTTGTGGAAGTATACGGTTTCATAGATAAAGCCTAAGATGCTCTGATACCAAGTTGTCACACCCCAATTCTGCACCATTCAGAACAGTGTGATGAACCGCTAATAAACCAACTGTTCAACCAGGATCTCTAGTAGGCGGTATCCATTAAAAATAAAATCATGCACATCCACAACCATAATCAAAATAAATACACAACAACGGAAGTCTTATAGTAAATGAACTGAGCATTCTAGCTGTAATAATCATAACTAAAATATCAAGTTATTGTTGTATCAACTAAGACATAAATAAATAAAATACCAATTACATCCCTTTATAAATTCAAATAAAATCCAAATTGAATTCGCATGAGTTGCACTCGCATGAGGGATCATGCGCATCCTCTAAGTCTTCAGCTTCCATTTCAGCAACACGCGCATACACCGGAGCATTCATATAATCTGCAACTGTAGTACCTGCATCATCAACTAAAAATATTTGACGTCGAGAGGGTGAGCACACATCATGGCTTAGTGAGAAAACAAAACAATGCAACAAACATATGCATGCATTCAATTCAAATCTTTGGTCTGGTAAATAAGTTTGCAATGTGCTATAAAAAGGATAGGTGGTCAAAGATTATGTTTATTGACGCCGCACCTCTATACACGAGTGTGTGAAGCTGTCCAAAGGTAACGTTTATTGTCGTTCCACATGCACCCAATCATTGACAATGTACACGAGGTCACGTTTATTGTTGTACCCATTGCCCATACCATCACGTATGCCCCTGCTGGCGAGTGCTCGTAAACTAGGCTCGCAACTAACCAATCCTAATGCCAATCAGTGTGTCCAAGGCCTCACCCCAGCATCCCTCAATACGTCCATAGAGATAGGGCTAAGGCCCCCCGGCAGAATCAGAGACTATACGGTCCGAGACCACCTCCCCTCATACCCTACGACGTAATAGTTCTGCTAAGGTAATGGCGATACGACGATGTCAGTGGACAAGACTTGAGTTAGAGATAGAGCTAGAGTGCTGAGGCCCCGCTTATGACACCTCCCCCTGATACTCGCTCGCATCAAGCACACCAACCATACACATACATCCACATGCCTACTCCTATCATCATCATCATCATCATCATGTTATAAACAATAAATAAATATGCATGAATAGTAATAATAGAAATATTGGATGACATGTTGAATGCACAGAACAATCATACAAGCATAAAATCAATCACGGCATTGGACTCAAGAGTAAAATAGTTTATTATTAACCAATTAGTTTAGGTCTTGTTCCCTCACCTTTACTTGATCGTAGGTCCTCTTTCAAGCTTTAAGAATCAACTATATATCGATGTTATATCACTAGAAGACCTAATCAAGTCGATAGAATTTAATTATTATTAATTCGGGCTTTAAAAAGCATGCTGTTAACTGGGGGTCGATGCTAGGGTCGGAAGTTCCATCGACCCTGGGTGCGACCACCCACAGTCTGGACTTCTCGAACACTGGTGGTCAATTATCAAGGTCTGGTAGGGTCGATTGGCCATCGACCCCCCGTGCGACCCCTTGTGGGTTTAGTCAATTTTTCCTCCTACAGTCCATTCTTCATGTTTGGGGTCCTATGGCTTGCTTCTACAATCCATTCCACACATGTCTATGGTATAGAACCGTAGTTCACCCACCTATATGGCTTTCATGATTTCCCACATGGTTTTCCCATGAAAACCTAACTATGGGTGGATGATTTGGGTTTCTCCTAGATCATTCCCTCTTCTCTATCTATTCTAAGGTCTGTAGAATTACATGGAGATAGTATCCATACCTGAGAATTAGGCTTGTTTCTCTGAAGCCTTCTCTTTGATCTTCTTCTCTACTTTTTCTTTTCTTCTCTTTCTCTTCTCCTTCTCTTCTCTTTCTCTTAATCCAATTAGGGTTCTAAAAGGAGTGAAAGAGGCTTAGGGACGTCCTATTTATAGAGTAGAAACTCCAAAATTAAGCCCCATTGAGATTAGGAAGGAATCCATTGAAATTTAGAAAGTTTCCAAATCACGGTTTCTGTCGGCAGACTGGGGGTCGATGAGGGGGTCGAAGATCCCGTCGACCCTTGGTTCTTAAAATGTCCGACCCCCGGTATAAAACTCAGGGTCTAACTTTTATACTGGGGGGGTCCGACCCTACCTTGCTTGGTATGCGACCCTCCCCCTATTTTTAGTATTTTTGGGTCAGTTTAATACTTGGGATCGCGATCTCCCTCACCCAGTTGATCCATTTGGCTCGACCATGATGGGTAGACCTGGTTCAAGGTGGTAAGATCGGGTTAGTTCGATACGGGTCTTACAGGCGGGGTCGAACATGGGGTCGGTTATCAATCGACCCTATGTGTGACCACACCCTCCCTGGGACTTCCCGAGGGTATGTGATCGATCCTGAGGTCTCGTAGGTCCATTCTATGATTGTTCTATGGCTCATAACTATGATTTTTACACACTTTCCATTGCCTATGATGAGTACTTCCATGGATTCCTTTGAAACTCATCTATAGATAAATGATTTGGGTTTCTCCTAATCCTAACTTCTTCATATTCCATTTTAGGCTCTTAATTTATGAGGGAATTAGACTTATACCTGAAGTTGGCTGAGATTCAGAGGTTTCTCTGAAGTTTCTCCTCTTCCTTAGTCTTTTCTCCAGTTTTCCTTTTCTTATTCTCTTCCTTCTCCTTCTCTTTCTCTTACTTTCAATTAGGGTTCTAAAATGAGTGAAAGAGGCTAAGGGACATCCTATTTATAGAGGAAAACCTCCCAAAATAAGTCCAATTGAGATTAGGAAAGGACTCCTTAAAATTAAGAAAGTTTCCTAATTTACGATTTCAGTCTATCATCATAGGGTCGTACGTAGGGTCGCAGGACCCGTCGACCCTATGGTTCTCAAGTCATCCGACCCTACGACTAAAAAGTCATGGGTTGGACTTCTATTGAGGTGGGATCGACCCTACCTGTTTAGGCATGCGACCCTACCCTCATATTTACTGTTTTTGGGTCAAATTCATACCTGGTTTTTATGATTTCCTTCACGCACTTGGTCCACTTGGCTCGACCATGATAGGTAGACCTGGTACAAGTTGGTAAGGCCGGTTAGTTTAATACGGGTCTTACAAGCCTGCGCAGGCAGACCACTTAGATCCAGAAATGGATCTCTACCGATCCCACTTTTTAAATTCTGAACCGAAGGACTTTCCTAATGTTAGGGGGCTTCCTAAACTCAACCCTAGTCTATGTAAGGACCCCTAAACCTCCTAAAATCCCTTTCATTGATCCTCACAAATCCTAGAGAGGTCAAAGAGATTGAAGAAGGAGAAAGAGCTAAGGAAGGAGAGGGAAGAGCCGCCATTGTCGTTGGACGAAGAACACATTACCATGAACCAACGGTAAGTGCTTAAACCTTCCTCTACGTTAAGCATTCTAGAATGGTTAGTTGTGATTGGATCAATACCATGCATGCAAGGCGAGGTATTGATCTAAACCATATTTTTTCGTCAAGCCTTAATCCTGTCGGTAAACCCTAGATTCAAGTTCTAGGTTGAAGATCATCAAAACTATGACTTAAATGGAGTTGGAAACAACTCTAACTCAGTGCTCAGACCTAGAATGTATAGGAGAAACCCTAGAATCTATAGGGGGTGACCGACGGAAGGTGAGAACCAGGTGTATGGTCTTCCGGAGACATACCAGTCGACCATACTGGTCGCACCGTATGCAATCGGTACTTGCGACCGATATCTCCCAGAGGCTGGTCTATGGGGACCAGTCGACCATACCGGTCGTACCTTTCCCCACAGTGCCACGGCCAGTACCTGCGACTGGTACCCTCGACCGGTATGCTCTGTAAGAAGTGTTTTGACCTTGTTGGTTTTTCGACCAACATAAACCCTGAAAAAACTATTCTAAATCAACCTAACATCGTGTAGGACCTTGTGATAGCAAGTTTGGATTCTGTGACGCGAAACAAGATATCAATCAAGCGTCAAGTAAGGGAATCAGACCTAAACCCTAATAACTTAATAACAGTAAAACGTTGTTAATAATTATGATTCTATGGAACGATGTTTGTGCATACTCGTATGTCATCCTTACTTTCAGTTATTATTATTGTTCATGCATACTTGCTATACTAGGATATGACTGTTAGGCATGTGATTGTTTTCGTTGGTGTATGGAATGGGAAGGGCTTGGGGTCTGGGATCATTCCTCACACTAGCACCTTTTTGTATCATTTCTATCTTAGCATGCTTAGTGCGGATAGGGTATCAGGGGGAGGAAGTGGCACTGTGGTCTCTGCCCTGACCACTAGACTCTATCTCTATCTCTATGCCGTAGGGAGCTGTGCTGGGATAGGGCCTACTGTGATGACATATAGGATTGGTTAGTTGCGAGCCCAGTTTGCAAGCCCTCGCCAATAGGGGCTTACGTGTTGGTATGGGTAGGGTATCAGGTGAAGTGTTGGCAGTGTTTGATCAGGACGTTTTAGCTCTATCTCTATTCCATGGTGGGTGCATGTGGGACGACAGTGGTGTTTTATCCATTGGGCGGCTTCACACACTCGTGTATAGAGGTGCGGTGGCCGCCAATCCTTTCTATAGCACATTGCAAACTTAAAACCAGACCATAATGTGAATGTTACTCATGTATATGTTTGTTGCATTGTCTGATTGTCTTACTGAGCTAAGTATTGAGCTCACCCTGTATATATATATATATATATATATATATATATATACATGTTTTAGATGTTGATGCAGGTTATACTATGGAGGACTACATGGATGCTCTGACGTATGGAGGTGTTGCTGCTTTAGAAGTGAAAGCAGGAGAGGACGAGCATGACGCTTCATGCGAGTGCCCTTTCTGCGTGTACCTTTAGGATTTGTTTAGTTAATTTATTTATTTTCAGTTAGATTTACAATTGATGTAAGGATATTTATTTACGTTTTGGTGTGGAGAATAATTAGATATTTTATTTAAATTATCAATAGAGTACTCAGTTAATTTAATTTAAGACTTTCACTGTATTTTATTATATTCTGATTATGGTTATGTGCAATGGTTTGTATTAGTAGATACGGTCTTATTGAGATCCTGGTGTGAACCATTGGTTCAGTGACGGTTCACTCACACTTCTGGTTCAATCGGAATTGGGGTGTGACAACTTGGTATCAGAGCACTTAGGCTCTGTCCAACAGACCATATTTGTACTTAACTGAGTCGATGAACTGAGATAGGAAAAATTAAAAGTCTTAATAAAGATACACTTTAAGCACATGTTTGATGCCTGAGACTAAATACGGAAGAGCATAATATACTATACTAAATGTGGAATTAATAAACAGTCGTGCTCTAGATAGGAACCTTAATGATAGGTAAGAAAAATCATAAACTTCTATTAAATTGAAAAGGAAACTGTATCAAGAGTTAATTGTACTACAGGGTACAGTCCATAAGCCGGACGATTATCCTGTTATATAAAAACCATGCTGTGAGGGAGAGAAAATAAAAGATCTATCATGGGATTAGGGGCATAGGAGGAATAGGGTCAGTAATGTCATAGTCACACTCATAAGCTACCCTAAGCCAGTGTACCTGCTCCTGCGTGATTCTAAGGCTGCGAGAAAGGCACCCTAGGTCGCTGCTCATCTCACGCTGGGTATCTCGAATCTCCGTAAATATACCCATCACGGTATCAGGAGGAGGCTGGGATGGTCCCGCTGCAGGTATGGGCTATGGTGCCGGTGTTGGAATGTCCTCCATCTGATCATCATCACCATCATCCCTTGTCTCTTCTGCATGAGCCGCATTGGCTGCTGCTGCTACTGTCGCTGCTGCTACCCTCCTAAGCGGACAAGGACGAGCCTCTAACTCCTCATCTCTGATGGGCAGATTGTCCATCCTCATTCGGACAATGGCATCCCAGTCAATGTCTGAGGTCATGGTGTCCTCAACTGCAATCTCACCCCTCATGTCTACTCGAAGGCGCTGCAGGAGAGTAGTGATAAGCCGACCATAAGGAAGGTTACTGATCTGATTGGGCAGAGTAGCCTGACGCATGGTCCTGATAATAATGTAAGGGAGACAGACCTGCTCCCTAGTGCAGACGTAATTGGTCAAGTACTGGGTGAGCTGAGACAACTCACTGCAGTGCCGCTCTGAGGAACAATATCGTGCTGGATGATGCAGCAATAGACTCGGGGAACAAGTCCCAAGCTAGCAGCTTTCATGGGTGCTCCTGGGTTAAGGATCTGCTTTGAAACCTCTTGGCGCAGATCATCAGTAAGAAAGCCCTTCATCTTGGGGGCACAGTAAACTAAGTTACCATCATTTGGAATCCCCAAAAGATCAGCAAGCTGGTAAGTGTCAAAGGATATGGGAACGCCTTTGACAAAGCTGGTTATGCGGAGGTCCCTGCCACGACTGAAGTCATTAACATTTTCCACGATCTCCAACTTGGCGTAGAAATGTTTGACTAGGTTGGGACGGGTAGTCACTGTGTAAGTAATGACTGGTAACCACCCAAGATCACCGAAGGCTGCTTTAATGTCAAATCGTTGTAACTGCTCTGTCATACCCCAATTCCGTACTATTCAGAATGGTGTGATGAACTGTTAATAAACCAACGGTTCAACCAGGATCTCTAATAGGCTGTGTCCTTGTAAACTAAACCATACACATCCACAACCATAATCATAAATACACAATAGCGAAAGTCTTAATATTAAATGAACTGAGGAATCTAAGTGTGATAATCATAAATAAAATATTAAATTATGTTGTATTAACTGAGACATAAGTAAATAAAATATCAATTACATTTCCTTAATAGTTCAAATAAAAATCAAATCGAAAACACATGAGTTGCACTCGCATGAGGAGTCATGCGTCTCCACTATGTCTTCAGCCTCCATTGCAGCCACGTGCCCGTACACAGAAGCGTTCATATAATCTTCCAAAATGGTACCTGCATCATCAACTAAAAATATTCGACGTCAAAAGGGTGAGCACACATCACGGCTCAGTGAGCAAACAAAACAATGCAACAAACATATGCATGCATTCAATTCATATATGTGGTCTGGTGTATAAGTTTGTAATGTGCTATGGAAAGGTTCAGTGGCCGCCTCACCTCTATACACGAGTGTGTGAAGCCGTCCAATGAAAACGGCACTGTCGACCCCACATGCACCCACTATGACACAATATATCCCCATGAAAATGACATGGAAGTACCAGTTGCCTCATACCAACACGTAACCCCCTGCTGGCGAGGGCTTGCAAACTGGGCTCACAACTAACCAATCCTAATGTCAATCAGTGTATCCAAGGCCTCACCCCAGCATCCCTCAATACATCCATAGAGTTAGAGCTAAGGCCCCTTGGCAGAGTCGAAGACTACACGGTCCGAGACCACCTCCCTTGATGCCCTACGACGTAATAGTTCTACTAAGGTAATGGCGATACGACGATGTCAGTGGACAAGACTTTTATAGAGCTATGGCACAATATACCCAATGAAAACGACATTGAAGTACCGGTTGATACCATCCCCTATCCGCATCAAGTACACCAACAAACACAAACATTTACATGCCTATTCCTATCATCATCATCATCATCATGTCATAAACAATGAAATTAAATATGCATGAACAGTAATAATAGAAATATAGCATGACATGTTGAATGCACATTACAAGCATACGCGCATAGAATCAGTCATGGCATTGGACTCAAGAAATAAAACAGTTTATTATTAGCGAATTAGTTTAGGTCTTATTCCCTCACCTTTGCTTGAGTGTAGATCCTCTTTCAAGCTTTAAGAATCACTTTTATAGTAATAGAAAAACCTAACAAGTTGATAGATTTTAATTAGAATTTATTTCGACAATTTTAGACTTGCTATTAAGCGAGGGTCGCAGGGTGGGTAGCAGTTTTCTGTGACCCCCAGAAGTAGGGTCGATGCCAGGGTCGGACGTTCCATCGACCCAGGGTGCGACCACCGCATCCCTGGACTTTTCGAATGTTGGGGGTCGATCCTGTGGTCTGGTAGTGTCACACCCTAATTCTGTACTATTCAGAATGATGTGATGAGCTGTCAACAAACCAACGGTTTAACCAGGATCGCGAGTAGGCTATATCCATTTTATCTAAACCTCATACATCCACATTCATAATCAGAGTAAATATACAATAGCAGAAGTCTTATAATAAAAAGAATTGAGAAATCTAAATATGATAATCATATTAAAATATCCAATTATGCTGTTTCAACAGAGACATAAATAAAATACCAATTACATGTCTTTAATAAATCCAAATAATTAAAATAAAATCTTATCGAATACGCATGAGTTGCACTCGCAAGAGGAGTCATGCGTATCCACTTCGTCTTCAACTTCCATCGCCGCGCCATGTGCCCATACACTGGAGCGTTGACATAATCTTCGACGGTAGTACCTGCATCATCAACTAAAAATATTCGATGTCGAGAGGGTGTGCACACATCATGGCTCAGTGAGCAAACAAAACAATGCAACAATACATATGCATGCATTCAATTCATATCTATGGTCTGGTTTAAAGTTTGCAATATGTAATAGAAAGGGGTGAAGGTCAAAGGTTAACGTTTATTGACCCCTCCTCTATACACAGGGTGTGGAAGCTCGCCCAAAGGTTAACGTTTAATGTCGTCCCTATCCACCCTACCATGAACATTGTACAACAAAGGTTAACGTTTATTGCTGTACAGTGCCATACCAACACGTAAGCCCCTGCTGGCGAGGGCTTGCAAACTGGGCTCGCAACTAACCAATTCTAATGCCAAACAGTGTATCCAAGGCCTCACCCCAACGTCCCTCAGAACGCCCATAGAGATAGAGCTAAGGCCCCCCGGTAGAGTCAGAGACTACAAGGACCGAGACCACCTCCCTTGATACTCTATGACGTAATAGTTCTGCTAAAGTAATGGCGATACGACGATGCTAATGCACAAGACTTGAGTTAGAGATAGAGCTAGAGTGCTGAGGCCCGGCCTATGACACTCCCCGTGATACTCGCTCGCATCAAGTACACCAACCACACACATACATTCACATGCCTATTCCTATCATCATGGTCATTATCATGTTATAAACAATAAAGTAAATATGCATGAACAACAAATAGAAATATTGGATGACATGTTGAATGCACATTACAAGCATGTTCGCATAGAATCAAGCATAGCATTGGACTCAATAAATAAAAATAGTTTGTTATTAACCAATTAGTTTAGGTCTTGTTTCCTCACCTTAGCTTTTTAGTAGATCATCTTTCAAGCTTTAAGAATCACCTTTATATTGATATTATATTGCTAGAAGACCTAACAAAGTCATTAGAATTTAGTTAGATTTTATTTCAATTTTTCCAACTTACTGTTAACAAGGGGTAGCAGGACGGGTCAATGCTAGGGTAGCAGTATACTGCGACCCCCTATAGTAGGGTCGATGCCAGGGTCGATGGGTCCATCGACCCTAGGTGCGACCCCCGTGGGTTTGGTCGATAAATCACCTTTTGGTCTATTCTCTCTTGTTTGAATCCTATGGCTTCCTTCCATAGTCCATTCCATACACTTTCTATGGTTTAAAACTACTCATTACATATCATATGGTTTAGTTGATCTCCTCCATGGTTTCCATTGAAACTTAATCATGGATTGATGGTTTGGGGTTTCTCCTACATCATACTTTTCTCATTAACTATTCTAAGTCTCACAAAATACATAGAATTAGTATTCTTACATGAGAAGAGTACTCCTTCTCTGAAACTCTTCTCTTTTTGCCTTCTTCTCTACTTTCCTTCTCTTCTTCTTCTCTTCCTTCTCTTCTCTTTCTCTCAATTCAATTAGGGTTCTAAAAGGAGTGAAAGAGGCTTAGGGACGTCCTTTATATAGAGTAGAAACTCCTAAAATAAGCCCCTTTGATTTTAGGAAAGAGCCCAACCGAAATTAGGAAAGTTTCCAAATTTTTGTTTCTGGCGGCAATTGGGGGTCGATGATCCCGTCGACCCCTGGTTTTAAAATGTCTGACCCCCGGTTAAAAACTGAGAGTCTAACTTTTTGTACTGGGGGTCTGACCCCACCTCATTGGGTGTGCGACCCTCACCCCTTTTTGAGTGTTTTTGGGTCAGTTTAATACCTGGGATCACGATCTCCTTCACGCACTTGGTCCATTTGGCTCTACCATGATGGGTAGACCTGGTTCAAGGTGGTAAAACCGGGTTAGATTGACACAGATCTTACAACTCCCCCTTACTTATAAAAATTTCATCCTCAAAATTGTACGTACCTTCTGAATCAAATAAGTGAGGGTATTTCTTTCACCTAGCATTCTCTTCTTCTCATGTGACTTCTTCTATATCCCTGCTTCTCCAGGTGACCTTGACATAATAGATATCATGGTTGCGTAAGCATTGCACCTTTCGACTAGTGATCTTAATTGGTGCTACTTCAAAGGTCAAATCTTCAGTTAAATCTGGTAGATCCATTGTCAAAACGTGCGTCGGATCCTTCACATACTTCTTCAATAAAGAAATAATAAATATGTCATGTACACTTGACATAGATGGGGGTAGTGCTAACTGATAAGCCACTTTTTCACGTTTGGCTAAGATCTCACATGGCCCGACATATCATGGACTTAGTTTCCCCTTCTGTTCGAACCATTTCAGAACTCGCATAGGCGATACCTTTAAGAATACTTTATCACCCACGACGAACTCAAGATCTCTGCGTCGAGTATCTGCCTATTGCTTCTGATGGTTTTGGGCTGTTCTCACTCTTTCTTTGATAATGTCGACCACTCGACACGTCTCCTCAACAAATTCTGGTCCAACAAGATTACGTTCCCCAACTTCATTCCAAAATAAAGGAGTTCGACACTTTCAATCATACAGTGCTTCATAGGGTGACATCTGTATAGTTGTCACACCCCAATTCCACACTGTTCAAAATGGTGTGATGAACCGCTAGCAAACCAACGGTTCAACCAGGATCTCGAATAGGCTATCCCTATTTTATCCAAACTTTCACACATCCATAATCATAATCAGAGTAATACACAATAGCGGAAAATCTATAATAAAATGAACTGAGCAACTAAGATGATATCATTAATTTAGTAGCAAATTATTCTGTTTTCAACTGAGACATAAATATTTAAATATCAAATACAAGTCTCTATTAAATTCAATAAAAGAAACCTATAAAAATATCTAATCAAATACACACGAGTTGCACTCGCAAGAGGAGTCGTGTGTATCTACTTCAGCTTCAGCTTCCATCGCTGCCACGTTCCCGTATGCAGACGCGTTCATATAGCCTTCAACTGTGTAACCTGCATCATTAACTAAAAATATTCGACGTCGAGGGGTGAGCACACAACACGGCCCAGTGAGTAGCCAAAACAATGCAACATTACATATGCATGCACATCAATATATATCTTTGGTCAGGTTTGAAGTTTGCAATATGCAATAGAAAGGTTGAGGTAGCCAAAGGTCGCGTTTATTGACTCCGCCTCTATACACGAGTGTGTGACGTTACCCGAAGATCACGTTTATCATCTATGCACCCAATCATGAACAATATATAACAAAGGTTACGTTTATTGCTATATAGTGTCATACCAACACGTAAGTCCCTGTTGGCGAGGGCTGCAAACTGGGCTCGCAACTAACCAATCCTAATGCCAAACAGTGTATCCAAGGCCTCACCCCAGCATCCCTCAGAATGTCCATAGAGATAGAGCTAAGGCCCCCCGGTAGAGTCAGAGACTACAAGGACCGAGACCACCTCCCCTGATACTCTATGACATAATAGTTCTGCTAAACTAATGGCGATACGACGATGCCAATGCACAAGACTTGATTTAGAGATAGAGCTAAAGTGCTGAGACCCGCCAAAGGTTAACGTTTATTGACGTTCTCATCACACCTCCCCTGATACTCGCTCGCATCAAGCACATCAACCACACACATACAAGCACATGCCTATTCCTATCATCATCATCATCATCATGTTATAAACAATAAAGTAAATCTGCATGAACAAATAATAGAAATATTGGATGGCATGCTGTATGCACATAACAATCATATTCGCATAGAATCAAACATAGCATAGGACTCAAGAAATAGAAAATAATTTATTATTAACCAATTTAGTTTGGAGTTAAGGTTCCTCACCTTAGCTTGCTAATAGATATTTTTCCAAGCTTTAGAATCACCTCTACAGTATTATTATAATGCTAGCAAACCTAACAAAGTCGATAGAATTTAATTAGAATTAATTCCGAATTTAAAAACTATGCTGTTAATGAGGGTCGATCAGAGGGTCGATGCTCAGAATGCATAGGGTCGATGGGTCTATCGACCCTGTCCTCTGTCTGAACTTCTCAAATGCTGAGGGTCGATGGTCAGGGTGCATAGGGTCGATGGGTCTATTGACCCTGTGTGCGACCCTCTGTGCAATCAGGTCCAATTTCCAGTTTTTAATTCATTCTTCATGTTTGGGGTCCTATGGCTTGCTTCCACATTCCCTTAAACATTCATTCCATGGTCTGAAACCATGATTCATCCTCCTAGATGGCTTTCATGCATTATTCTAGGTTTTTCCATGACAACCTAACCATGGATGGATGGTTTGGGTTTCTCCGAAATCCTACACTCAACCATATCTAATCTAAGGTCTGTAGAAACTCATGGAATTAGTATCCATACCTGAGAAGATTACTTTTCTCTGGAAATTCTTCTCCTTTTTGCTAAGTCTTCTTCCTTGCCTCTTTTCTTCCTCTTTTCCTTCTTCTCTCTTTCTCTCAATTCAATTAGGGTTGTGAAAGGAGTGAAAGTGGCTTAGGGACGTCCTTTAAATAGAGGAGGAATGTCCTATAATAGTCCCATTGAGATTTGGAAAGAATCCCAATCGAAAATTAGGAAGTTCCCTAATTTCAGTTTCGGCAGTAAGTGAGGGTCGATTAGAGGGTCGATGACCCCGTCGACCCTGTGGTCTGACACTGTCCGACCCTCTGTCCATTTTTCAGGGTCTGAGTTTCTAATTTGAGAGGGTCGACCCTGTTTAGTTGGGTATGCAACCCTTGCTCTATTTTAAGTGTTTTTGGGTCGATTTGATACCTGGGATCTCGCTCTCCTTCACGCCCTTGGTCCATTGACTCGACCATGATGGGTAAACCTGGTTCAAGGTGGTAAGACCGGGTTAGTTTGACACGGGTCTTACAACTCTCGCCAACTTATAAAAATTTCGTCCTCGAAATTAGACGTACCTTCTGAATCGAATAAGTGAGGGTATTGCTTCCGCATAGCATTTTCTTCTTCCCATGTAACTTCTTCCATGTCTCTACTTTTCCATGTGACCTTAACATAGTAGATATCTCTGTTGCGTAGATGTTGAACCTTTCGACTAGTGATTTCCGTTGGTGTTACTTCAACTGTCAAATCATCAGTCAATTTTGGCAAATCCACTGTTAAAATATGCATTGGGTCTTTGACATACTTCTTCAATAAGGAAATGTGAAATACGTCATGCACGCTTGACATAGATGGTGGTAGTGCTAACTGATAAGCTACTTTTCCACGCTTAGCCAGAATTTCATATGGCCCGACATATCTTGGACTTAGTTTCCCTTTTTGTCCGAACCTTTTCAATCCTCGCATAGGCGATACCTTCAAAAATACTTTATCACCTACGGCAAACTCTAGATCTCTTCGTCGAGTATCTGCATATTGCTTCTGACGGTTCTGAGCTGTTCTTACTCTTTCCTTGATAATGTCGACCACTCGACAAGTTTCTTCAACAAATTCCGGTCCAACAATACTACGTTCTCCAACTTCATTCCAAAACAAAGGAGTTCGACACTTTCTTCCATACAGTGCTTTATAAGGTGACATCTGTATAGTAGCCTGATAGCTATTATTATAAGCGAACTCGATCAATGGTAATCTTTCATCCCATGATCCCTTGAAATCAATTACACATGCTCGTAGCATATCTTCTAGAATCTGAATTGTGGGCTCTGACTATCCATCTGTCTGTGGATGGAATGCAGTACTGAACTTTAATGTTGTACCCATAGCCTTTTTTAGTCCTTCCCAAAACTTGGAAGTAAATCGGGGATCTCTATCTGACACGATGCTTTCTGGAACACCATGTAATCGAACAATATTATCCACATATAGCTTCGCTAACCTTTCCAGTGTATATTGAGGTCGTATAGGTATGAAACGAGCTGTTTTTGTTAGATGGTGTACAATCACCCAAACTGCGTCAACTACTCGAGGAGTCAATGGTAGTCCTGTGACGAAGTTCATAGTGATGCAGTCCCATTTCCATGCTAGTTCCGGTAACGACTGTAACAGTCCTGTGGGTTTTTGTCGTTCAGCCTTTACTTTTTGACAATTTAGGCATTGAGACACGAACTTAGCTACATCTGCTTTCATTCCCCTCCACCAATATAGTTTCTTTAGATCATGATACATTTTTGTACTTCCAGGATGTATCGAATAGATGGTGGTATGAGCTTCTTTCATCCGTCGGTGTCTAATGTCCACACTTTCTCTTTCGGGTACACATATTCTTCCTTTGTATTTCAATACTTTTTCTTCATCCAAGGTGAACTCAGGGTTAGTCCTACCTTTCTCAATGTCTTCTTGTACTGTTCTCAGATAAGGATCTGCTTGGATAGCTGTCTTCACTTCATCCATTATATCCGGTATAATCTTCAATGTCGCGAACATATTCGAAAACCGATGAATAAACCCTTGGTTAGCTGATTCACCCGTTGTATCTATCACATACTGCTCGTTGCCGTGATTGAATACCATTCCGGTAGTGCACATTGCCGCAGTCATGCTAACTTCTCCTTGAGATTTTATCATTGCTTTTCTGCTCAATGCATCTGCTACTACGTTCGCTTTTCTTGGATGATACTGGATATCATAATCATAGTCTTTCAATAGTTCCAGCCATCTTCTTTGTCTCATATTCAAC
Organism: Protea cynaroides; assembly: GCA_028583415.1. NCBI lineage: Eukaryota > Viridiplantae > Streptophyta > Magnoliopsida > Proteales > Proteaceae > Protea > Protea cynaroides. The sequence continues at coordinate 32,169,571 of CM053274.1, forward strand.
TCCTTCTGATTAAATAAATAAGTAAGACTTTTATGGTCCGACTTAATCTGGAATTTCTCTCCGTATAGGTAGTGTCTCCATATCTTGACAGCATGTACTACTGCCGCTAACTCCAAATCATGAGTGGGGTAATTTTTCTCATGTACCTTCAATTGTCTCGAGGCATAGGCAATCACTTGCTCTCCTTGCATAAGCACACATCCTAATCCCAATCCCGACGCATCGGTATATAAGGTAAATGTCTGTCCTGGGATCGGAATAGTCAAAATCGGAGCGGATATCAATCTGGTCTTCAGTGTTTGAAAACTCTTTTCACACTTATCCGTCCATACAAATTTTTCTCCTTTCTTGGTCAAACTGGTAAGAGGTACGGCAATCCAAGAATAGTCTTCTACGAATCTCCGATAATAACCAGCTAGACCCAGAAAACTTCTAATTTCTGAAACGCTCTTTGGTCTTCCCACTTTACGATAGCCTCGATCTTACTGGGGTCCACTTTGATTCCTTCAGCGGATACTACATGGCCTAGAAAGGCGACTTCACTTAGCCAAAACTCACACTTTGAAAATTTGGCGTATAACTTCTCTTTCCTTAAACGCTGTAGGGCTGCGTTTAGGTTCTTGACATGGGTTTCCTTGTCCTTGGAGTATACCAATATGTCATCAATAAATACTATAACTGACGTGTCCAACTTATCATGGAAAACTCGGTTCATAAGTTCCATGAATGTTGCCGGTGCATTAGTTAATCCGAATGACATTACTAAGAATTCATAATGTCCGTATCTTGTCCTGAAAGCTGTCTTCGGAATGTCACCTTCTTTAATCTTCAGCTGATGATAGCCCGATCGAAGATCGATCTTAGAAAATACTTTTGCTCCTTGTAACTGATCGAATAAGTCATCGATCCTGGGTAGTGGATATCGATTCTTGATTGTCAGTTTGTTCAACTCTCGATAGTCGATACATAAGCGAACGCTACCATCCTTCTTCTTTACGAACAACACCGGTGCTCCCCATGGAGATATACTGGGTCTAATATAACCCTTATCCAGCAGTTCTTGTAATTGCACTTTTAATTCCTTCAGTTCAGTAGGAGCCATCCTATAAGGTGCTTTTGATACGGGTGCGGCTCCGGGTAGAAGGTCTATTACAAACTCTGTGGCTCGGTCAGGTGGTAATCCGGGTAGTTTCTCCGAAAATACATCGGGAAAATCTCGCACGACATCAATATCTTCCATTCGTGGCACGTCCTTGGTTAGGTCGACCACTGATACTAGATATCCGGCAGCCCCTTTCTCAAGGCACTTCTTAGCCTTAAATGCTGAGAGTATGAGCTTTCGTCTTCTGGGAAGTTTGGTTCCCGAGAAACTGAATTCTGCTCCTTCTTTATCTTTAAATGTTAGTTTCTTTTTGGCGCATAACAGATTTGCAGAATGTCGAGCTAACCAGTCCATTCCCAAGATGACGTCAAAGTCTGCCATCTCAAGTTGTATCAAGGTTGCATCCAAGGTCTGCTCTCCAATGAGAACTGGACATGGTCCATAACCTTTCTCTAATTCCACTTCTAATCCCATCGGTGACCGTACAAGTAATTTGTAGTCTAATGTTTTGATGGGCAAATTGGTCTTCTTTCCAAACGACACAGATATAAATGAATGAGTAGCTCCTGAATCAAAGAGTACTCTGGCGGGTAGGCCATTGATAGGTACGATACCTGTGATTTGTTTTTACTTAGTCTACATGCTCAATCAATGTAATTAAAATCTTAAAAGTTTTGGTCATACCTGTGACCACATCGGGCGATGCGGCAGCATCTTCTGTTGTAACAGCATATACCCGTCCTTGATGTAACTGCTTCTTGGGTTTTGGGCACTCTCTTGCCTTATGCCCTGGTTGGTTGCAGTTAAAGCACTTCGGGACTTCAAAATTTGACTTTGGCTGTGGTTGAGCTGCTGAAGTAGGCTTCGATGGAGTAGCCAAATTCTAAGGACGAAAAGGTTTATACGTCCTATTATTGCCTCCATTGTAGGTGTTTCCGGCTGGTCTCTTGATTCCTCGGTTCTGGGAGAAATAGCTCTCCTTCTGGCTTGATTCAATTACTCGAGCGATCTGGATAGCTTCGTTGTAAATCTTCTTCTCTAAGCCCAAAACATTTTCTCTTATGCTTCCTCTTAGTCCCGCGACGAACCGACGGGTTTTTGTATCTTCTTCTTGCATACTCGCCGGTGCGAAGAAAAATAATTCTTCGTAGCACTGTTGATATGCGTCTACGGTCATCTGTCCCTGGTACAAACTCAGGAACTCTTTCTCCATTGAGTCTCTGAAGCTTCGTGGGAAATATTTCTCGAAGAACGCTTCTTTATATATAGCCCATGTCAGTAGGGCACGTCTGGTCAATAAGTATGTTTTTGTGGATTTCCACCAATGGTGTGCGTCGCCTTTGAGCATGAAGGTGGCGCATAATACTTTCTCTTCTTCTGAAATAGTCATCATAAGGAAGTTTCTCTCCATCTCGTCTATCCAGTGTGCTGGCCGCAACGGATCAAACGGTTTACCGTTGAATTCCTTAGGTTTCATCTTCAGAAATCTCTCTACTAGTCGGGAGTGATCCAGTTGGTTTTGGGGGTTTGCCCCAAACATATAGTGTGGATACTGGTAGTTCCCTTGGGCTGCTTTTGAGACTTGCACTGGAATTGGTGCAGCCAGTTGTTGAGGTGTCTGTTGAGCTAGGTGATTACCCACTGGTGCTGCACTAGCTTGCCCAGTGTGCATGGTTGCAGCCTGAGTGGCTTGAAACATAACTCCCATTGCAACCTGCATTTGAGCTTGTGCGTGTTGCATTTGCTGTAGTTGTTGTGCCAGATTCATCACCACTGTTGTTAGCTCTGGTGGTGGTGGTGGCAAATTTGTAGGGTTTGCCGGTTCGGGTTACCCTGTGCATAATTGTTCTCTTGACTAGTCTCATCCGCTGGTGGTGGTGGTGGGACTGTGTTTCGGGTCTGTCGGATAACTCTACGTCCAGACATAATTCTTTTCGATGATTGGTGGTGCCTGAAAATTATCAAAATCGGTGAGAAATCATGTATATGTCATGTAGGCACGTTAACCAATAATCAATTCCAATTCGAGCTCATTTTATAAAAAAATACTATCTTTTCTATACAGGGTCGATGGTGAGGGTTGATGGTATGTCAGACCCTTAATGTCCGACCCTGTAGTTTCTGTCAGATTCCCGAGAGCAGAGGGTCGATTAGAGGGTCGATCAGAGGGTCGATGGCCCTGGGTCGAGTTGTCCGGCCCCTCGACCAAAAATCAGATTTTTAAAGTCCGATTTTGGGTCATTTTCTATTATTTCCCTCCCGTTTCGACTCGTCTCTTCTCTCCGAGTTGCTACAGTGCTACTTGACTGTTGTGGATCATTCTTAGTCCGAGTTTCGACATCCACATCACCTCTACAGGTATACTTTCCCAACTTTACCTGTTTTTAGGTTTTTATTTCTAGGTTTTTGCTCATTTAACTTGTATTTTTCAAATTAAACTTTTTCCAACCGTAAAAATTCGATTTTTATTAGGGACTTTTGTTGTTGGTGTCTTGAGGAACGAAAACCCTCAAAAAATTTTGAGTTTCATTGGTTGGTTATCGAGAAACTTAAATTTTTCTCTTTTTGCCCTAATTTGTCGAAAATTTTTGATTTCTTGAAATTTCTTCAAATTGGACCTTGTCAGTTACCATTTCCTTCTGTTTAACTGTTGTGTGATATGTTGGAACTTACGTAAGTCCTCCTGCCCACTTGTATGGGTGAAAAGTGAGGCTTTTGACCAACTTACATCGTTATAATGCCCGATTTTTAAATTTTTATCCTATTAACTCCTTGTTTTCCTTTTTCTTTCTTATCTGCAGATACTATGATTCGTACCAAAGTACCCAGAGTTCGTGATCCGCTTTGCTTCCGTTCCAATGAAGCCGAGGCACAGTATGCCTACTATACAGGCAAGAAAGTGGAAGGGGGTCGTATGGTGAACCTGGCTGAGCTAGCCTTGTTCAATGTAGAGAGAGCTTTTGGTGATATGGGGTTGCTCCCTGTCATCACATACGATGCGTGCACACGTCCAGAGTTAGTGCGTCAGTTCTCACGGAACCTTCGGATTGTGGGAAACCACAAGCGATGTGGAGCTTGGTCGGGAGTTGCGCATTACTAGCTACGTCAAGGGGGGTGCAGATTTCTTTTGATTATCGACGGCTGGCCGACTGTTGGGCATTCCATATGATGGTCCTATGGTGTCCCGTGCACCTGGTGAGCACGACTTTATTGAGACGTGGTTGCGGGCCGAGATTGATAGTCGGTTACTACAGCCCGATCGCTGGCGGATGAGGGCGTGCTACTTTGCGTCCGGCTCCACGGGTGTTTCAGTAGGATCATTCAAAGATAACCTGATCCCGTAGAGTGGGCATTATGAGAGGGTGTCTCAGCTGACCCAGTTTTTGATCTACAGTATATGCACTCATCAGCCCGTCTGTCTTCCTTACATCATCATGCGGACGATGATTAGTGCTACATTGTCCGGTTATAGGGGAAATCTACCCTATGGACGTATGATTACGACTTTGCTGATACGTCTGGGGGTGGACTTGGTTGATGAGACGATTCAGGAGAAGACCTTCTCGTCGCCTCTAGATTGGGAGGCTATATGCAAGATGGGACTTCGAGACGCTCAGGTTAGCGATGATGAGAGGAACGCGATGGTGCGCCCTCATACTCGGGTTGAGGTGGCTGATGCTGAGGTTGTTGTTGCTGCTGCTAGAGCTCAGGTGGATCCTGTCAACGATGATGATCGTATGTATGAACGTCGACGTGATACCCCCGCCGTCACCCACACAGGTGGATGGAGTTGGTACTTCTACTGCGGCGGCTCCTGCACTGGAGACCGATCCTTCTCATGAGGCTGGTCCTTCGCATCCACCTTCTGATATGATGGAGATATTACGTGAGCTCAGGGATGCTCAGCGCAGATCTGATTTGAGGATGGATGAGCTGTTGGCTGCTCAGCACGCATCAGACGCTCGGATGGGAGAGCTCCTAGAGGTGCAGCGTGCGACTGATCAGAGGATAGCCGGTCTCACAGCTAGTCTACAGACGACCCAGACTCAGATAGCCTGGTTGACTAGAGTCTACGCTGAGGACTACGACAGAGACCGTGAGGCACCGCCTCCTCCTTCGCCTCCAGCTTCCTGATTGTACTTTTATTTTTCTTTCTTGTACTACAGAGTAACTATCCGGGTTGTGGACTGTACTCTGCTTTCATTATTAATATACATTCTATTTCTCTCTCTCATTGTATGTAACTTGTTTCCCCTTTAATAGATATATTATTCTCTTTTAAATTTGGTCTCAATCATCACTTGTGCTTATAGTGTGTTTATATTAAAACTTTTAATTTATTCTATCTCAGTTCATATTTGTCTCGAATGTATGTTAGTTTAGCGGGCAAGGCCTGAGATGCTCTGATACCAAGTTGTCACACCCCAATTCCGCACTGTTCAGAATGGTGTGATGAACCGCTAGTAAACCAACGGTTCAACCAGGATCTCGAATGGCTATCCCCGTTTTATCCAAACTTTCACACATCCATAATCATAATCAGAGTAATACACAATAGCGGAAAATCTATAATAAAATGAACTGAGCAACTAAGATGATATCATTAATTTAGTAGCAAATTATTCTGTTTTCAACTGAGACATAAATATTTAAATATCAAATACAAGTCTCTATTAAATTCAATAAAAGAAACCTATAAAAATATCTAATCAAATACACACGAGTTGCACTTGCAAGAGGAGTCGTGTATATCCACTTCAGCTTCAGCTTCCATCACTGCCACATTCCCGTACGCAGACGCATTCATATAGTCTTCAACTGTGTAACCTGCATCATCAACTAAAAATATTCGACGTCGAGGGGTGAGCACACAACACGGCTCAGTGAGTAGCCAAAACAATGCAACATTACATATGCATGCACATCAATATATATCTTTGGTTTGGTTTGAAGTTTACAATATGCAATAGAAAGGTTGAGGTAGACAAAGGTCGCATTTATTGACTCCACCTCTATATACGAGTGTGTGACGTTACCTAAAGATCACGTTTATCGTCAACTCACATGCACCCAATCATGAACAATATATAACAAAGGTTACGTTTATTGCTATATAGTACCATACCAACACGTAAGCCCCTGTTGGCGAGGGCTGCAAACTGGGCTCGCAACTAACCGATCCTAATGCCAAACAGTGTATCCAAGGCCTCACCCTAGCATCCCTCAGAATGTCCATAGAGATAGAGCTAAGGCCCCCCGGTAGAGTCAGAGACTACAAGGACCGAGACCACCTCCCCTGATACTCTATGACATAATAGTTCTGCTAAAGTAATGGCGATACGACGATGCCAATGCACAAGACTTGAGTTAGAGATAGAGATAAAGTGTTGAGACTCGCCAAAGGTAAACGTTTATTGATGTTCTCATCACACCTCCCCTGATACTCGCTCGCATCAACCACATCAACCACACACATACAAGCACATGCCTATTCCTATCATCATCATCATCATCATGTTATAAACAATAAAGTAAATATGCATGAACAAATAATAGAAATATTGGATGGCATGCTGTATGAACATAACAATCATATTCGCATAGAATCAAACATAGCATAGGACTCAAGAAATAGAAAACAGTTTATTATTAACCAATTTAGTTTGGAGTTAAGGTTCCTCACCTTAGCTTGCTAATAGATATTTTTCCAAGCTTTAGAATCACCTCTACAGTATTATTATAATGCTAGCAAACCTAACAAAGTCGATAGAATTTAATTAGAATTAATTCTGAATTTAAAAACCATGCTGTTAACTGAGGGTCGATGCTCAGAATGCATAGGGTCGATGGGTTTATCGACCCTGTCCTCTGTCTGAACTTCCTGAATGGTGAGGGTCGATGGTCAGGGTGCATAGGGTCGATGGGTCTATCGACCCTGTGTGCGACCCTCTGTGCAATCAGGTCCAATTTCAAGCTTTTAATTCATTCTTCATGTTTGGGGTCCTATGGCTTGCTTCCATATTCCCTTAAACATTCATTCCATGGTCTGAAACCATGATTCATCCTCCTAGATGGCTTTCATGCATTATTCTAGGTTTTTCCATGACAACCTAACCATGGATGGATGGTTTGGGTTTCTCCGAAATCCTACACTCAACCATATCTAATCTAAGGTCTGTAGAAACTCATGGAATTGGTATCCATACTTGAGAAGACTACTTTTCTCTGGAAATTCTTCTCCTTTTTGCTAAGTCTTCTTCCTTGCCTCTTTTCTTCCTCTTTTCCTTCTTCTCTCTTTCTCTCAATTCAATTAGGGTTGTGAAAGGAGTGAAAGTGGCTTAGGGACGTCCTTTAAATAGAGTAGGAATGTCCTATAATAGTCCCATTGAGATTTGGAAAGAATCCCAATCGAAAATTAGGAAGTTCCCTAATTTCAGTTTCGGCAGTAAGTGAGGGTCGATTAGAGGGTCGATGATCCCGTCGACCCTGTGGTCTGACACTGTCCGACCCTCTATCCATCTTTCAGGGTCTGAGTTTCTAATTTGAGAGGGTCGACCCTGTTTAGCTGGGTATGCGACCCTTGCTCTATTTTAAGTGTTTTTGGGTCGATTTGATACCTGGGATCTCGCTCTCCTTTACGGCCTTGGTCCATTGACTCGACCATGATGGGTAAACCTGGTTCAAGGTGGTAAAATCGAGTTAGTTTGACACGGGTCTTACAATAGTAGCCTGATAGTTATTGTTATAAGCGAACTCAATCAGTGATAACTTTTCATCCCATGATCCTTTGAAGTCAATTACACATGCTCGAAGCATTTCTTCTAGAATCTGAATTGTACGCTCCGACTGTCCATCTGTCTATGGGTGGAATGCAGTACTAAACTTCAATGTTGTACCCATAGCCTTTTGCAATCCTTCCCAAAACTTTGAAGTAAATCGTGGATCTCTATCGGTCACAATACTTTCAGGTACACCGTGTAATCGCACAATGTTATCCACATACAGCTTAGCTAACCTCTACAGTGTATACTGGGGTCGTATCGGTATAAAGCGAGCTATTTTAGTCAGGCGGTCTACAATCACCCAAACTGCGTCTACAACTCGAAGAGTCAGTGGTAATCCTGTGACAAAGTCCATAGTGATGCAGTCCCATTTCCATGCTGGTTTCGGTAACGGTTGTAACAACCCTGCCGGTCTTTGTCGTTCAGCCTTTACTTTCTGACAATTTAGGCATTGAGACATGAACTTAGCTATATCTGCTTTCATTCCTCTCCACCAATATAGTTTTTTTAGAACATGATACATTTTTGTACTTCCTGGATGTATCGAATAGATGGTGGTGTGGGCTTTTTTCATCAATCGGTGTCTAATGTCTAACCTTTTTGTTTCGGGTACACATATTCTTCCTTTGTACTTCAGTACCTTTTCTTCGTCAATGGTGAACTCAGGGTTAGTTCTACCTTTCTTGATCTCTTCTTGTACCATCTTTAGGTAAGGGTCTGATTTGATAGCTGTCTTTACTTCATCAACTATATCCGGTATAATCTTTAATGCGGCGAATAAATTTGAAAACCAATGAATAAACCCTTGGTTGGCTGATCCATTTGGTGCATCTATCACAAACTGCTCATTACCGTGCTTGAATACCTTTCTGGTAGTACACATTGCGGCAGTTGTACTAACCTCTCCCTGAGATTTTATCATTGCCTTTCTACTCAACGCATCGGCTACTACATTAGCTTTCCCCAGATGATACTGGATATCACAATCATAGTCTTTCAATAGTTCCAACAATCTTCTTTGTCTCATATTCAACTCCTTCTGATTAAATAGAGAAGTAAGACTTTTATGGTCTGATTTAATCTGAAACTTCTCCCCGTACAGATAATGTCTCCATATTTTGACAGCATGTACTACTGCCTCTAGTTCCAAATCATGTGTAAGATAGTTCTTCTCATGTGTCTTCAGTTGCCTTGAGGCATAAGCAATTACTTGTTCTCCTTTCATAAGTACACATCCTAATCCCAGTCCTGACGCATTAGTATACAAGATAAATGGTTGTCCTGGAATCGGGATGTTCAAGATTGGAGCTGATATCAATCTAGCCTTCAAGGTTTGAAAACTCTTCTCGCATTTATCCGTCCAAACATACTTCTCGCCCTTCTTAGTCAAACTGGTAAGAGGTATGGTAATTCAGGAATAGTCTTCCACAAATCATCGATAATACCCAGCTAGACCCAAGAAACTTTTAATTTCTGCAACGCTCTTCGGTGCTTCCTACTTTACAATAGCCTCGATCTTGCTGGGACCCACTTTAATTTCTTTAGTGGATACTACATGGCCTAGAAATGCGACTTCCTTTAGCCAAAACTCACACTTTATAAATTTGGCGTAGAGCTTTTCCTTCCGTAGTCACTGCAGAGCGGCGTTTAGATTCTTCACATGCGTTTCCTCTTCCTTGGAGTAGACTAATATATCATCAATGAATACAATAATCGACATATCCAACATGTCGTGGAAAACCCGGTTCATAAGTTCTATAAATGTTGCTGGTGCGTTTGTCAATCCAAAAGACATGACCAAAAATTCATAATGTCCATATCTGGTCCTGAATACTGTCTTGGGGATATCACCATCCTTAATCTTCAGCTGATGGTAGCCTGACCGAAGATCAATCTTTGAGAACACTTTGGCACCTTGCAATTGATCTAGTAGGTCATCGATCCGAGGCAATGGGTACCGATTCTTGATTGTCAGTTTATTCAGTTCTCGGTAGTCTATACACAAGCGAATGCTACTGTCCTTCTTCTTCACGAATAATACTGGCGCTCCCCATGGTGATATGCTAGGTCGAATATAACCCTTGTCCAGTAGTTCTTGTAGTTGTACTTTCAATTCTTTTAGTTCAGTAGGAGCCATTCTATAAGGTGCTTTTGATACTGGTGCGGCTCCAGGTATAAGATCTATAACAAACTCCGTGGCTCGGTCGGGTGGTAATCCTGGTAATTCTCTAGGAAATACGTCGGGGTAGTCCCGCACGACATCAATATCTTCCATTCGTGGTGTTTCCTTGGTAAGGTCAACCACAGATACTAAATATCCGACTGCTCCTTTCTCAAGGCACTTTTTAGACTTTAGCACAGAGCGTATGAGCTTTCATTTACGGGGAAGTTTGGTTCCCACAAAACTAAATTCTGCTCCTTCTTTGTCTTTTAATGTTAGCTTCTTTTCAACGCATAATAGGTTCGCAGAATGCCGAACTAACCAGTCCATTCCCAAGATGACGTCAAAGTCTGCCATCTCAAGTTGGATTACGGTTGCATTTAAGGTCTTCTCGTCAATGAGAACTGGACATGGCCCATAACCTTTTTTTAACTCCACTTCTAACCCCATCGGTGACTGTACAAGTAGTTTGTAGTTTAATGTTTTGATGGGTAATTTCAGCTTCTTTCCAAATGACACAGATATAAAATAATGAGTAGCTCTTGAGTTAAAGAGTACTCTGGCGGGTATGCCATTTATAGGTACGATACCTGTGATTTATTTTAACTTAGTCTATATGCTCACACAATGTAATACAACTTAAAAGGTTTCAGTCATACCTGTGACCACATCGGGTGATGCGGCAGCATCCTCAGATGTAACAGTATAAACTCGTCCATGATGTAGCTGCTTCCTGGGATTAGGACACTCTCTTGCCCCGCTTGATTGCAGTTATAACATTTTGGACCTTCAGTATTTGGCTTTGGCTGCTGTTGAGCTACTGAGGTAGTCTTGGGTGCAGCGGTAAAACTTTGAGTACGGAAGGGTTTGTATGTCTTGTTATTACCTTTTTTGTATGAATTACCAGCTGGCCTTTTTATACCTTTGTTTTGGAGTAGAAAGCTCTCTTTCTGGCTCGACTCTTTAACTCGAGCAATTTGCACAGCTTCATTATAAATCTTCTTGTCTAGGCCCAGAACATGCTCCCTGATACTTCCTCTAAGTCCCGTGACAAACCTACGGGTCTTAGTGTCTTCCTCTTGCATGCTTAGTGGTGCGAAGAAAAACAGCTCTTCGGAACGCTACTGATAGGCATCCACTGTGATATAAACTCAGGAACTCCTTCTCCATAGAATCTTTAAAGCTTCAGGGAAAGTACTTCTCAAAGAAAGCTTCTTTATATATAGCCCAGGTCAATAGGGCGTGCTTGGTTATTAAATAGTCCTTTGTAGATTTCCACCAATGATGTGCATCACCTTTTAGCATGAAGGTGGCACATAATACCTTCTCCTCCTCTGTGATAGTCATCATGAGAAAATTTTTCTCCATTTTGTCGATCCAGTGTGCTGGCCAGAGTGGATCAGACAGTTTTCCATTGAACTCCTTAGGTTTCATCTTTAAGAATCTCTCGATGAGTCGAGAGTGATCCAGCTGGTTAGGAGCATATGCCCCATATATAGGTGGTGGATACTGAAAATTTCCCTGCACTACCTCAGGATGTGGTACTGGAATCTGTGCAGCTGGTGGTTGAGGTGTTGGGTGGTTACCCACCGGTGTTGCATTGCCTTGCCCAGCCGGCATAGGTGTAGTTTGTGCCGCCTGGAACATCATTCCCATCATTGCCTGCATATGGGTTTGCACGTGTTGCATTTGTTGAAGTTGTTGTGCCAGATTAATCACCACAGTAGTCAGTTCCGGTGGTGGGGGTGGCAAGTTAGTAGGATTTGCCGGAGCCGGTTTACTGGTGGTGCAACCTGCGGATTACCCTGTGCATTTATATTTTCTTGACTGGCTTCCTCCACGGGTGGTGGTGGTGGAACTGCGTTTCGGCTCTGCCTGCTTACTCTACGCCAACCATATTTTTCCTCTGATAATGGTGACGCCTAAAAATCATTAAAATACGTGAGGCAATCATTTATACTTAATGTAGATACACTAACCAATGTTATTTTCAAATTTTTCAGATCATTCTGTTAAAAATACTGTCTTTTCTATGCAGGGTCAATGGTATGTCCGACCCTAGGATCGATCCTGGGAATCACTGATTCTTACTGAGAGTCGGGGGTCGATGCAGGGGTCGATGGTATGTCTGACCCTAGGTTCGACCCCTGGTTTTTTGTCAGATTACCGAGAGTCGTGGGTCGATACGGGGGTCGATGGGTGGGTCGATGGTCCTGGTCGAATTCTCCGACCCCCGGACCAAAAATCAGATTTTTAAGGTATGATTCTGAGTTCATTTTCCATTCTTCCTCCTCCGTTTCTACTCGTCTCCTTCCTCTGAGTTGCTACAGTGCCAACTCTGCTACATTAGTCATTTGGGTTCCTTGTTTCGACGTCTACACCTTCCCTACATGTATGTATCTTACCTTTACATGTTTTTAGGTTTTCTTTTCTAGGTTTTCACCCGTATATCTTGTTTTCTTCAAATTAAACTTTTCCAGTCGTAAAAATTCGATTTTTATTGGGGGCTTTTGTTGTTGATGAGTCAATGGACGAAAGCCCTCAGAAACATTTGAGTTTCATCGGTTGGTTATCGAAAAACTCGAAATTTTCCCTTTTTGCCCTAAATTGTTAAGATTTTGAATTTCTCAAAATTTATTCAAATTGAATTCCGTTAGCTAGAATTTCCAACTGTATGAGTATTGCAGGATAGTTTAGAACCTACGTAAGTCCTCCTGCCCACGTGTATGGGTGAAAAGTGAGGCTTTTGGCCAACTTACGTCGTTATAATGTCAAAATTTTAGATTTTTCTACCTTACTAATCCATTATCTGTTTTTCCTTGTGGTTTGCAGATATTATGGCCCATACCAAGGTTCCTAGTGTTCGCAACCGTCTTCGCTTCCGTACCAACGAAGCTGAGGCACAATATGCCCGCTTTGCTCGTAAGAAGGTAGAGGGAGGCTGCAAAGTGGACTTGGCTGAGTTAGCCTTGTTCAATGTGGAGAGAGCCTTTGGTGACATGGGCTGGCTTCTGGTCAACACCTATGATGCCTGTACCTGCCCTGACTTGATACGCCAGTTCTATTGTAACCTCCAGGTGGTAGGGGATTACAATGATGTTGAGAGGGATAATGAGCTCCGGATCACTAGCTATGTCAAGGGAGTTGAGGTCTCCTTTGACTATCGGCAGCTAGCTGACCTGCTGGGTATTTCTTACAACGGCTCCTTCGTCTTCTGTGCCCCTGGAGTGCCCCAGTTCTTCTCATTACAGATGAGGGCTGAGATAGACCGTCAGCTCATCAGACCTGATCGCTGGGAGATGAAAGCGAGTTATCTTCTTCGAATCCGCGGGTGTACTGCAAGATCATTCAGCACAACCTGCTTCCGCAGAGTGGTCATTTTGAGTGGGTCTCCCAGCTGACTCAGTTTTTGTTGTATTGCATTTGTACTAGGCAGTCGGTCTGCCTACCTTACATCATCATGCAGACGATGATCAGTGCTACGTTGCCCAGTCATACTGGCAACTTGCCCTATGGACGTATAATCACTACGTTGCTTACCCGCCTGGGTGTAGATTTATTGGGTGAGAAGATTCAGGAGAAATCCTTCTCCTCCCCATTGGATTGGGATGCCATCTGTAAGATGGGCACGCGGGATGCCCAGGTCAGTGATGAGGAGAGGAACGCGATGGTACGCCCTCGCACTCGCGTGGAGATGGCTGACGCTGAGGAAGCAGCAGCAGCCGCTAGAGTTCATAGGGAGCCTGCTGGTGATGATGACCGTCTGTACATGGATGTGGACTCCATACCACCTCCTTCACCTAGACATGCTGCTGGAGCTAGTACTTCATATGCGGCTGGTCCTTCTCATGCGGCTGGTCCTTCACACCCACCTTCTGATATGATGGGGATATTACATGAGATCAGAGAGGCTTAGCACAGATTTGATTTGAGGATGGGGGAGTTACTAGACACTCAGCGTGTGAGAGTGGATGAGCTACTAGACGCCCAGTGCATATCGGACATGAGGATGGGAGAGCTCATAGATGCTCAGCGCCGGTCAGATATGTGGATGGAGGAGCTTTTGGGTGCTCAGCGCCTGACTGATCAGCGAGTGGCTGGTCTCATAGCTAGTCTTCAGACGACCCAGACTCAGGTAGCTTGGTTGACTAGAGTCTATGCGGAGGATTATGACAGAGACCGTGAGGCACCGCCTCCTCCTTCACCTCCAGGTTCATGATTGTATTTGTTTCCTTTCTTTGTACTACCGAGTAACTGTCCGGGTTGTGGACTGTACTCTGCTTTAGCTATTTATATACGTTTGTTTCTCTCTCATTGTATTTAAAATTCTTCTCCCTTTAATAGATGCATTATTCTCTTTTCAAATTTGGTCTCAAACATCACTTGTGCTTATAGTGTGTTAAGGTTTCGAGTTGGAACCTCTAGTCTCGGTCTCATCTCACAGCAAGCTGTGTGGTCTAGTTCACAATTCATCGTGAAGGTATGCTAGTTTAGCGGACAAGGCCTGAGATGCTCTGATACCAAGTTGTTACACCCCAATTCTGTACTATTCAGAATGGTGTGATGAACCATCAACAAACCAACGGTTCAACCAGGATCTCGTGTAGGCTATATCCGTTTTATCTAAACCTCATACATCCACATTCATAATCAGAGTAAATACACAATAGCAGAAGTCTTATAATAAAATGAACTGAGAAATCTAAATATGATAATCTTATTAAAATATCCAATTATGCTGTTTCAACAGAGACATAAATAAAATACCAATTACATGTCTTTACTAAATCCAAATAATTAAAATAAAATCTAATCGAATACGCATGAGTTGCACTCACAAGAGGTGTCATGCGTATCCACTTCATCTTCAACTTCAATCGCCGACATGTGGCCATACACTGGAGCATTGACATAATCTTCGATGGTAGTACCTGCATCATCAACTAAAAATATTCAACGTCGAGAGGGTGAGCACACATCATGGCTCAGTGAGCAAACAAAACAATGCAACAATACATATGCATGCATTCAATTCATATCTGTGGTCTGGTTTAAAGTTTGCAATATGCAATAGAAAGGGTTGGAGGTCAAAGGTTAATGTTTATTGACCCCTCCTCTATACACAGGGTGTGGAAGCCCACCCAAAGGTTAACGTTTATTGTCGTCCCCATCCACCCCACCATGAACATTGTACAACAAAGGTTAACGTTTATTGCTGTAGAATGCCATACCAACACATAAGCCCCTGCTGGCGAGGGCTTGCAAACTGGGCTCGCAACTAACTAATCCTAATGCCAAACAGTGTATCCAAGGCCTCACCCCAGCATCCCTCAGAACGCCCATAAAGATAGAGCTAAGGCCCCCCGGTAGAGTCAGAGACTAGAAGGACCGAGAGTACCTCCCCTGATACTCTACGACGTAATAGTTCTGCCAAAGTAATGGCGATACAACGATGCTAATGCACAAGACTTGATTTAGAGATAGAGCTAGAGTGTAAGACCTGTATCAAACTAACCCGGTCTTTCCACCTTGAACCAGGTCTATCCTTCATGGTCGAACCAAATGGATCACGTGCGTGAAGGAGATCACGATCCCAAGTATTAAACTGACCCAAAAATACTCAAAATAAGGGGAGGGTCGCATACCCAGCAAGGGAGGGTCGGACCCCCCAGTATAAAAGTCAGACCCCCATTTTTACATGGGGGGTCGGACATTTTAAGGACCAGGGGTCGAGGGGATCTCCGACCCCCCCTATCGACCCCCGGTAGTCGGTAAAAATAGTTCGAACCAAAAATTAGGAAACCTTTCTAATTTCAATGGGATTGCTTCCTAATCTCAATGAGACTTATTTTAGGAGTTTCTACTCTATAAATAGGACGTCCCTAAGCCTCTTTCACTCCTTTTACAACCCTAATTGGATTAAGAGAAAGAGAAGAGAAGGAAGAGAATGAGAAGAGAAGAAAAGTGGAGAAGAAGACCAAGGAGAAGGGATTCAGAGGAAGAAGCATACTTCTCAGGTATGGATACTATCTCCATGAATTTCTTAAGACCTTAGAGTAGATAATGAAGAGGGGATTATCTAGGAGGAACCCAAATCATCCATCCATGGTTAGGTTTTCATGAAAAACTATGGGGGAAATCATGAAAGCCATATAGGTGAATAAACCATGGTTCTAGGCCATAGAACATGTGTGGAATGGACTGTAGGAGCAAGCCATAGGACCCCAAACACGAAGAATGGACTGAAGGAAGAAAAATTGACAAAATCCACAGGGGGTCGCATGGGGGGTCGATGGCCAATCGACTCTACCAGACCCTGAGCATCGACCCCCAGTGTTCGGGAAGTCCAGAATAGGGGTGGTCGCACCCAGGGTCGATCAAGACTCCGACCCTAGCATCGACCCCCAGTCAGCAGCATGCTTTTTAAAGTTTGAATTAATTCTAATTAAATTCTATCGATTTGGTTAGGTTTTCTAGTGATATAATATCGATATATAGTTGATTCTTAAAGCTTGAAAGAGGACTTATGATCAAGTAAAAGTGAGGAAACAAGATCTAAACTAATTGGTTAATAACAAACTATTTTTATTTCTTGAGTCCAATGCTATGCTTGATTCTATGCGAATATGCTTGTAATGTGCATTCAACATGTCATCCAATATTTCTATTTATTATTCATGCATATTTACTTTATTGTTTATAACATGATGATGATGATGATGATGATGATAGGAATAGGCATGTGAATGTATGTGTATGGTTGGTGTACTTGATGCGATCGAGTATCTGGGGGGGTGTCATAGGTCGGGCCTCGGCACTCTAGCTCTATCTCTAACTCAAGTCTTGTGCATTAACATCGTCGTATCACCATTACTTTAGCAGACAGGGGAGGTGGTCTCGGTCCTTGTAGTCTCTGACTCTATCGGGGGGCCTTAGCTCTATCTCTATGGGCGTTCTGAGGGATGCTGGGGTGAGGCCTTGGATATACTATTTGGCATTAGGATTGGTTAGTTGCGAGCCTAGTTTGCAAGCCCTCGCCAGCAGGGGCTTAGGTGTTGGAATGACACTGTACAACGACAAACGTTAACCTTTGTTGTACAATGTTCATGGTAGGGTGGATGGGGACGACAATAAACGTTTACTTTTGGGCAGACTTCCACACCCTGTGTATAGAGGAGGGGTCAATAAACGTTAACCTTTGACCACCGAACCTTTTTATTGCGCATTGAAAACTTTAAACCAGACTAAAGATATGAATTGAATGCATGCATATGTATTGTTGCATTGTTTTGTTTGTTCACTGAGTCATGATGTGTGCTCACCCTCTCGACGTTGAATATTTTTAGTTGATGATGCAGGTATTACTGTCGAAGATTATGTCAACGCTCCAGTGTACGGGCAGATGGCGGCGATGGAAGTTGAAGACAAAGTGGATACACATGACTCCTCCTACGAGTGCAACCCATGCGTATTCGATTAGATTTTATTTTAATTATTTGGATTTAATAAAGACATGTAATTGATATTTATTTATGTCTTAGTTGATACAGAATAATTTTCTACTTAAATATGATTATCACGTCTAGATTTCTCAGTTCATTTTACTATAGGACTTCCGCTATTGTGTGTTTTACTCTGATTATGAATGTGGATGTATGAGGTTTAGATAAAACGGATATAGCCTACTCGAGATCCTGGTTGAACCATTGGTTTGCTAGTGGTTCATCACACCATTCTGAATAGTACGGAATTGGGGTGTGACAACTTGGTATGAGAGCATCTCAGGCCTTGTCCGCTAAACTAGCATACCTTCACGGTGAATTGTGACCTGAGATAGGATACAAGTAAAAACTGTAATATTAACACACTTTAAGCACAAGTGATGTTTGAGACCAAATTTGAAAAGAGAATAATGCATCTATTAAAGGGAGAATAATTTTAAATACAATGAGAGAGAAATGAACGTATATAAATAGCTAAAGCAGAGTACAGTCTACAAACCGGACAGTTACTCTGTAGTACAAAGAAAGAAAATAAATACAATCATGAAGATGGAGGTGAAGGAGGAGGCGATGCCTCACGGTCTCTGTCATAATCCTCAGCGTAGCCTCTAGTCAACCAGGCTACCTGAGTCTAGGTCGTCTGAAGACTAGCTGTGAGACCAGTGAACCGCTGATCAGTCACGCGCTGAGCACCCAAAAGCTCCTCCATACGCATATCTGACCGACGCTGAGCATCTATGAGCTCTCCCATCCTCATGTTCGATATGCGCTGGGCGTCTAGTAGCTCATCCACTCTCACATGCTGAGCGTCTAGTAACTCCCCCATCCTCAGATCAGATCTGCCCTGAGCCTCTCTGATCTCATGCAATATCCCCATCATATCAGAAGGTGGGTGTGAAGGACTAGCCGCATGAGAAGGACCAGCCGCGTAAGAAGTACTAGCTCCAGCAGCATGTGTAGGTGAGGTGGTGGTATGGAGTCCACATCCATGTACAGACGATCATCATCACCAGCAGGTTCCCCATGAACTCCAGCGGCTGCTGCTGCTGCCTCAGCGTCAGCCATCTCTACGTGAGTGCGAGGGCGCACCATCGTGTTCCTCTCCTCATTACTGACCTGGGCATCCCGCATGCCCATCTTGCAAATAGCCTCCCAATCCAGAGGCGATGAGAAGGATTTCTCCTGAATCTTCTCATCCAATAAGTCAACCCCCAGGTGGGTAAGCAAGGTAGTGATCATGCGTCTGTAAGGAAGGTTACGCGTGTGACTGGCAACATGGCACTGATCATGTTACGCATGATGATGTATGAAAGGCAGATAGGGTGCCTAGTGCATATACAGTATAGGAGATACTGGGTCAGCTGGGAGACCCTCTCGTAATGACCACTCTGTGGTATCAGGTTATGCTGAATGATCTTGCAGTATACCCGTGGATCAGAACGCAGATAACATGCCCTCATCTGCCAGTGATCAGGTCGGATGAGCTGACTATCGATCTCAGCCCTCATCTGTAGAGAGAAGAACTGGGGCTCTCCAGGAGCACAGAAAACCATGGGGCCAGCATAGGAAATGCCCAGTAGGTCGGCCAGCTGTCGATAATCAAATGAGATGTCAACTCCCTTGACGTAGCTCATGATGCGCAGCTCATCACCCCTCTCCACATCATTGTAATCCCACACCACCTGGAGGTTACAATAGAACTGGCATACCAAGTCAGGGTAGGTACAGGCGTCATAAGTGATGACAGGGAGCCATCCCATATCACCAAATGCTCTCTCCACATTGAACAAGGCTAACTCAGCTAAGTTCACCTTGCGACCTCCCTCTACCTTCTTGCGAGCGTAGTGAGCATACTGTGCCTCGGCTTCGTTGGAACGGAAATGAAGACGATCGCGAACTCTGGGTACCTTGGTATGGGCCATAATATCTGCAAACCACAAGAAAAAACAAATAATGGGTTAGTAGAGAGTAAAAATCCAAAATTTCGACATAATAACGATGTAAATTGGATAAAAGCCTCACTTTTCACCCATACACGTGGGCAGGAGGACTTACATAGATCCTAAACTAACTTGTGAGACTTAAATAGGCAGAAATTGCAACTAATTAGATTGAATTGCAAGAAATTTCAAGAAATTTAAAATTTCACCAAAATTAGGGCAAAAAGTGAAAATTTTGAGTTTCTCGATAACCAACCGATGAAACTCGAATATTTTTGAGGGCTTTCATCCATTGACTCACCAACAACAAAAGTCCCCAATAAAAATTGAATTTTTACGATTGGAAAAAGTTTAATTTGAAGAAAACGAGATATACGGGTGAAAACCTAGAAAAGAAAACCTAAAAACATGTAAAGGTAAGATACATACCTGTAGGGAAGGTGTAGGCGTCGAAACAAGGAACCCAAATGACCAATGTAGCAGAGTTGGCACTGTAGCAACTCAGAGGAAGGAGAAGAGTCGAAACGGAGGAGGAAGAATGGAAAATGAACTCATAATCAGACCTTAAAAATCTGATTTTTGGTCCGGGGGTCGGAGAATTCGACCAGGACCATCAACCCACCCATCGACCCCCATATCGACCCACAACTCTCGGTAATCTGACAGAAAACCAGGGGTCGAACCTAGGGTCGGACATACCATCGACCCCCGCATCGACCCCCTACTCTCGGTAAAAATCAGTGATTCCCAGGGTCGATCCTAGGGTCGGACATACCATTGACCCTGCATAGAAAAGATAGTATTTTTAACAGAATGATCTGAAAAATTTGAAAATAACATTGGTTAGTGTATCTACATGAAGTATAAATGATTGCCTCACGTATTTTAATGATTTTTAGGCGTCACCATTATCAGAGGAAAAATATGGTTGGCGTAGAGTAAGCAGGCAGAGCCGAAACGCAGTTCCACCACCACCACCCGTGGAGGAAGCCAGTCAAGAAAATATAAATGCACAGGGTAATCCGCAGGTTGCACCACCAGTAAACCAGGGTCAGGAAAATCCTATAAACTTTCCACCTCCACCGAAGCTGGCAAATGTGGTTATGAACCTAGCGTAACAGCTGCAACAAATGCAACAAGCACAGGCTTAAATGCAAGCAGCAATGAGAATGATGTTTCAGACAGCACATGCTACACCAATGCCGACTGGACAAACAAGTGCAGCACTGGTGGGTAACCACCCAACACCTCAAACACCTCAACCACCAGCTGCACAGATTCCAGTACCAGGTCTTGAAGCAGTTCAGGTTAATTACCAGTACCCACAACCTATGTTTGGGGAATACCCTCAAAATCAAATGGACCACTCCCGACTGGTCGAGCGATTCTTAAAGATGAAGCCCAAGGAGTTTAACGGTAAATCGTCTGATCTGTTATGGCCCACACATTGGATCGACGAGATGGAGAGGAATTTTCTAATGATGACTATTACAGAAGAAGAGAAGGTATTATGGGCCACCTTCATGCTAAAAGATGATGCACATCATTGGTGGAAATCTACTAGGGCCTACCTATTAACCAAGCACGCCCTATTGACCTGGGCTATATATAAAGAAGCTTTCTTTGAGAAGTACTTTCCCCGAAGCTTCAAAGATTCTATGGAGAAGGAGTTCCTGAGTTTATATCAGGGACAGATATCCGTGGATGCATATCAACAGCGTTATGATGAGCTATTTTTCTTTGCACCACTCAGCATGCAAGAAGAAGACACTAAGACCCGTAGGTTTGTCACGGGACTTAAAGGAAGCATCAGAGAGCATGTTCTAGGTTTGGAGAAGAAAATATATAATGAAGCTGTGCAAATTGCTCGAGTTATAGAATCGAGCCAGAAGGAGAGTTATTTCATGCAAAACAGAGGTATAAAAAGGCCAGCTAGAAATGCTTATAATGGAGGGAATAACAAAACTTTCAAACCCTTCCGTGCTCAAGGCTTTACTGCTGCACCCAAGACTACCCCAGTAGCTCAACAGCAGCCAAAGTCAAATACTGAAGGTCCAAAATGTTATAACTGCAATCAAGCGGGGCATATGGCAAGGGAGTGTCCTAAGCCCAGGAAGCAGCTACATCAAGGATGAGTTTATGTTGTTACATCTGAGGATGCTGCCGCATCACCCGATGTGGTCACAGGTATGACTGAAACCTTATAAGTTGTATTACATTGTGTGAGGATGTAAACTAAGTTAAAATAAATCACAGGTATCGTACCTATAAATGACATACCCGCAAGAGTACTCTTTGACTCAGGATCTACTCATTCTTTTATATCTGTGTCATTTGGAAAGAAGCTGAATTTACCCATCAAAACATTAGACTACAAACTACTTGTACGGTCACCGATGGGGTTAGAAGTGGAGTTAGAAAAAGGTTATGGGCCATGTCCAGTTCTCATTGGCGAGAAAACCTTAGATGCAACCTTGATCCAACTTGGGATGGCAGACTTTGATGTCATCTTGAGAATGGACTGGTTAGCTCGACATTCTGCGAACCAATTATGCGCCAAAAAGAAGCTAACATTTAAAGACAAAGAAGGATCAGAATTCAATTTTATGGGAACCAAACTTCCCCATAAATGCAAGCTCATACTCTCAGCACTAAAGGCTAAGAAGTGCCTTCAGAAAGGAGCAGTCGGGTATCTAGTATCAGTGGTCGACCTCACCAAAGAAGCACCATGGATGAAAGATATTGATGTCGTACGGGACTTTCCCGACGTATTTCCTGAGGACTACTAGGATTACCACCCGATCGAGCCACAGAGTTTGTGATAGATCTTAGACCTGGACCCGCACCAGTATCAAAAGCACCTTATCGAATGGCTCCTACTGAACTAAAGGAATTGAAAGTATAACTACAAGAACTACTGGACAAGGGTTATATTCGACCTAGTATATCACCATGGGGAGCGCCAGTATTGTTCGTAAAGAAGAAGGACGATAGCGTTCGATTATGTATCGACTATCGGGAGTTGAACAAACTGACAATCAAGAATCGATATCCACTACCTCGGATCGATGACTTGTTCGATCAGTTGCAAGGAGCAAAAGTATTTTCTAAGATTGATCTTCGCTCAAGCTACCATCAGTTGAAGATTAAAGATGGTGATATTCCTAAGACAACTTTCAGGACCAGATATGGACATTATGAATTCTTGGTCATGTCTTTTGGATTAACAAACGCACCAGCAACTTTCATGGAACTTATGAACCGGGTTTTCCACGATATGTTGGATACGTCGGTTATTGTATTTATTGATGATATATTTGTATATTCCAAGGACAAGGAAACCCATATTAAGAATCTAAACGCCACTCTACAGCGTTTAAGGAAAGAGAAGCAGTATGCCAAATTTACCAAGTGTGAGTTTTGGCTAAGTGAAGTTGCCTTCCTAGGCCATGTAGTATCCGCTGAAGGAATCAAAGTGAATCCCAGCAAGATCGAGGCTATTGTAAAGTGGGAAGCACCAAAGAGTGTTGCAGAAATTAGAAGCTTTCTGGGTCTAGCTGGTTGTTATCGACGATTTGTGGAAGACTATTCCCAGATTGCTGTACCTCTCACCAGTCTGACTAAGAAAGGTGAAAAGTTTGTGTGGATGGATAAATGCGAGAAGAGCTTCCAAACCTTGAAGACCAGATTGATATCCGCTCTGATTTTGACTATTCCTGTTCCAGGACAGCCATTTGTCTTGTACACTGATGCGTTAGGATTAGGATTAGGATTAGGATGAGTGCTTATGCAAGGAGAACAAGTAATTGCTTATGCCTCAAGGTAGTTAAAGATACATGAGAAATTATCCCAATCATGATTTGGAGTTAGCGGCAGTAGTACATGCTATCAAGATATGGAGACATTACCTATACGGAGAGAAGTTCCAGATTAAATCGGACCACAAAAGTCTTACTTATCTATTTAATCAAAAGGAGTTGAATATGAGACAAAGAAGATGGCTGGAAATATTGAAAGACTATGATTGTGATATCCAGTATCATCCGGGGAAAGCTAATGTAGTAGCGGATGCATTGAGTAGAAAGGCAATGATAAAATCTCAAAGAGAGGTTAGCACAACTGCAACAATGTGTACTACTGGAACGGCATTAAATCATGGCAATGAGCAGTATGTGATAGATACAATGGATGGATCAGCCAACCAAGGGTTCATTTATCGGTTTTCCAATATGTTCGGTGCATTGAAGATTATACCGGATATAATTGATGAAGTGAAGACAGCTATCAAATCAGACCCTTACTTGAGAACGGTACAAGAAGACATCGAAAAAGGTAGAACTAACCCTGAGTTCACCTTGGACAAAGAGAAGGTATTGAAGTATAAAGGAAGAATATGTGTACCCGAAATAGAAAGTGTGGACATTAGACACCGACTGATGAAAGAAGCCCATACCACCATCAATTCGATACACTTGGGAAGTACAAAAATGTATCATGATCTAAAGAAATTATATTGGTGGAGAGGAATGAAAGCAGACATAGCTAAGTTTGTGTCTCAATGCCTAAATTGTTAGAAAGTAAAGGCTGAACGACAAAGACCCGTAGGACTGTTACAGCCGTTACCAGAACCAGCATGGAAATGGGACTGCATCACTATGGACTTCGTCACAGGGTTACCATTGACTCCTCGAGTAGTTGACGTAGTTTGGGTGATTGTAGATCGCCTGACTAAAACAGCTCGCTTTATACCAATACGACCTCAGTATACATTAGAGAGGTTAGCAAAGCTGTATGTGGATAATATTGTTCGATTACACGATGTACCAGAGAGCATTGTGTCCGATAGAGATCCACGATTTACTTTCAAGTTTTGGGAAGGATTGCAAAAGGCTATGGGTACAACATTGAAGTTTAGTACTACATTCCATCCATAGACAGATGGACAGTCAGAGCGTACAATTCAGATTCTAGAAGATATGCTACCAGCATGTGTAATTGATTTTGAAGGATCATGGGATGAAAAGTTAGCACTGATCGAGTTCGCTTATAACAATAGCTATCAGGCTACTATACAGATGTCACCCTATGAAGCACTATATGGCAGAAAGTGTCGAACTCCTTTTTTTTGGAATGAAGTTGGGGAACGTAGTCTCGTTGGACCAGAATTTGTTGAGGAGACTTGTCAAGTGGTCGACATTATTAAAGAAAGAGTGAGAACAGCTCAGAATCATCAGAAGGAATAAGCAGATACTCGATGCAGAGATCTTGAGTTCGTCGTGGGTGATAAAGTATTCTTAAAAGTATCGCCTATGCGAGGATTGAAACGGTTCAGACAGTAAGGGAAACTAAGTCCAAGTTATGTTGGGCCATATGAGATCTTAGCCAAATGTGGAAAAGTGGCTTACCAGTTAGCACTACCACCATCTATGTCAAGTGTGCATGACGTATTTCATATTTCCTTATTGAAGAAGTATGTTAAAGATCCAACGCACGTTCTGACAGTAGATCTGCCTGATTTAACTGATGATTTTACATTTGAAGTAACACCAACTGAAATCACCAGTCGAAAGGTTCAACGACTACGCAATCGAGATATCTTTTATGATAAGGTCACTTGGAGAAGTAGAGACATGGAAGAAATTACATGGGAAGAAGAGAAAGCTATGCGAAACCAATACCCTCATTTATTCGACTCAGAAGGTATGAAAAATTTTGGGGACAAAATTTTTATAAGTAGGGGGGAGTTGTAAGACCTGTATCAAACTAATCCGGTCTTACCACCTTGAACCAGGTCAACTCATCATGGTCGAACCAAATGGATCACGTGCGTAAAGGAGATCACGATCCCAGGTATTAAACTGACCCATAAACACTCAAAATAAGGGGAGGGTCACATACCCAGCAAGGGAGGGTCGGACCCCCCCCAGTATAAAAGTCAGACCCCCAGTTTTACATGGGGGGTCGAACATTTTAAGGACCAGGGGTCGACGGGATCTCCGACCCCCCTATCGACCCCCGATAGTCGGTAAAAATAGTCTGAACCAAAAATTAGGAATCCTTCCTAATTTCAATGTGATTCCTTCCTAATCTCAATGGGACTTATTTTAGGAGTTTCTACTCTATAAATAGGACGTCCCTAAGCCTCTTTCACTCCTTTTATAACCCTAATTGGATTGAGAGAAAGAGAAGAGAAGGAAGAGAAGGAGAAGAGAAGGAAAGTGGAGAAGAAGACCAAGGAGAAGGGATTCAGAGGAAGAAGCATACTTCTCAGGTATGGATACTATCTCCATGAATTTCTTAAGACCTTAGAGTAAATAATGAAGAGGGGATTATCTAGGAGGAACCCAAATCATCCACCCATGGTTAGGTTTTCATGAAAAACCATGGGGGAAATCATGAAATCCGTATAGGAGAATAAACCATGATTTTAGGTCATAGAACATGTATGGAATGGACTGTAGGAGCAAGCCATAGGATCCCAAACATGAAGAATGGACTGAAAGAAGAAAAATTGACAAAACCCACAGGAGGTCGCATGGGGGGTCGATGGCCAATCGACCCTACCAGACCCTGAGCATCGACCCCCAGTGTTCGAGAAGTTTAGAATAGGGGTGGTCGCACCCAGGGTTGATCAAGACTCCGACCCTAGCATCGACCCCCAGTTAGCAGCATGCTTTTTAAAGTCCGTATTAATTCTAATTAAATTCTATCGATTTGGTTAGGTTTTCTAGTGATATAATATCGATATATAGTTGATTCTTAAAGCTTGAAAGAGGACTTACGATCAAGTAAAGGTGAGGAAACAAGATCTAAACTAATTGGTTAATAACAAACTATTTTTATTTCTTGAGTCCAATGCTATGCTTGATTCTATGCGAATATGCTTGTAATGTGCATTCAACATGTCATCCAATATTTCTATTTATTGTTCATGCATATTTACTTTATTGTTTATAACATGATGATGATGATGATGATAGGAATAGGCATGTGAATGTATGTGTGTGGTTGGTGTACTTGATGCGAGGGAGTATCAGGGGGGGTGTCATAGGCCGGGCCTCAGCACTCTAGCTCTATCTCTAACTCAAGTCTTGTGCATTAGCATCGTCGTATTGCCATTACTTTAGCAGAACTATTACGTCGTAGAGTATCAGGGGAGGTGGTCTCGGTCCTTGTAGTCTCTGACTCTATCAGGGAGCCTTAGCTCTATCTCTATGGGCATTCTGAAGGATGCTGGGGTGAGACCTTTGATACACTGTTTGGAAATAGGGTTGGTTAGTTGCAAGCCCAGTTTGCAAGCCCTCGCCAGCAGGGCTTACGTGTTGGTATGGCACTGTACAGCAATAAACGTTAACCTTAGTTGTACAATGTTCATGGTAGGGTGGATGGGGACGACAATAAATGTTAACCTTTAGGTGAACTTTCACACCCTGTGTATAGAGGAGGGGTCAATAAACGTTAACCTTTGACCACCGGACCTTTCTATTGTGCATTGCAAACTTTAAACCAGACTAAAGATATGAATTGAATGCATGCATATGTATTGTTGCATTATTTTGTTTGCTCACTGAGCCATGATGTGTGCTCACCCTCTCGACGTCGAATATTTTTAGTTGATGATGCATGTATTACCGTCGAAGATTATGTCAACGCTCTAGTGTACGGGCACATGGCGGTGATGGAAGTTGAAGATGAAGTGGATACGCATGACTCCTCCTGCGGGTGCAACTCATGCGTATTCGATTAGATTTTATTTTAATTATTTGGATTTAGAAAAGACATGTAATTGATATTTATTTATGTCTTTGTTGATACAAAATAATTTTCTACTTAAATATGACTATCACATCTAGATTTCTCAGTTCATTTTACTATAAGACTTCCACTATTGTGTATTTTACTCTGATTATGAATGTGGATGTATGAGGTTTAGATAAAACGGATATAGCCTACTCGAGATCCTGGTTGAACCGTTGGTTTGCGAACGGTTCATCACACCATTCTGAATAGTACGGAATTGGGGTGTGACATAAAGTGCTGAGGCCCGGCCTATGACACTCCCCCTGATACTCGCTCGCATCAAGTACACCAACCACACACATACATTCACATGCCTATTCCTATCATCATGGTCATTATCATGTTATAAAAAATAAAGTAAATATGCATGAACAATAAATATAAATATTGGATGACATGTTGAATGCACATTACAAGCATGTTCGCCTAGAATCAAGCATAGCATTGGACTCAAGAAATAAAAATAGTTTATTACTAACCAATTAGTTTAGGTCTTGTTTCCTCACCTTAGCTTGCTAGTAGATCATCTTTCTAGCTTTAAGAATCACCTTTATATTGATATTATATTGCTAGAAGACCTAACAAAGTCGATAGAATTTAATTAGATTTTATTCCAATTTTTTCAACTTGCTGTTAACTGGGGGTAGCAGGACGGGTCGATGCTAGGGTAGCAGTATACTGCGACCCCCTATAGTAGGGTCGATGCCACCTTTTGGTCCATTCTCTCTTGTTTGAATCCTATGGCTTCCTTTCATAGTCCATTCCATACACTTCCTATGGTTTAGAACTACTCTTTACATATCATATGGTTTAGTTGATCTCCTCCATGGTTTCCATAGAAACATAATCATGGATTGATGGTTTGGGGTTTCTCCTACATCATAATTTTCTCATTAACTATTCTAAGTCTCACAAAATCCATAGAATTAGTATTCTTACCTGACAAGAGTACTCTTTCTTTGAAACTCTTCTCTTTTTACCTTCTTCTCTACTTTCCTTCTCTTTTTCTTCTCTTCCTTCTCTTCTCTTTCTCTCAATTCAATTAAGGTTCTAAAAGGAGTGAAAGAGGCTTAGGGACGTCCTTTATATATAGTAGAAACTCCAAAAATAAGCCCCTTTGATATTAGGAAAGAGCCCAACCGAAATTAGGAAAGTTTCCAAATTTCTATTTCTGGCGGCAACTGGGGGTCGATGATCCCGTCGACCCCTGGTTTTAAAATGTCCGACCCCCGGTTAAAAACTGAGGGTCTGACTTTTTGTACTGGGGGTCTGACCCCACCTCACTGGGTGTGCGACCCTCGCCCCTTTTTGAGTGTTTTTGGGTTAGTTTAATACCTGGGATCACGATCTCCTTCACACACTTGGTCCATTTGGCTCGACCATGATGGGTAGACCTGGTTCAAGGTGGTAAGACCAGGTTAGATTAACACGGGTCTTACAGGTAGGGTCGATTCCCAATCGATCCCACGTGTGAACCCCCGTGGTTTGAGTCAAGAATTTCATCCTACAGTCCATTCTTTCATGTTTGGGTCCTATGGCTTACTTCCACCATCCATTCTATGCTTGTTCTATAGCTTAAAACTCTAGGTTTCTTCCTTACTTTGCCTACCATGATTCTCTCCATGGATTTCATTGAAATCCTCCCATGGATGGATGATTTGGGTTTCTCCGAGACCATACCCTCTTCATGAACTATTCTAAGGTCTTAAATCATTAATGGAAACATACCCATACCTTAGGTTTGCTGAGATTCAGAGGTTTCTCTGAATTATTCTCTTTAGTCTTCTTTTCTAACTTTCCTTCTCTTCTCTTTATCTTCTCTTTCTCTCACTTTCAATTAGGATTTCAAAAGGAGTGAAAGAGGCTAAGGGACGTCCTATTTATAGAGGAGAACCTCCCAAAATAGGTCCCATTGAGATTAGGAAAGAATCCCCTTGAAATTTGGAAAGTTTCCTATTTACGGTTTTTGTCAGCAAAGAGGGGGTCGATGAGGGGGTCGGAGATCCCGTCGACCCTCAAGTCCAAATTATCCGACCCTCGGTCAAATTTTCAGGGGTCTGACTCCCTAATGAGGGGGGTCCGACCCTGCCTATTTGGGTATGCGACCCTGCCCCCTATTTTACTATTTTTGGGTCAGTTTAATACCTGGTCTCGCTATTTTCTTCGCGCACTTGGTCCATTTGGCTCGACCATGATAGATAGACCTGGTACAAGGTGGTAAGACCGGTTAGTTCGATACGGGTCTTACAACTCCCCCCTGCTTATAAAAATTTTGTCCTCGAAATTGTATATACCTTCCGAGTCAAATAGATGAGGGTATTGCTTTCGCATAGCATTCTCTTCTTCCCATGTGATTTCTTCTATATCTCTGCTTCTCCAGGTGACCTTAACATAATAAATGTCATAGTTGCATAGTCGTTGTATCTTTCGGCTGGTGATTTTAGTTGGTGCTACTTCAAATGTTAAATCATCAGTTAAATCAGGTAGATCTACTGTTAATACGTGCGTTGGATCTCTGACATACTTCTTCAATAAGGAGATATGAAATACATCATGCACACTTGACATAGATGGTGGTAGTGCTAACTGGTAAGCCACTTTTCCACGTTTAGCTAGAATCTCATATGGTCCGACATATCTCGAACTTAGTTTCCCTTTCTGTTCTAACCGTTTCAAACCTCGCATAGGTGACACTTTAAGGAATACCTTATCACTTATGGCGAATTCAAGGTCTCGACGTCTAGTATCTGCATATTGCTTCTGACGATTCTGAGCCGTTCTTACTCTTTCCTTGATAATGTCGACTACTCGACAAGTCTCTTCAACATATTCTGGTCCAACAATACTACGTTCTCCAACTTCATTCCAAAACAAAGGAGTTCGACACTTCCTGCCATACAGTGCTTCATAGGGTGACATTTGTATAGTAGCCTGATAGCTATTGTTATAAGCGAACTCAATCAGTGGCAACTTTTCATCCCATGATCCTTTAAAATCAATTACACAAGCTCGGAGCATGTCTTCTAGAATCTGGATGGTGCGCTCCGATTGTCCGTCTATCTGAGGATGGATTGCAGTACTGAACTTCAATGTTGTACCCATAGCCTTCTGCAATCCTTTCCAAAACTTTAAAGTAAATCGTGGATCTCTGTCGGACACAATACTTTCAGGTACACTGTGTAATTTGACAATGTTATCCACATACAACTTAGCTAACCTCTCCAGTGTATACTGAGGTCGTATAGCTATAAATCGAGCCGTTTTAGTCAGTCGGTCTACAATCACCCAAACTGCGTCAACTACTCGGGGAGTCAATGGTAACCCTGTAACGAAGTCCATAGTGATGCAGTCCCATTTCCATGCTGGTTCCGGTAACGACTGTAACAGTCCTGCTGGTCTTTGTCGTTCAGCTTTCACCTTCTGACAATTTAGGCATTGAGTCACGAACTTGGCTATATATACTTTCATTCCTCTCCACCAATATAATTTCTTTAGGTCATGATACATTTTTGTACTTCCAAGGTGTATCGAATAGGCGGTGGTATGGGCTTCCTTCATTAGTCGGTGTTTAATGTCCAAACTTTCTGTTTCAGGTACACATATTCTTCCTTTGTACTTCAGTACCTTTTCATCATCTAAGGTGAACTCAGGAATAATCCTACCTTTTTCGATGTCTTCTTGTACCGTTCTTAGATAAGGGTCTGATTTAATCGCTGTTTTTACTTCATCAAGTATATCGGGTACAATCTTCAACGTGGTGAACATATTTGCAAACCGATGGATAAACCCTTGGTTGGTTGATTCACCCGGTGCATCTATCACAAACTGCTCATTACCATAGTTGAATACTTTTTCGGTAGTACACAGTGCAGCAGTGGTGCTAACCTCCCCTTGAGATTTTATCATTGCCTTTGTACTCAGTGCGTCAACAACCACATTAGCTTTTCCCGGATGATACTGGATATCACAATCATAGTCTTTCAATAGTTCCAGCCATCTTCTTTGTCTCATATTCAACTCCTTCTGATTAAAGAGGTAAGTAAGACTCTTATGATTTGATTTAATCCGAAATTTCTCTCCGTAGAAGTAATGTCTCCATATTATGACAGCATGTACTACTGCCGCTAATTCCAAATCATAAGTGGGATAGTTCTTCTCATGTGTCTTCAATTGTCTTGAGGCATAAACAATTACTTGTTCTCCTTGCATAAGTACACATCCTAATCCCAATCCTGACGCATCAGTGTACAAAATAAATGGCTGTCCTGGAATCGGAATAGTCAAGATTGGAGCAGATATCAATCCAGCCTTCAATGTTTGGAAACTCTTTTCGCATTTATCAGTCTAAACAAACTTTTTACCCTTCTTAGTTAAACTAGTGAGAGGTACGACAATTCGGGAATAGTCTTCCATAAATCGTCGATAATACCCAGCTAGACCTAAGAAACTTCTAATTTCTGCAACGCTCTTCGGTGCTTCCCACTTCACAATAGCTTCGATCTTGCTAGGATCCACTTTAATTCCTTCAGCGGATACAACATGGCCTAGGAAAGCGACTTCCTTTAGCCAAAACTCACACTTTGTAAATTTAGTGTAGAGTTTCTCCTTTCGTAATCACTGTGGAGCGGCGTTTAGATTCTTAATATGAGTTTCCTTGTCCTTAGAGTAGACCAATATATCATCAATGAATACAATAACCAACGTATCCAACATATCGTGGAATACCCGATTCATAAGTTCCATAAAGGTTGCTGGTGCGTTCGTCAATCCAAAAGACATGACCAAAAATTCATAATGTCCATATCTGGTCCTGAATGCTGTCTTGGGAATATCACCGTCCTTAATCTTCAACTGATGGTAGCCTGACTGAAGATCAATCTTGGAGAACACTTTGGCACCTTGCAACTGAGCGAACAGGTCATCGATCCGAGGCAATGGGAAATGATTCTTGATTGTCAGTTTATTCAGTTCTCGATAGTGTATATACAGTCGAACGCTACCGTCCTTCTTCTTTATGAGTAATACTGGCGCTCCCCATGGAGATATGCTAGGTCGGATGTAGCCCTTGTCCAGCAGTTCTTGTAGTTGTACTTTTAATTCCTTCAGTTCAGTAGGAGCCATTCGATAAGGTGCTTTAGATACTGGTGCGGCTCCGGGTATCAGATCTATAACAAACTCTGTAGCACGGTCAGGTGGTAGTCCTAGCAGTTCTTCAGGAAATACATCTGGATAGTCACGCATGACATCAATATCCTCTATTCATGGTGCTTCTTTGGTAAGATCGACCGTAGATTCTAGATACCCAACTGCTCCTTTCTCAAGGCACTTCCTACCCTTTAATGCAGAGAGTATGAGCTTTCGTTTACGGGGAAGTTGGTTCCCGCAAAACTAAACTCTGCTCCTTCCTTGTCTTTAAATGTAAGCTTCTTTTCGGCACATAATAGGTTTGCAGAATGCCGAGCTAACCAGTCCATTCCCAAGATGATGTCAAAGTCTGCCATCTCAAGTTGGATCAAGGTTGTATCCAAAGTTTTCTCGTCAATAAGAACTGGACATGGTCCATAACCTTTTTCTAATTCCACTTATAATTTCATAGGCGATCGTACAAGCAGTTTGTAGTCTAAGGATTTGAGGGGTAGATTTAACTTCTTTCCAAATGACACAGATATAAAAGAATGAGTAGCTCCTGAATCAAAGAGTACTTTGGCAGGAATGCCATTAATAGGTACGATACCTGTGATTTGTTTTGATTTAGTCTACATGCTCACATAATGTAACACAAAATGATAAGATTCAGGTCATACCTGTGACCACATCAGGCGATGTGGCAGCATCCTCAAATGTAACCGCGTAAAATCTTCCTTGTTGTAGTTGCTTATTGGGCTTAGTATACTCTCTTGCGACATGCCCTACTTGATTGCAGTTAAAACATCTTATTCCTTCACCATTTTGCTTTGGTTGCGGTGGGGCTGCTGAAATGGTCTTGGCTGCAGCATTGAAGCTTTGAGTATGGAAGGGTTTGAATACCTTGGTGTTCCCTCCATCGTAAGAATTTCCATTTGGCCTTTTGATTCTCCTATTTTGAGCAAAGTAGCTCTCTTTCTGGCTCGACTCTATCACTCAAGCAATTTGTACAACTTCATTGTAGATTTTCTTCTCAAGTCCCAGAACATGTTCACGTATGCTTCCCCTAAGTCCCATGATGAATCTTCGGGTCTTTGTATCTTCCACTTGCATACTGACTGGTGCAAAGAAGAACAACTCCTCATAACGCTGTTGATATGCATCGACAGTCATCTGCCCCTGATATAAACTCAGGAACTCCTTCTCCATGGAATCTCTGAAATTCCTAGGAAAATACTTCTCAAAGAATGCCTCCTTATATATATCCCAAGTTAATTGGGTGTGCTTTGTCATCAGATACATCCGTGTGGACTTCCACCAGTGGTGTGCATCGCCTTTCAGCATAAATGTTGCACACAATACTTTCTCTTCTTCATTCACGGTCATCATCATGAAATTTCTTTTCATCTCATCGATCCAGTGTGCTAGCCACAACCGATCAGTTCGCTTACCACTGTACTCCTTGGGCTTCATCTTCAGAAAATGCTCAACTAGTCTGGAGTGGTCTAGTTGATGAGGGATATAAGCCCCATACATAGGTGGTTGGTATTGATATCCACCTGGAGCTACTTCAGGGTTTTGTACTTGAGCCTGCATGATGGGAGTCTGAGGTGCGTGCGGTACTGTGTTACTTCCCCCTGGTACTGTGCTTGCCTATCCTACTAGCATCGATGTCGTCTGTGCAGCTGGAAAAGCCATGCCTATGGCAGCTTGTATAGTAGCTTGTACCTATTGTATTTGCTGCAGCTGTTGTGCCAAGTTCATTACGGCTATAGCCAGGTCTGTAGGTGGAGCTGGCAGATTTGTAGGATTTGTCTGCCCATTAACTACGGACGGTGCCGTGTTCAGGTTCTCCTGTGTTTCAGGGTGTATATGGCTGTCTTCCTCCACAGGTGGTGGTGGTGGAATAGAGTTACGACTTTGTCTGGTCACTCTGCGTCCAACCATTATCTATTCTGGTAGTGGGAATGCCCAAAATTCATAGAATATGTGAGGCAATCATTATATACTTCATTCTCATATTTAAATCCACTAATCAATGATATTTTCAAATTTTTCAGATCATTCTGTCAAAAATACTGTATTTTCCATCGCAGGGTCGATGATGGGGGTCGATGGATGTCCGACCCTAGGGTACGCGACCCTGAGAATCACTGATACTTACTGAGAGCCGAGGGTCAATGAGGGGGTCGGAGGGATGTCCGACCCTGGGATCGACCCCTAGTTCTCTGTCAGATCACCGAGAGCCGAGGGTCGATGAGGGGGTCGGGGGGAGGGTCGGATGTTTTGGTTGAAATCTCCGACCCACGGACTAAAAATCAGGTTTTTAATCTCGATTTTGAATCCATTT
The DNA here is from genome assembly GCA_028583415.1 of Protea cynaroides. Taxonomy (NCBI): domain Eukaryota; kingdom Viridiplantae; phylum Streptophyta; class Magnoliopsida; order Proteales; family Proteaceae; genus Protea; species Protea cynaroides. Next base: position 32,204,332 of record CM053274.1, read on the forward strand.
CTCATTCTTTCTCCTCCTTTCCGACTCGGCTCGTTCCACTGAGTTGCTACAGTGACAACTCTGACCCATTGGTGATTTTTGCTTCTCTTTTCGATGTCTACTCCTCTTCTACAGGTATGTTCTCTACGGTTTCATGTTTTTAGGGTTTCTTAACTAGGTTTTTGCTCATTTATATCGTTTTCTTAAAATTAAACTTTTTCCAACCATAAAAATTTGATTTTTATTGGGGGCTTTTGTTGTTGGTGACTCAATGGACGAAAGCCCTCAAAAATATTTGAGTTTCATCGGTTGGTTATCGAGAAACTTAAAATTTCCCATTTTTGCCCTAATTTGTCAAGATTTTTGAATTTCTTGAAATTTCTTCAAATTCAATCTCTTTAAATAAAATTTCCAAGTGTATGAGTCTTACAGGATCATTTAGAATCTATATAAGTCCTCCTACCCACGTGTATGGGTGAAAAGTCAGGCTTTTGACCAATTTATGTCGTTATAATGTCGAAATTTTTGGGTTTTTCATCTTCACAAAGCCAGTATCTGTTTTTCTTTGTTTTTGCAGATAGTATGGCTCGTACCAAAGTACCCAGGGTTCATGACCTAGTCCGCTTCCGTTCTAACGAGGCTGAGGCACAATATGCCCACTATGCTTGTAAGAAGGTAGAGGGAGGTCGTCGAGTAGACTTGGCTAGCCAGGCCTTGTTTGAAGTGGAGAGAGCTTTTGGTGACATGGGCTGGCTTCCTGTGATCACCTACGATGCTTGTACTCATCCAGATTTGGTGAGACAGTTTTATTGTAATCTCCAAGTTGTGGGGGATTACAATGATACTGAGAGGGGTAGAGAGCTCAGGATCACTAGCTACGTCAAGGGAGTTGAGGTTTCCTTTGATTATCGGCAGCTAGCGGATCTGTTGGGCATTTCATACGATGGCCCCTTGGTATTCTGTGCTCCCGAAGAGCCCCAGTTCTTTTCATTGGAGATGAGGGCTGAGATTGACCGTCAGATCATCAGAGAGGATCGCTGGGAGATGAAAGCAATCTACCTACGTCAAGAGCCACGGGTGTACTGTAAGATCATTCAGCACAACCTGATACCTCAGAGTGGGCACTACGAGAGGATCTCCCAGTTGACCTAGTTCTTGTTGTACTGAATCTGCACTAGGCAGCCTGTCTGCCTCCCTTATATCATTATGCGGACGATGATCAGTGCCACATTGCCCGGTCATGTTGGCAACCTGCCTTATGGACGCATGATCACTACGCTACTTAACCGCCTGGGTGTTGACTTGGTGGATAAGAGGATTCAGGAGAAATCCTTCTCATCACCTCTGGATTGGGAGGCCATCTGTAAGATGGGCATGCGGGATGCTCAGGTCAGCGACGATGAGAGGAATGCTCTGGTGCGTCCGCATACTCGAGTGGAGATGGCTGACGCTGAGGCAGCAGCAGCAGTCGCTGGAGCAGGGGTTCATGGGGGTGATGATGATCGTTTGTACATGGATGTGGATTCCATACCTCCTCCATCACCTACACATACTACGGGAGCTGGTCCTTCTTATGCAGCTGGTCCTTCACATGCAGCTGGTCCTTCACATGCAGCTGGTCCTTCACACTCACCTTCTGATGACATGATGGGGATACTGCATGAGATTCGAGAGGCTCAGCGCCTGTTTGATCTGAGGATGGGAGAGCTTCTACATGCTTAGCGCATGTCGGATGTGAGGGTAGGAGAGCTTCTAGATGCTCAGCGTGTGACTGATCAGCGGGTGGCTGATCTCACAACTAGTCTTCAGACGACCCAGACTCAGATAGCTTGGTTGACTAGAGTCTATGCTGAGGATTATGACAGAGACCGTGAGGCACCGCCTCCCCCATCACCTCCAGTTTCCCAATGTATTTTCTTTTTATTATTTTTCTTTTTGTACTTCAGAGTAACTGTCCGGGTTGTAGACTGTACTCTGCTTTAGACTTGTGTATATACGTTTGTTCTACTTTCGAGTGTATATAAATTTGTTTCTCATTTAATAGATGCATTATTCTCTTTCAATTTTTGTCTCAAACAACACAGATGCTTACGGTGTGTTATTATTACAGCTTTTAAATTTTTATCCTATCTAAGTTCACAAACTTTTGTGGTAGTATACTGGTTTACAAGACAAGGCCTGAGAGCTCTGATACCAAGTTGTTACACCCCAATTTTGCACTATTCAGAAATGGTGTGATGAACCGCTAATAAACCAACAGTTCAACCAGGATCTCTAATAGGCTGTGTCCTTGTAAACTAAACCATACACATCCACAACCATAATCAGAATAAATACACAATAGCGGAAGTCTTAATATTAAATGAACTGAGGATATTAAATGAACTGAGGAATCTAACTGTGATAATCATAAATAAAATATCAAATTATGTTGTATTAATCGATACATAAGTAAATAAAATATCAATTACATTTCCTTAATAGTTCAAATAAAAATCTAATAAAAAATGCATGAGTTGCACTCGCATGAGGAGTCATGCATCTCCACTATGTCTTCAGCCTCCATTGCAGTGAAGCGTTCATATAATCTTCCACAGTGGTACCTGCATCATCAACTAAAAATATTCGACGTCGAAAGGGTGAGCACACATCACGGCTCAGTGAGCAAACAAAACAATGCAACAAACATATGCAAGCATTTAATTCATATTTGTGGTCTGGTGTATAAGTTTACAATGTGCTATAGAAAGGTTCGGTGGCTGCCTCACCTCTATACACGAGTGTGTGAAGTTTCTCAATGAAAACGGCACTGTCGACCCCACATGCACCCACTATGACTCAATATACCCCCATGAAAACAGCATGGCAGCACCGATTGCCTCATACCAACACGTAAGCCCCTACTGGCGAGGGCTTGCAAACTAGGCTCACAACTAACCAATCCTAATGTCAATCAGTGTATCCAAGGCCTCACCCCAGCATCCCTCAATACATCCATAAAGATAGAGCTAAGGTCCCCCGGCAGAGTCGAAGACTACACGGTCCGAGACCACCTCCCCTGATGCCCTACGACGTAATAGTTCTACTAAGGTATTGGCGATACGACGATGTCAGTGGACAAGACTTGTATAGAGCTGTGGCACAATATACCCAATGAAAACGATATTGAAGTACTGGTTGATACCATCCCCTATCCGCATCAAGTACACCAACAAACACAAACATTCACATGCCTATTCCTATCATCATCATCATCATCATGTTATAAACAATGAAATTAAATATGCATGAACAATAATAATAGAAATTTTAGATGACATGTTGAATACACATTACAAGCATACATGCATAGAATCAGTCATGGCATTGGACTCAAGAAATAAAACAGTTTATTATTAGCCAATTAGTTTAGGTCTTGTTCCCTCACCTTTGCTTGAGTGTAGATCCTCTTTCAAGCTTTAAGAATCACTTTTATAGCAATAGAAAAACCTAACAGGTTGATAGATTTTAATTAGAATTTATTATGATAATTTTAGACTTGCTGTTAAGCGAGGGTCGCAGGGTGGGTAGCAGTTTTCTGCGACCCCCAGGGGTAGGGTCGATGCCAGGGTCGGATGTTCCATCGACCCTGGGTGCGACCACCGCATCCCTGGACTTCCCGAATGTTGGGGGGCGATCCTGTGGTCTGGTAGGGTCGATTCCCAATCGACCCCACGTACGACCCTCATGGTTTAAGTCAAGAATTTCATCCTACAGTCCATTCTTTCATGTTTGGGTCCTATGGGTTACTTCCACCATCCATTCTATGTTTGTTCTATGGCTTAAAACTCTAGGTTTCTTCCTTACTTTGCCTACCATGATTCCCTCCATGGATTTCATTGAAATCCTCCTATGGATGGATTATTTGGGTTTCTCCTAGGCCATACCCTCCTCATGAACTATTCTAAGGTCTTAAATCATTAATGGAAACATACCCATACCTTAGGTTTGCTGAGATTCAGAGGTTTCTCTGAATTCTTCTCTTTAGTCTTCTTTTCCAACTTTCCTTCTCTTCTCTTTCTCTCACTTTCAATTAGGGTTTCAAAAGGAGTGAAAGAGGCTAAGGGACGTCCTATTTATAGAGGAGAACCTCCCAAAATAGGTCCCATTGAGATTAGGAAAGAATCCCCTTGAAATTTGGAAAATTTCCTATTTACGGTTTCTGTCGGCAAAGAGGGGGTCGATGAGGGGGTCGGAGATCCCGTCGACCCTCAGGTCCAAATTGTCCGACCGTCGGTCAAATTTTCAGGGGTCTGACTTCCTAATGAGGGGGGTCCGACCCTACCTATTTGGGTATGCGACCCTGCCCCCTATTTTACTATTTTTGGGTCAGTTTAATACCTGGTTTCGCTATTTCCTTCACGTACTTGGTCCATTTGGCTCGATCATGATAGGTAGACCTGGTACAAGGTGGTAAGACCAGTTAGTTCGATACGGGTCTTACATGCTCTAAGTTTACACATCGCCCTGACTCGATGTTCTTCTCTTCAAACCAGGGAAAACGGGCTTGCGTCGCCGTAGAACGAAACCACTGCTCATTGAATTGTGGAACCGACGGTGCGGACGGTTCATGCCAGAACCGAATGCATGTTTACCAGCACCACGACGTTGAGACATTTTGAACTACAAAACAAAAACAAAATAATGAAAATTTGGTTAGAATTTCTAAAATTTCGACAGCATAACAACAGTAATTTAAGCAAAAGCCTCAAACTCACCCAAAAATTTGGGTAGGAGGACTTACATAACAATCTAACATCATATGGAAACCAAATAACCATCAAACAAACAAGGAATTTAACAATTACAGGGCAAAAAAATCGATTTTGACCAAAACCTAGGTCAAAAACCTAAAAATTTGATTTTTAGAAAAACCATACGGTGGAACTTCAAATAGATTGAGGGCTTTTGCTCATAGAGGTCCCTAAACTCTTTCTAAGCCGAAGGAAAAAAGTTCCTACGTTTAGAATCTTCTAAAGCAAGAGAATTCTAGTCTTTGGGCAAGAAACCATGAAGAAATGATGTAAAAATGAAGAACGGAAGGAAGAAACTTACTTAGAGACGATGTTCAAGGTCTTGATCGGAAGAAAATTGCTTCTAAGATCACCGGTCGGACTGTAGCAACTCACCAAGCCAGAAAGGAATCGCCACCAGAGAGAAAGGAAAGAAGAAATGTGAGAAAGACTCACTTTTTCACGATTTTAAAGGCATTTTTGTGCATACCGGTAGACGGTTTTACCTATACCGGTCAACCGGTACCCCCTGGGTATGTCGACCGGTACCTCTTGGTCAGGAGGAAATTCCTGACCGTTCGACTATACCGGTCGCGCCATGCCCTACAGGGCTGCGACCGGTACATCGACCGGTACCTCTCAGGAACTTCAAGAGGTTTGTCCGCCTGGACATACTGGTTGCACTACCATACACAGTGCCGCGACCGGTATGTTGCGACCGGACATGTATTCCAAGCTTAGAAAATTTTGGGAAATTTTTTTTAAAAATTTCGATTTAAGTTTTCTTACGAGTTTCGGCTTGCACTTGTTAAAGACTAACACTATTATGACTATTCGATTGTACCTCATGTGTTATGTCTTCTTCTCAGATCCATGCAGGAAAAACTAATCTGAGATGGTAGGCAAAAACGGTCGTAGAGGCTCACGAAAGCGTCACCACTCAAGGGTGCGTCAAGCCGAGGACTATGTGGAAACAGGAACTGTTGATGAGCAAAACCTGAACCCAGAAGGTGGAGAAGGGCAGAGTCCCAGAGCACCAACAAATTTGCCAGGACCTCCTCGCACTAACTCGGATTCAATTGTGGCAAATTTGGTTTATCAGAGGAAGCTCAGCAGAAAGCGTTCCTGAATGAGATACTGAAGATGTTCAGGCCACCAGGATATATCCTTATAGAAGGTACGCCTGAGTCTGGGGGAAATAACACCTCACTGCCAATGGATGGTAGTACTGAGCCGATGGGCTAAGGACATAATCTACAACCACCACACCAATTTTCAACATCATCTGCCTATCAAGGGATCTATCCATACCCACCACCATGGTATGGAACAAATACACAGGGGTAGAATGACCTTAGTCGAGCGGTGGATAGGTTTTTGAAGTTGAAACCCCCTACCTTTACAGGGAAACCAGGAAAGCCACTATGGCCTGCACAGTGGGTTGTTGAGATGGAGAAGACCGGAGACCTGCTTACAGCACATGGGCGGCAGCTTCTCGATTCACTCACTCCGACAAGCATTCTGAGAGATCGAACTCGAGTTCTAATGACTTGCACGGAGGATGATAAGATTTTGTTTTTACGCACATGCTCAAGGAAGATGCTAATGCCTGGTGGAATTCTACCCGGACATACTTGGAGACAAAGCACACTCAGATCAATTGGGAAATATTCAAGGGAGCTTTCTTTGATAAGTACTTTTCGAAGAGCTTTCGTGATCAAATGGAGAAGGAATTCCTTAACCTGAAACAATCCCGTCGACTGTTGATGCGTACCAGTAGAGATATGAAGAGCTGCTTTTCTTCGCTCCAACAAGTATGTAAGAGGAAAAAACCAAGACGCGTAGGTTCACCATGGGATTACGAGGAAGTATCCGAGAGCACGTCTTGGGTTTGGAGAAGAATGTATATAACGAGGCTATACAGATTGCTAGGGTAATTGAATCAAGCCAAAAAGACAGCTTCTTTGCTCAAAACAGGGGACTGAAGAGGCCTGCTACTTAGACTTCGGGCGGAGGGAACACTAGACCATTCCGCCCATACAGGGCTCAGTCTGATGTGGTGCCAGCAAGGAATACTACTGCACCACCACCGTCATAGTGAGCTAGACAAAACCCAAATGTCAAATGTTTCAACTGTCAAAAATTGGGTCATTATCCAAAGACCTGTACTCTACCTAAGAAGCAACTGCCACAACAAGGAAAGATATTCGCAGTCACCACTGAGGAGGCAGCCGCATCACCTGATGTGGTTACTGGTATGCTTCCGTCCCTTACTATTTGGCTTACTATTTTGTTGTGTGTGAGCATGTAGAACTAAGGGATAATTAAATTTCAGAAACTGTAAATATATCTGGTGTACCCACCAGAGTACTCTTTGACTCTGGGTCCACGCACTCCTTTGTTTCTCTGTCTTTTGGGAAGCGAATGGAGTTACCTATTAAGTATTTAACCCCAAGCTTGATAGTTTGCTCTCTGTTGGGAGTAGGAGTGGCATTGAATGAATGCTATGGGCTGTGTACAGGTATTGAGGGCCGAAACCTAGAAGCAAATCTGGTTCAACTTGAGATGGTAGAATTTGACGTCATCTTGGGAATGGATTGGCTAGGCTATCATTCAGCTAGCTTATTATGTGGCGAAAGAAAACTTGTGTTTAAGGATGAAAAGGGAAAGGAGTTTAGCTTCACTGGAACCAAGTTACCTAGGAAGCAGAAGTTGATCCTCTCTGCCCAAAAAGCTAAGAGATGCTTAGAGAAGGGAGGAGTGGGGTACTTAATGTCTGTGGTTGACATCACTACAGAGGTGCCAAAGATGGAAGATCTAGATGTGGTACGAGAGTTTTCAGATGTATTTCCAAAAGTTCTACCAGGTCTACCTCCAGACAGGGCTACAGAGTTCGTGATAGACCTCATGCTAAGGTCGATGTCGGTGTCTAAGGCAACGTACAGGATGGCCCCTACAGAATTAAAGGAGTTGAAGACTCAATTACAAGAATTACTAGATAAGGGTTTCATACGACCACGCATATCGCCATGGGGAGCACCTTTATTGTTCGTTAAGAAGAAGGATGGTAGTGTACGGATATGTATCGACTACCGAGAGTTGAATAAGTTAACCATCAAGAACCGATATCCTTTGCCTAGGATCGATGATTTGTTCGATCAATTGCCGAGTGTAAAGGTTTTCTCAAAGATTCATCTTAGATAAGGGTATCACCAATTGAAGATCAAGGCAGGAGATATTTCAAAGGCTGCTTTCAGGACAAGGTATGGGCATTATGAGTTCCTAGTAATGTCATTTGGGTTGACTAATGCTCCAGCGTCGTTCATGGAACTGATGAATCGAGTGTTTCGTGACATGTTGGACACTTCGGTCATCGTATTCATTGACGACATCTTGGGGCCCGTTTGATAAAACTTCTGCTTCTGGATTCTGGATTCTGGTTCAAATTTGGATTCTACTCCAAGCTACTATAGAATTATTTTGGAGTAGAAACTTGTTTGATAACGTAATTCTGAAATGGATTTTAGAGCATCTTTGGATTAGAAACATGTTTGATAACACACTATCCCTCCAATCGAAGTCTAGAAAAACAGTTGTAGTAGTGGTGGTGGGCGGTGGTGTTGGTGGTGGTGGTGGAGGCGGCGGTGGTGGTGGTGTTGGTGGTGGTGGTAAAGGTGGCGGCAACGGTGGTGGTGGTGGTGGTGGTGGTGGTGGTTGTGGTGGTGGTGGTGGTGGTTGTGGTGGTGGTGGTGGTGGTGGTGGTGTTAGTGGTGGTGGTGGAGGCGGCGGCGGTGGTGGTGTTGGTGGTGGTGGTAGAGGTGGCGGCGGCGATGGTGGTGGTGGTGGTGGTGGTTGTGGTGGTGGTGGTGGTGGTGGTGGTGGTGGTGGTGGTGGTGGTGGGTGGTCGGCGGTGGTGGTGGAGGCGGCGGTGGTGTTGGTGGTGGTGGTGGAGGCGGCGGTGGTGGTGGTGGTGGTGGTGGTGGTCAAGTGATAGTATGTGAGTGTCGATTCTTTTTTTTCTCTTAAAAAGTTGATCCAACAGCTTGGAGCAAGTATTTATGACTCCAAAATTTTGGATTCTGGAGTCATTCTGAATCCGGTTCACTCTGTGGGAGTTGGAATCTAACTGGACTTATCAAACGCGCTTCTACTCCAAAATGGCTCCCTGGAAGCCAGAATCCATAGAATCCAGAAGTAGAAGTTTTATCAAACGGGCCCTTGGTCTACTCAAAGGACAAGGAGACTCATGCAACACATTTGAGAGCAGCCCTACAACGGCTAAGAAGGGAGAAGCTTTACGCCAAGTTCAAGAAATGTGAATTTTGGCTGAAGGAAGTGGCGTTCTTGGGTCACGTAGTATCTGTAGATGGTATCAAGGTAGATCCAAGTAAGGTCGCAGCTATAGTAGGATGGGATGCACCAAAATCAGTTGCGGAGATTTGTAGTTTCCTTGGATTGGCTAGTTACTATAGAAGATTCATGGAAGACTACTCAAGAATCGCCGTTCCACTTACCAGACTAACCAAGAAAGGAGAAAAGTTCATATGGACAGATGAGTGTGAGAAGTGCTTTCAGACTTTGAAGTCAAGACTAGTCTCTGCACCTATCTTGACCATCCCAGCACCAGGCTTGCCGTTTACCCTATATATAGATGCCTCAGGGTTGGGTCTTGGATGTGTGTTGATGCAAGGAGAACAGGTGATTGCCTATGCATCAAGACAGTTGAAAGAGCATGAGAAGAACTATCCTACGCATGATATGAAGTTAGCACTGGTCATTCACGCAATCAAGACTTGGAGTCACTACCTTTATGGTAAAAAGTTTCAGATTAAGTCGGATCACAAGAGTTTAACTTATCTTTTCACTCAGAAGGACCTGAATATGAGACAGAGGAGTGGGCTGGAGCTATTAAAAGATTATGATTATGACATCCAGTACCATCTGGGTAAGGCAAACGTTGTGGCCGATGCCTTAAGCAGAAAGTGGGCATTGAAACCAGAGGCATGACCTAGTACAAACGCTGCACTGTGTGCTGCAGCCTCAGGCTCAATAGAGAATGATAAAGAGTATATATTAGAAACTGCAAGAGATCCAGTGGAACATGGATTAATTCATAAGTTCACATTGATGTTCGCAGCTTTGAAGATCTCATCGGATCCAATAGATGAGGTCAAAGTAGCAATCCTACAGGATCCACACCTCAAGACTGTGCAAAAAGATTTAGAGAAGGGTAAAAGCAACCCTGATTTTACCTTGGATTCAGACAAGGTACTCAGGTATCATGGACAATTATGTATACCGGAGAGTGAGAACTCAAATATCAGAGATAGAGTTATGATAGAAGCTCATTACACCCCATATTCGGTACGTCTAGGAAGCACCAAGATGTACCATGATTTAAGAAGATTATATTGGTGGAGGGGCATGAAAGCGGATGTAGCTCGATTCGTATTCCAATGTCTGAATTGCCAGCAAGTTAAAGAAAAAGGCAGAGCGCAGGTTTGCTACAACCACTATCGGAGCCAGCATGGAAGTGGGATTGTATGACCTTGGCCTACCCTTGACACCAAGGTCAGTGGACGCCGTATGGGTTATAGTCGATCGACTTACCAAGACAGCTCGATTCATCGCTATCAGACCTTAATATACCATGGACAAGCTGGCCAAGCTATATGTGGATAATATAGTCAGACTTCATGACGTCCCAAAAAGTATAGTATCTGACAGAGATCCCCGTTTTACATCAAAGTTCTGAAAAGGATTACAGAAAGCCATGGGAACCAAGTTGAAGTTTAGCATAACTTTTCATCCTCAGACAGACGGGCAGTCAGAAAGAACTATTCAAATCTTGGAGGATATGCTCCGAGCGTGTGCCCTAGATTTCAAAGGAGCTTAGGACGAGAAGCTATCGCGCATCGAGTTTGCTTATAACAATAGTTACCAGGCTATGATCCAAATGACTCCATATGAGGCACTCTATGGGAAGAAATGTCGTACACCTCTGTTATGGAATGAGGTGGGAGAGAGAAGGATTATAGGACCGCAGTTCGTCGAAGAAACTTGTCGAGCGATTGATCAAATTAAGGAAAGAGTAAAGACAGCTCAAGTTTGACAAAAGCACTATGCAGATAAATGATGTCGAGATCTGGAGTTTGCAGTGGGTGACAAGGTATTCTTGAAGATATCTCTTGTGCAAGGTCTAAAATGGTTTGGTAAGAAGGGGAAGCTATGCCCCAGGCATATGAGATCATACGAGGTTTTGACCCGACGTGGTAATGTGGCATATCAACTGGCTCTACCACCATCCATGTCAAGCGTTCATGATGTGTTCCATGTTTCTTTATTGAAGAAGTATGTCAGGGATCCATCATACATCTTGACAGCAGACCCACCAGACTTGACAGAGGACTTGACATGTGAAGTGATACCTGTGATGCTCACAAGCTGAAACGTACAACATCTCCGAAGCAAGGATATCCATTATGTGAAAGTGCATTGGAAAAGCCAAGATGTAGAAGAAATCATTTGGGACGAAGAGAACACGATGCGAAAGGAATACCCTAACCTTTTTGGCTAACAAGGTATATACAAATTTCGAGGCCGAAATTTATTTTAAGGGTAGGGGAGTTGTGAAACCTACATGCAAATTTCACCGACAAAATTTCTTTTAAGGGTGGGGGAGTTGTAAGACCCGCACTTCATGAACCCAATTTAAACCTTTAATTCATGTCATAACAGGTCTTCCAATCATCACCGAGCCAGACGGGACGAACGGATGACAACCAGGTACGAAAACGGATCCATTTATGATAAATATTTCATACCGGTTGATTGTACCGGTCTATGGTATCGATCGATTGGTATAGCCTACACAGGCAGACCACTTAGATCGGGAAACAGATCTTTGGGGGTCCCACTTTTCAAATTCTGAACCGAAGGACTTTCATAATGTTAGGGGGCTTCCTAAACTCAATCCTAGTCTATATAAGGACCCCTAAACCTCCTAAAATACCTTTCATTGATCCTCGCAAACCCTAGAGAGGAGAAAGAGATTGAAGAAGGAGAAAGAGCCAAGGAAGGAGAGGGAAGAGCCGCCATTGTCGTTGGACGAAGAACACATTACCGTAAACCAACGGTAAGTGATTAAACCTTCCTCTACGTTAAGCATTCTAGAGTGGTTAGTCGTGATTGGATTAATACCATGCAAGGCAAGGTATTGATCTAAACCATATTTTGCCGTCAAACCCTAATCTAGTCGGTAAACCCTAGATTCAAGTTCTAGGTTAAAGATCATCAAAACTAGGACTTGAATGGAGTTGGAAACAACTCTAACTCAGTGCTCAGACCTAAAATGTATAGGAGAAACCCTAGAATCTATAGGGGGTGACCGACAGAAGGCGAAAACCGGGTGTATGGTATTCTGGAGATTTACCGGTCGACCATACCGATCACACCCTATGCGATCAGTACCTACGACCGATATCTCCAGGTGGCTGGTCTGTGGGGACTGATTGACCATACCAATCGTACCTTTCCCCGCAGTGCTGTGGCTGGTACCTGTGATCGATACCGCAATCTGTCTGCTCTGTGAGAACTGTTTTGACCTTGTTGGTTTTCCGACCAACGTAAACCCTAAGAAAACTATTCTAAATCAACCCTAACATCGTGTAGGACCTTGTAATAGCAAGTTTGGATTCTGTGACGCGGAACAAGCTATCAATCAAGCGTCCGGTAAGGGAATCAGACCTAAACCCTAATAACTTAATAATAGTAAAACGTTGTTAATAATTATGATTCTATGGAATGATGTTTGTGCATACTCGCATGTCATCCTTACTTTCAGTTATTATTATTGTTCATGCATACTCGCTATGCTAGGATGTGACTGTTAGGCATGTGATTGTTTTCGTTGGTGTGTGGAATGGGAAGGGTCTGGGGTCTGGGATCATTCCTCACACTAGCACCTTTTCATATCGTTTCTATCTTAGCATGCTTGGTGCGGGTAGGGTTTTAGGGGGAGGAAGTGGCACTGTAGTCTCTGCCCTGGCCACTCGACTCTAGTTCTATCTCTATCCCATAGGGAGCTGTACTAGGATAGGGCCTACTGTGATGACATATAGGATTGGTTAGTTGCAAGCCCAGTTTGCAAGCCTTCGCCAATAGGGACTTACGTGTTGGTATGGGTAGGGTATCAGGGGAAGTGTTGGTGGTGTTTGATCCGGACTCTTTAGCTCTATCTCTATTCCATGGTGGGTGCATGTGGGACGATAGTGGTGTTTGATCCATTGGGCAGCTTCACACACTCGTGTATAGAGGTGCGGTGGCCTCCAATCCTTTCTATAGCACATTGTAAACTTAAAATCAGACCATAATGTTAATGTTACTCATGCATATGTTTGTTGCATTGTCTGATTATCTTACTGAGCTAAGTAGTGAGCTCACCCTGTATATATATACATGTTTTAGATGTTGATGCAAGTTATACTGTAGAGGACTACATGGATGCTCCGACGTATGGAGGTGTTACTACTTTAGAAGTGCAAGCAGGAGAGGACGAGCATGACGCTTCATGCAAGTGCCCTTTCTGCGTGTAGCTTTAGGATTTGTTTAGTTTATTTATTTATTTTCAGTTGGATTTACAATTGATGTAAGGATATTTATTTATGTTTTGGTGTGGAGAATAATTGGATATTTTATTTAAATTATCAATAGAGTACTCAGTTCATTTAATTTAAGACTTTCACTGTATTTTATTATATTCTGATTATGGTTATGTGCAATGGTTTGTATGAGTAGACACGGTCTTATTGAGATCCTGGTGTGAATCGTTGGTTTAGTGATGGTTCACTCACACTTCTGGTTCAGCCAGAATTGGGGTGTGACAAGAACCCTCTCTCGAAAAAAAATTATCTAAAAATATTCATTTCAGATGGTTTTACCGAAAAGACTTCATGTACATTATGGAAAAATCTAAATAAATTTGTCTTGACATGCATTATAAGGAACCAACATATATACAAAGAGAAAGAATTTTTTGGAAGTTGTACTTAAGACTATTACTTAGAACACGACCTATTAATTTGGCCAAATAGGGCCACTAGCTTTTTTTTATTATTGGTAAATAGGTCCACTAGCTTTGGACCAATATACTGATTAAGATACCTTCTTAATTAATTTTCTTCCTACCCAAGAAATGCAAGATTAAGAAAATTTCTAACCTCAAATTGAAGTTTTGCATTACAGAATCATTTATGGAAAAAAAATAGCTACCTCCCCAAAATAGTTACGAAACATCACCTACCACCTACATCTTTCAAAAAACATTAACTACCATCTAAACGTTTACCACCGTTAATCAAATAGATCCACTCCTTTAAACGAATCCCGTTAGTTGCTGATGTCATCCAAAAGTGAATTTGAATTGGACAATAATACCCTAAAAGAAATGTTGAAAGATGGTTTTACCCTCCTTCACTTAAGAAGGGTAAACCCCAAATCTCTAAATCCTGTTTCTTCTTCTTCTCCAGATCTACCCTCCTCTTCCTTTTGAGTACAAACCCTTCTGCTCAAAGAGGAAAAAAAACATGCCTAATAGACTCTTTTTTTTTGGGTATAAACCTTCCTAACAGTTCATACTTGGCCATTTTTAAAGATAAGTTCATTCCTTATGCAGCTTTTTGCTTTAAATGATGGATCGTTGTCTTCATCTCCAATTACCCAACTGATTCACTTCGCCTGCAATCATCAAATCATTCATACTGGATGGTTATGATATTATTCGAAGGTAGGCATTCCGAGAGATTTGGAGAACCAAGCCGTGGAATCACAATAAGAAGTTCTTAGGTTTCTTATTTAATTCTACCGGCGAGGGAGAAATGAGGGAGGAAGAAGAAGGCATAGGGAAAGAAGAAGAAAAATTATAGAGAGAAAGGAATGAAAAAAGAAGGGAGAAGAAGTAGAAGATGAAGAAGAAGGAATAGAGCAGATCGCATTGGAGAGGAAAGATCGCAGGAGTCCTAATCACAAAAGAAAATGATGACCGGAATCCCATAAACTCCTTGCAATCACCCTTTTCTCTTACTCTCTCTGAAATTTTCCTCCACCTCTTGACCGAACCTTATTTTCTTCTCTTTTTGATTTTTTTTTTCAATCCTCTGCACCAAACCCCTTTTGCCCTTTTTTACCAAAGGATTGAGGTAGGATAAAAATGAAACCAAAACTCGTAAATGAAAATACCTCTCAACGTTTTTCTTATCCATTCTTTCTTTTCATGAAACCCTAAGCATTCATCCCCTCTGGTTTTTCTCTCCCTCTTACCAGAACCTACGGATAAAAGAAACCCCAAAACAGGATCTCGCAGTTAGGGTTAAAATTTGTAAAGGTCCCTTACTTTTTGAGTTTTTTTCTCTCTCTTCTATTTTGTTGTTGTGAATGAAGATTAAATGGTGATATGATTGTTGGATTGAATCGGTAAATCGGATGCGAGAAAAGGAAATGCATCCATTGTGTTGTATTTCGTTGGAAAGCCTTTGGATTGGAGATCGATCGCTCGAGGTTTTAGCGACTACAAGAGGTATCTATTCAGTTTTCGTCGGATATGACTGCAATGCAGGGAAGGAAATGGGATCTGACTGCAATGTCACCGGAGAAGAAAGAGGGGAGAAAGAAAAATGTAAAGGGTTATATTAGTCATTTTATTAGCTTTTAAAAAATTTCAATTAAAAATAAAAATGGTAAAAATGTCTAACAGTGATTTCAGTCTCCTTCGTCAGTTACTTCGGTGTAGTTGATGTTTTTTGAAAGGTGTGGGTGGTAGGTGATGTTTCGAAACTATTTTGGGAGGTAGTTGATTTTTTTTCTTTATATTTCTATTCTTTAGGTTTTACAAAATTAATTTCCTTTTAATTCCTTTTGATGTTTTCAATGGAATGGAATGAATCCATAATTTTATAGTCTAAGCCCCATTTGATAACACTTCGGATTTTGGATTCCATGGATTCCGACTCCTAGGGAGTCATTTGGGAGTAAAATCACGTTTGGTAAACCCGGTTGTATTCCAGCTCCCAGGTAGTGAACCAGTTCATAAAATGACTTTAGAATCTAAATATAAGGAGTACAAAAAGCATGCTTTAATAAAAGTGGAACAAATTTTATCAAGAAGAAAATAGTAAAAATGAATCATGGAATTCCTCTCTCGCAACTGTTAATACAATATCTCGTCCGCCAATGATATGGTGACACATGTCGACGTGGCTACTCATATGAAATATCTCAATTGTTGACATGTATCCAACATGTGTCAAGTCCACATTCCGTTAGCAATTCCTTGCGGTTAGGAGATCACTCCTTGAGTGATTTCCTCAACTTATAACTGGGCACCAGAGCCGGTAATCCACGATGACCATTACCACATCTCATCTTGCCATTGGATTTCTATCTAACGATAGACAAATACTGCAGCGGTTTTACAACCGCCTACAACATCTACCACTAATACGAGCCACTCTGATACATTATCTAGAGGCCCATAAAAGCACAAAGATTCATAGGTAAAGGGATCCAATTCTTTCGCACTCAATCCATTCATAGACTCAAACCTTACCCCTTTCTTCAAATAAGTGTTTTCCTAAATAGCTCTTCATTCTTCTTGATTTGAGAACTGACTTAAGCATCGGAGTGGCCACCGGACTACCCAGTCCACCCCTCTGTTCATTTTCTCTGTTATTTCAGGGTCTCATCATTTAAGTCGATTATAAAGGATCCCAACTTGTTTATACCGTGGTAGACTTCATACATGCAGTATAACTCGGTTAAACCATGAAGATCTCTACTGACATGGCATCCAAGTCAGACAAAACAGTTTTCAGCATCAATAGATTGGTTCCCACCGTAGGGCCCGTTGAGTCTTTTCTTTCCGAAATTATCATCCAAACCTCTCCCAAAATGGTTACCCTCCATAGTGGGAATGTTTTTCAGCAAGATATCAAGCCTGATGGCCAAGAGGTTAACTAGGGTGAAAGACGAAATCCACCGCAAGTTACAGTACAATTGCTAGTTACAAGCATCCCTCCTGTAGATCTTCCTCCTCTTATAACCCAATCAGTCGAAGAACAGATAAAGC
This sequence comes from Protea cynaroides, assembly GCA_028583415.1. Taxonomy (NCBI): domain Eukaryota; kingdom Viridiplantae; phylum Streptophyta; class Magnoliopsida; order Proteales; family Proteaceae; genus Protea; species Protea cynaroides. The sequence continues at coordinate 32,221,204 of CM053274.1, forward strand.
TCTTCAATTCCCAGCTAGTAGAGATCAAACAAATGATTGTGCCGGTAGGAGCAAACCCTGCTAACCAAGTTGCAGCAATCTATCCAAAGCGGCGCCAGCCGTTTGTTCGAGAAATTGGGGGGGTCAAATTGGCTTTACGTCCTAACCGCCCTGTACGATTGCATCAAGGTAGGCAAAAGGAACCAGAAGTTCATCTGGTCACTCCCCCAATATCCAGTAGAAATGGAAGTCCGACCTCCTCATCTAGTAGTTCAACGAAGCACTCGAAATCGAACCGAGTTTCAGTTCATGACAGAATCACCCGATCAGTGCATGACAGAATCGGAGAACAAGTCCTCGCACGTTCCATGCATGACAGATTAAGGAGGAAGGCAACTTCCCAAAAGTTTCATGAGTCTGTCTCTATCTACGCTAGGGTCTAGGCATGCCTAGACGCTATTATAGCCTAACGAGCAGCTGTAGAGGGACTTGCAACAGAGAAGGAAGCCACTGACATGCTCATTTGAGAAGGAGTTGCAGCCGAGTTGCTTGCATCTCAGGCAAAAGAGAATGCAACAACAATGAATGCGGCAGCGGCTGCAACCCTAGCAGCCGCCACAAGAGTCCCCCCCCCCAACGGGGCCACAGGTCTCTCAAACAATAACAACCATCCAAGTCGCTCAGACCATGCCTATGGTATAGGTCGTTCAACCCATGCCACAACATCAAATTCCACAAACTGCGTCGAAAGTAAATCGTCAGACTACAACCATGGAGCAGATGATTTAGAGTCTCCAATCCAGGTTGGTGGAGATTGAGAAAGGAAAAATGGATTCTATACTGTCAATCAAAAGAAGGAATACCATACCGATATGGCGTTAGCTCCATAACTGATGAAAACCCCTCTCCCAAAGCATTTTGCCATGCCCAAGATAAATCCGTATAATGGAACAATGATCCCCAAGCACATTTAGACAACTTTTCAACTACCATGCTCTTGCATAATTACCCAGATGCTATCTTGTGTAGAGCCTTCCTCTCCACTCTTCAAGGTCCCAGGAAACTTTGGTTCAATAACTTACCTGTTCATTTCAACTACAATTTCAATCAATTGAGTAATCGATTTTTTGAACATTTTCAGACCCAGATGGGTCTCAAACCCAGATGGGTCCCAGAAAGACAATAGTTAACATGCTGAACATCATGGAAAAGCAGGATGAATATCTCTGAGATTTCCTAAACCGATTCAACCTCAAAGCTCTCAACATCAAGGGTATAACAGATGAGGTAAAATTTGCAACTCTCTTAGGATCAGTCACAGATACCGACCTAAAAAAGTCATTGCACATAAAGCCACCTGTGAGTCTGCTCGACCTACGGGCCCGTTGCGAGAAGTATGCATGCGCAGAGGAGGCAGTAGCGTTGAAACTCACCCTAAAGAAGGGCAAGTCAGTGACTACAGCTGAAAAGAAACGTCAAAGCTGCAGTCAAAAAAGACAGCAACTATAGCCACCAACAAGAAGCAGAAGTCAGGTAAAGATGGATTCCTCGGCAAGCCAGCTAGAGCCTTTGATTGGAATTCATTTACTCCATTGAACACATCAATGACGGAGATCATGTACAATCTAAAGGACATTAGTTATGCACTTCCACCTCCTTCAAAGATGATCACATACCCTAGTGAGAGAACCTAGGAGAAGTACTACAAGTATCATTGTGACCATGGTCGCACCATGCACTACTAGTAGCCATATAACAGGTCATTCAACGAGGCCACCAATAGGAGTATGTCGGGGGACATCAACCAGTAAATAAGACTTTCAAGTTTTCAGAGTATGAGAGATAAGCCTATAAGGGCAAGCAACCCATGGACTGCAAGACAAATGGAGACGATAAGATAACTCCTTTTGATCAAGAGGATCAAGAGGATGACCCAAGGAGTTCACCACCACTCAAGAAGGTAGGTGACCCGATAGGAGCTGTAGGGATAATCATGACGATACCTCTCAAGTCTAGCGGAACTAGAGGATGAGACTCGACTTGTCCATAAAATTATAAAACTCTTACAATGTTAGAAGAGGAGTTCAAAAAGAAATGTAGCCTGGAAAGGTTTGTTGTAGCCAACTTGGCATCCTCTTCTGGGATTAATGAATCTTTTTTCCATTACATGAGTTGCAAATTCACAAAACCTGGCATAGTTAGAAGGTACAATGGTCCACCTCCACTAAGGAAGATTGGAAAGCCAGAATACAAGTACTAGTTGGCTCTTGTAGATCACGAGTTTGTCAGTTGGGATTTTTACCAAAGACGAGTAGCCATCCCATATCACTACGTGGAAGCAATCATTGAAGGACCAGCCACAGGCAACTCGTCTAGAAAGGGACGATTAACTTATGCCAAGAACATTGGCAGCACCTCCACCCCAGGAAAGCCATACGCACATGGAGATGTCATAACCTTTAGTGATGAAGACATGCTAAACATTGACTACCCACATGAGGACTTGGTGGTGATAACAGTTGTTATAAACAATGAAAATGAAGTTACGAGAAGTCTGGTAGATACAGGAAGTTTGGCTGACATTTTATATTACCATGCTTTCAAAGCCATGTAGATTGACGTATGACCTGTGACTTACTCGTTAGTGAGATTTTCTGGCAACTCGGTGCATGTTAAGGGAAGGATCAAGTTGGAGACCCGGTTTAAAGAAAAGCCTTGTCAAAAACAATATGTCACACCCCAATTCTGTACCAACCAGAATGGTGTGATGAACCGTCAATAAACCAACGGTTCAACCAGGATCTCGAATAGGTTATCCCTACGATATTAAACAAGAACACATTCCACATTAATCAGATATAATAAAGTAAATAGCGAAAGTCTTATAGATAATGAACTGAGGTCTAGTCATGATAAATAATTAATATTCCATTTATCTCCAAGTAACCAAAACATAATTTAATACATATTACAAATATCCAAATATGAAAATTAAAAACACTAAGTGTATCCACAGTTGAACGCTCGCTTAACGAATCCTAACAGTCCTCCACAGCTTGCTCATCATAGCCGCCACATGTTCATATGTTGGCGTGTCGACATAATCTTTAACCGTAATACCTGCAACATCAGAAACTAAAAGATTTGTGTGCGTGAGGGTCAGCTCTCCAACTTGAGCTCAGTGAGTAAACAAAACAATGCAACAAACATATGCATGCATTCAATTCATATCTTTGGTCTGGTTCATAAGTTTGCAATGTGCAATAGAAAGGATAAGTGGCCACCACACCTCTATACATGAATGTGTGGAACCGTCCAATAGATCAAACACCATTGCCGCCCCCACATGCACCCACCATGGAATAGGGATAGAGCTAAAGTGCTTAGGACACCACATCACACTTCCCCTGATGCCCTACCCATACCAACACGTAAGCCCCTATTGGCGAGGGCTTGCAAACTGGGCTTGCAACTAATCAATCCTAATATCAAATAGTGTATCAAAGGCCTCATCCCAACATCCCTCAATACGTCCATATAGATAGAGCTAAGGCCCCCCGGCAGAATCAGAGACTACACAGTCCGAGACCACCTCCCCTGATGCCCTATGACGTAATATTTCTGCTAAGGTAATGGAAATACGATGATGTCAGTGGACAAGACTTGTGTAGAGATAGAGCTAGAGTCTGGTGACCAGGATGAACCACAATGTCACGTCCTCCCCCTGATGCACTCGCATCAAGTACACTAACCACATACATATATTCACATGCCTATTCCTAGCATCATCATCATCATGTTATAAATAAATGGAATTAAATATGCATGAACAGTAATAATAGGAATAGTGGATGACATGTGATATGCACATTATAATCATACAAACATATAATCATTCATGGTATTGGACTCAATAAATAAAAATAATTTATTATTAGCCAATTATTTTAGGTCTTGTTCCCTCACCTTTGATTGCTAGTAGATCCTCATTCAAGCTTTATAATTCACTTTTAAACCACTGTAAAGACCTAACAAGTCGATAAATTTTAATTAAAATTAATCCCCATATGTTTAGAATAACAGTAGTTGAGGGGTCGCATGTAGGTTAGTACCTAGGGTAGCATTTTCTGCTACCACAGGGGTAGGGTCGCAGGTAGGGTAGCACCTAGGGTAGTAGTTTCTGCGATCCTAGGGTGTAGGGTCGCATGTGGAGTCGGATACCATTCGACCCTACGTGCGACCACATGTATTCTGTGTCGACCTTTCACTCTACAGTCCATTCCTTCATTTTGGATCCTTTGGCTTACTATCATGGTCCATTCTATGATTGTTCTATGGCTCAAAACTATAATTTTTACATACTATCCATTGCCCACAATGAATTCCTCAATGGATTCCCTTAGAATCTATCCATCGATGGATGATTTGGGTTCTCCTATCCTATGTTCTTCATAAACTATTCTAGGCTCTCTTATTCAGGTAGGGAATTAGGTTCATACCTTAATTCAGAGGTTTCTCTGAACTTCCTCCTCTTCCTTAGCCTTCTTCTTCAAGTTTCCTTGTCTTCTTCTCTTCTTTCTCTTTCTCTTTCTCTCACTTTCAATTAGGGTTCTAAAGAAGTGAAAGAGGCTAAGGGATGTCCTATTTATAGAGAAAAGCCCTCCATAATAAGTCCTAATGAGTTTAGGAAAGACCCCCTTTGAATTAGGAAGGTTTCTTAATTTCTGGATTCTGTCTGCTATCATAGGGTCGCATGTAGGGTCGTAGAATCCGTCGACCCTATTTTTTTCTAGTCATGCGACCCCATGACTAAAAAGTCATGGGTTGGACTTTTGAGGTGGGGTCGACCACACCTGTTTAGGCATGCGACCCTACCCTCACATTTGACTGTTTTTGGGTTAGACTTCATACTTGGTCTTGTGGTTTCTTCACGCACTTGGTCCACTTGGCTCAACCATGATAGGTAGACCTGGTACACGGTGGTAAGACCGGTTAGTTCGATACGGGTCTTACACCATAACCGTCACATACTTGGTGGTTGATATTCTATCAAGTCACAATGTCATAATAGGCCGGCCAAGCCTGGCAGAACTTCGAGCCCATATTTCAGTGGCTCATTTGGTGGTGAAATTTCCAACCTTGTATGGGGAAGGATGTTGCAAGGTGGATCAGAAATTGTCATGGTATTGCTATGTAACTGACTTGGAGGAGAGTGAGAAGCAACTCTCAACTCATTCAACAAACTGCATCATAATTGATGACTTATGTGTGACCTGCAACAAGAAAGGTAAAATCCCATAGAGGAACTCGATCAAGTCCCAATTTCTGACAGCGAACCGAAGAGGTACTTCTCAATCGGATCGTCTCTCCAAGGAAATCAAAGAGAAGAGGTGATCGCCTTCCTCAAAGACAATCTGGATGTCCTTGCATGGTCTGCTTTTGACATGCCTGGCATCTCCAGAGAGCTGATGGAGCACAAGTTAAGCATCAACATGTCATTTAAACCTATCTAGCAGAAAAATGGAACTTTGCCCAGGAGCGTGAGGTTGTCATCAAGGAAGAAGTCAACAAACTCTTAGCAGTTGGGTTTATTCGAGAAGTCAAATACCCACAATGGATATCTAAGGTTGTAATGGTGCCCAAGTCCAATGGAAAGTAGCGAATATGTATTGACTTCATCGATTTGAATAAAGCATGTCCTAAAGACTTCTACCCCTTGCCTCGAATAGATAAGTTAATTGATGCAATTGTAGGCCACGAGATGCTCACATTCATGGATGTATATTCTGCCTATAACCAAATCAAGATGCATAGGCCAGACGAAGAAAGCACCTCATTTATAACTAAATATGGTTTGTACTGCTACACAGTTATGCCATTTGGCTTGAGGAACGGTGGAGCAACTTATCAGAGATTGGTGAACAAAGTGTTCTAGAAACAAATTGGCAGAAACATGAAGGTCTATACAGACGACTACTTAGTCAAAAGCAAAAAGAGTTTGAGTCATATAAGCAACCTGAAAGAAGACTTCGAAGTCCTCCGAGCAAACCAAATGCGGCTAAATCCAGCCAAGAATGCTTTCAGAGTACACTCTGGAAAATTCTTCAGCTTTATGGTCTCCCAGAGAGGGATCGAAGCAAACCCAACAAAGATAGAAGTGATTTGTAGATGTAGTCGCCCACAAAGCCAAAGTAAATCCCAGAGCTAACAGGTCGTATTGCGATACTGCGCCGATTTATGTCTAGGTTTGTAGACCACTGTTTACCCTTCTTCAAGACATTGAAAGGATCAAAGAAGTTTGAATGAACGGAAGAGTGCCAGCAGGATTTCGATGAGTAGAAGAAGTATCTCACAACTCCTCCAATACTAACTATGCCAGAGCTTAGTAAACAACTTCAACTGTACCTTGCAACTTCAATGGTAGCAGTTAGTACAGTTCTGCTAAAAGAAGTCAAGAAGAATCAGAGGCCAATATACTATGTAAGCAAGATCCTACTCGATGCCAAAACCAGGTACAAACCAGTTGAAAAGCTAGCACTTTCTTTAGTAGCCGTTGTTAGGAAATTAAGGCCATATTTCTAGGCCCATACAATAATAGTCTTGTCTGACATGCCCCTGAAGAAAATATTAGCACGACTTGATATATTGGGTGGGCTGCTGTGCAATGACTGTCGACAGTGGCTTGTCGACTGGTTCTGTTGGTAGTGTGGGATATGGGCATGGATTTGGCGTGGGGATTAATGCAAACTATGATGAGTTGAGGGCTGCTCTTGCTAAGGTTTTGTCTGTTGTAGTGGATAATAGAGCAAACCGTACTCTGAATAGTGTAGTTGCTCAAGAAGATGAAACGCAGAGAACTTTCAGGGTGTCTTCGGAAGGGGTTTTAGATGCACGATGGAGACAAATAGTCATTGCAAACCCAATCACGAGGAGTGAGAATTCTAGTGAGAATATTACTTTTTTTGTATGTATTCATGTACCAAGAGTCGATTAAGTCGTTGCCGAATTTACAGTTTATGGCTGGTCAAGTAAATCGACCATCTATCATTTGATTGTAATTAGAGTATTAATCCGATCATTCGATCTAGGGTTAACCTGAGTCAGGGTAATAATCCAGTTCTTAGGGCTTCAAATAACCCTAGAGTTATGCTGTAGCAGGGAGAGTTATCACAGGTGACTGCTGTAAGACCCGCACTCCACTAACTTGGTCTAACCGTATCGTGCCAGGTCTTTCCATCATTCCTGGACCAAGTGGACTGAGCGTGTGAAGATAGATCACAAACCAGGTATGAGAATCTAGTTAAAAACACTAAAAACATACCTAAGGTCACATGCCTGGGTAGGTATGGTCGACCATAAGGAAGGGAACCAAAAATCTCAAATTCAGAACCCCACAGTCAATGATTTTGACCATACCATCGACGGTTTATGCGACCGTATGATCGACCATGAGAACCCAGATAAGACTCCAAGTTTTGAAAACTTTTCTAAACTAAGGGATTGCTTTCCTAATTGAAAGAGGACTTTATATAGAGAGTTTTCCTCTATGTAAAGGACGTCCCTCAGTCTTTTTTCACTCTTTTAAAACATTAGTAAACCCTAGAGAAAGAGAAGGAAGAGAAGGAAGAGAAGGAGAAGAAGAAAAAGCTAAGGAGAAGAATTTGATGAGAAGAGATTGGCTCTATTACAGGCAAAGGTATGAAACGAATCTCTGGAGATGTAAACTCTAAGGAATAAGACTTCTTTTGAAAGATAGGTAATATCAACCTATTATGATCTATGTGATTTCCTTGAGAAAATCCCTAGGAGAACCATGAGGAGTGAATTTGATGATTAGTGTTGATAAGAAATTACTAATGATGGCCATAGGATGACCTTAGAATAAACCTAATTGAATAACAGAAGAATTAACCCAGGAAGAACTCAAATTTCATGTAGACTGTGACCAAAAATCTCAAGGTTGCAGCTACGGTCGACCATAGCATGACCAGTATGACTAGAGGATCGACCATAGGCATTGTCACACCCCAATTCCGCACTATTCAGAATGGTGTGATGAACCGCTAACAAACCAATGGTTCAACCAGGATCTCGAGTAGGCTATATCCGTGTTATCTAAACCCCAGACATCCATAATCATAATCAGAGTAAATACACAATAGCGGAAGTCTAATAATAAAATGAACTGAGAATCTATTGGGATATCAATATTTAAATAACAAATTATTCTGTATCAACTAAGACATAAATAAATAAATATCAAATACATGTCTTTAATAAATCCAAATAGATAAAACTAAAAATCTAATCGAATACACATGAGTAGCACTCGCAAGAGATGTCATGTGTGTCCACTTCAACTTCAGCTACCATCGCTGCAACGTTCCCATATTCTAGAGCATTTATATAATCTTCAACGGTTGTACCTGCATCATCAACTAAAAAAATATTCAACGTCGAAGGGTGAGCACACATCACAGCTCAGTGAGCAAACAAAACAACGCAACAATACATATGCATGCAATCAATTCATGTCTTTGGTCTAGTTTTACGTTTGCATTGTGCTATAGAAAGGATAGGTGGCCACCGCACCTCTATGCACGAGAGTGTGGATACGCCCGATGACTCTCATCGTCGCCCACAACACCCATAATGAACATTGTACAACGAAGGTCACGTTTATCGATGCACAACTCCATACCAACAAATTAACCCCTGATGGCTAGGGCTGCAAATGGGGTTCACTACTAACCAATCCTAATGTCAACCAATGTATCCAAGGCCTCACCCCAGCATCCCTCAGAGCACCCGTAGAGATAGAGCTAAGGCCCCTCGGTAGAGTATAGGACTCAAGGACCGAGACCCTCCTTGATGCCCTACATCGCAATAGTTTTGCTAAGGTAACGGCGATACGACGATGCTAATGCACAAGACTTGAGGTAGAGATAGAGCTAAAGTGCCCGGATCAAACACCGCATAACACCTCCCCTGATGCCCTACTCGCATCAAGCACACTAACCACACACAAACATTCACATGCCTATTCCTAGCATCAATCATCATCATCATGTTATAAGTAAAGAAAATTAAATATGCATCAACAATAATAGCAGAAATATTGGATGACACGTTGAATGCACATTACAAGCATATTCACATAGAATCAAGCATGGTATTGGACTCAAGAAAATAAAAGTAGTTTATTATTAACCAATTAGTTTAGGTCTTGTTCTCTCACCTTAGCTTGCTAATAGATACTCTTCCAAGCTTTAGAATCACCTTTATATTGCTATTATATTGCTAGAAGACCTAACAAAGTCGATAAAATTTAATTAGAATTTATTCTAATTTTTAAAACCATTCTATTAACTGAGGGTCGGAGGTAGGGTCTGAGTTATGACTGACCCTTGGTGCGACCCTCCCTAATCTGGACTTCCAGAACCCTGGGGGTCGATACTCAGGGTCACATAGGGTCGGATGGTCATCGACCCTCTGTGCGACCCCCTGTGGGTTTTGGTCAATTTTCCTCCTTTTATTCCATTCTTCGTGTTTGGGGTCCTATGGCTTGCTCCTACAGTCCATTCAACATAAATTCCATGGTCTAGAACCATGAATCATCCACCTATATAGCTTTTATGTATTCTCCCATGGTTTTCCATGGAAACCTAACCATGGGTTGATGGTTTGGGTTTCTCCGAGATCACACTCTCATCCTTATCTAACCTAAGGTTTGTAGAAATTCATGGAATTAGTATCCATACCTGAGAAGAATACTCCTTCAATGCAACTCTTCTCCTTTTTACTTTTTCTTATCTCCCTTCCTTCTCTTCTTCTTCTCTTCCTTCTCTTCTCTTTCTCTCAATTCAATTAGGGTTGTAAAAGGAGTGAAAGAGGCTTAGGGATGTCCTATTTATAGGGTGGAAACTCCTAAACTAAGTCCCATTGAGATTTGAAAGGAATCCAATCAAAATTTGGAAACTTTCCTTATTTCAGTTGCTTGCGGCACCTGAGGGTCAATGAGAGGGTCGATGATCCCGTCGACCCTTGGTTTCCTAAAGTGTCCGACCCCCTCTGTAAAACAGGGGCTCTGACTTTCTGTATTGGGGGGTCCGACCCTCCCTTGCTGGGTATGCGACCCTCCCTTTAAATTAAGTATTTTTGGGTAGATTTGATACCTGCGATCACGATCTCCTTCACGCCCTTGGTTCATTCATCTCGTCCATGATGGGTAAACCTGGTTCAAAGTGGTAAGACCGGGTTAGTTTGATACGGGTCTTACAACTCCCCCCTACTTATAAAAATTTTGTCCCTAAAATTGTACGTACCTTTTGAATCAAATAAGTGAGGGTATTGCTTTCGCATAGCATTCTCTTCCTCCCAAGTAATTTCTTCCATGTCTCTACTTTTCCAAATGACCTTAACATAATTGATATCTCGGTTGGGTAGTCGTTGAACCTTTCGACTGGTGATTTCTGTTGGTGTTACTTCAAATGTCAAATCATCAATCAAATCCGAAAAATCTATTGTCAAAACGTGCGTTGGATCCTTGACATACTTATTCAATAGGGAAATATGAAATACGTTATGCACACTTGACATAGATGGTGGCAGTGCTAACTGATAAGCCACTTTTCCACGCTTTGCTAGAATCTCATATGGCCCGACATATCTTGGACTGAGTTTCCCATTCTGTCCGAACCATTTCAATCCTCGCATAGGCGATACCTTCAAGAATACTTTATCACCTATAGCGAACTCAAGATCTCTGCGTCGAGTATCTGCATATTGTTTCTGACGGTTCTGAGCTGTTTTTACCCTTTCCTTGATAATGTCTACCACTCGACAAGTCTCTTCAACAAATTCTGGCCCATCTATACTACGTTCTCCAAATTCATTCCAAAACAACGGAGTTCGACACTTTCTGCCATACAGTGCTTCATTTGGTGACATCTGTATAGTAGCCTGATAGCTATTGTTATAAGCGAACTCGATCAGTGGTAACTTTTCATCCCATGATCCTTTGAAATCAATTACACATGTGCATAGCATATCTTCTAGAATCTGGATTGTACGCTCTGACTGTCCATCTGTCTGTGGGTGGAATGCAGTACTGAACTTCAATGTTGTACCCATAGCCTTTTGCAACCCTTCCCAAAACTTAGAAGTAAAACGGGGATCTCTATCGGATACAATGCTCTCTGGTACATCGTGTAACCGAACAATATTAACCACATACAGCTTTGCTAACCTTTCCAGTGTATACTGAGGTCATATCGGTATGAAGCGAGCTGTCTTAGTCAGACGGTCCACAATCACCCAAACTGCGTCAACTACTTAAGGAGTCAGTGGTAATCCCGTGACGAAGTCCATAGTGATGCAGTCCCATTTCCATGCTGGTTCCGATAACGGCTGTAACAGTCCCGCGGGTCTTTGTCATTCAGCCTTTACTTTCCCACAATTTAGGCATTGAGACACGAACTTAGCTACATCTGCTTTCATTCCTCTCTACCAATATAGTTTCTTTAGATCATGATACATTTTTGTGCTTCCAGGATGTATCGAATAAATGGTGGTATGGGCTTCTTTCATCAGTCGGTGTCTAATGTCCACATTTTCTGTTTCGGGTACACATGTTCTTCCTTTGTATTTCAGTACTTTCTCTTCGTCCAAGGAGAACTCAGGGTTAGTCCTACCTTTCTCGATATCTTCTTGTACTGTTCTCAGATAAGGATCTGATTTTATAGCTGTCTTCACTTCATCCATTATATCGGGTATAATTTTCAATGCCGCGAACATATTTAAAAACCGATGAATAAACCCTTGGTTGGCTGATCCATCCGTTGTATCTATCACATATTGCTCATTGCCATGATTGAATGCCATTCCGGTAGTACATATAGCTGCAATTGTACTAACCTCCCCTTGAGATTTTATCATCGCCTTTCTTCTCAACGCATCCGCTACTACATTAGCTTTCCCCGGATGATACTGGATATCACAATCATAGTCTTTTAATAGTTCCAACCATCTTCTTTGTCTCATATTTAACTCCTTCTGATTAAATAAATAAGTAAGACTTTTATGGTCCGACTTAATCTGGAACTTCTCTCCGTATAGGTAATGTCTCCATATTTTGACAGCATGTACTACTGCCGCTAACTCCAAATCATGAGTGGGATAATTTTCCTCATGTATCTTTAACTGTCTTGAGGCGTAAGCAATTACTTGTTCTCCTTGCATAAGCACACATCCTAATCCCAGTCCTGACGCATCAGTGTATACGGTAAATGGCTGTCCTGGGACAGGAATAGTCAAAATCGGAGCGGATATCAATCTGGTCTTCAATGTCTGGAAGCTCTTCTCACATTTATCCGTCCACAAAAACTTTTCACCTTTCATAGTCAAACTGGTGAGATGTACGGCAATCCGAGAATAGTCTTCCACAAATCTCCGATAATATCCAGCGAGACCCAGAAAACTTCTTATTTCTGCAATGCTTTTTGGTGCTTTCCACTTTACAATAGCCTCGATCTTGCTGGGGTCCACTTTGATTCCTTCAGCGGATACCACATGGCCTAGGAAGGCGACTTCACTTAGCCAAAACTCACACTTTGAAAATTTTGCATATAGCTTCTCTTTCCTTAAACGCTGTAGAGCGGCGTTTAGATTCTTAACGTGGGTTTCCTTGTCTTTGGAATATACCAATATTTCATCAATAAATACTATAACCGACGTATCCAACATGTCGTGGAAAACCCGGTCCATAAGTTTAATGAAAGTTGCTGGTGCGTTTGTTAATCCAAAAGACATGACCAAGAATTCATAATGTCCATATCTGGTCCTGAAAGCTGTCTTAGGAATATCACCCTCTTTAATCTTCAGCTGATGATAACCTGACCGAAGATCGATCTTAGAAAATACTTTTGCTCCTTGCAACTGATCGAACAAGTCATCGATCCGAGGTAGTGGATATCGATTCTTGATTGTCAGTTTGTTCAGCTCCCGATAGTCGATACATAATCGAACGCTACCATCCTTCTTATTTATGAATAATACCGGCGCTCCCCATGGTGATATACTGGGTCGAATATAACCCTTGTCTAGTAGTTCCTGTAGTTGCACTTTCAATTCCTTCAGTTCAGTAGGAGCCATTCTATAAGGTGCTTTTGATACTAGTGCGGCTCCAAGTATAAGGTCTATCACAAACTCGGTGGCTCTGTCGGGTGGTAATCCTGGTAGTTCCTCTGGAAATACATCGGGATAGTCCCGCATGACATCAATATCTTCCATTCGTGGTGCTTCCTTGGTTAGGTCGACCACTGATACTAGATATCCGACTGCCCCTGTAAGACCCGCACTCTGAAAACCCGGTCTAAACCTTGGTTTTGTGTCGTGACAGGTCTTCCGATCATCACCGAGCCAGACGGGGCAAGCAGATAACAACTACAACAGAAATCGGACCGAAGTCGACCAATTATACCTGATTTTAGGTATACCGGTCGATGGTACCGGATGATGGTACCGGTCGACCGGTATGGCCTGCACAGCTATGTGCGGGAATTTGGAAATTAGTCTCTACGGGTCCCACTTTCCTGATTTCGAATCCTAGAAGTTTCCTAATCTTAGTAGGGTTACTAAACCCTATTTCTAGCCTATAAATACACCTTTAAACCCCTCAAATCCTTTCCATTGTTTCTCACAAACCCTAGAGAAGAGAAAGAGCTTGGAGAGGAGAAGGAGCTAGGAAGAAGAAGGAGGTGCCGCCATTACCGTTTGACGAAGCTCTCGCTACACCTGTCAACGGTAAGTGTTTGGATCCATCTTCTTACCCTATGATAATTGTGTGGGTGGATCAATACCATGCAAAGTAGGTATTGATCTAAAACCCTAAATTGGCCAATAAACCCTAAGTTGCCGTCAAACCCTAGATTCGAGTTTCGAGATGATATTTATCGAAACGAGACTTGAACGAGTTGGGGATAGCTCTAACTCAAAGCCTAGACTTAGGATGGATAGGAGAAACACTGAAAATCCATGGAGGATGATCGACGGCAGTCGAAGAACCCATGTATGGTCTTCCGGAGACATACCGGTCGACTATACCGGTTGCACATAGTGCGACCGGTATGTTGCGACCGCTACCTTTCGAGAGGTTATTCGTGGGGGACCGGCTGACCATACCGGGCGCCAGTCTTTCCTACAGAGCTGCGACCGGTACATGCCACCGGGTCAGCTCCGTGAGGGTATTTTGTGATCCATGTTGGTTTCCGACCAACATGAAACCCTAAGTAATATATTCTAATGAAACCCTAATATTATGTAGGACCTGTGACTTATTGTTTGGATCTTGCGACGTAGAGCAAGTTATTGAACGAGTCGCCGTAAGGGAATCTGACCTAAACCTAATAATTAATGGACAAGAAATCGTTGTTAATCATTGAATATCCGTGATGTGATGTTTGTGCATATTCACATGCCATCCTTTACTTTCGGTTATTATTATTGTTCATGCATTCATAGGATGTGATTGTTAGGCATGTGATTGTTTTCGTTGGTGTGTGGAGTGGGGCATGGGCCCGGGATCGCTCTTCACACCGGCACCTTTTGTAGTATTCTATCTTAACATGCTTGGTACGGGTGGGGTATCGGGGAAGATCGTGGTACGTTGGTCTCCGATATTGATGTTGTCCCGACCATCGTTGGATGGTACCGAGGATTCCGAGTCGACGCTGCCTTGTCCACGATGCTTTAGCTCTATCTCTATGCCGTAGGGAGTGGTGTTGGGATAGGGTCTACCTGCGTATTGTTTCTATCCTAGTGGGTTAGTTGCGGATAGGGTATCGTGGGGAGGTGAGGTTTTGGAGGTCTCCGACCCGGCCTGCACGCTCTAGCTCTATCTCTATGCCGTAGACGGCCGTGGCCGGGATAGAGCATACATTGTTGACATATAGGATTGGTTAGTTGCGAGCCCGGTTTGCGAGCCCCGGCCGCAGGGGCTTAGGTACTGGTATGGGTAGAGTATCAGGGGAGGTGCGGGTATACCTTAGCTCTATCTCTATTCCATGATGGGTGTATGTGGGTTGGTGGTTGTGTGATTACTGTGCGACGCCACACACTCGTGTATAGAGGTGCGGGGGCCACCAAACCTTTCTATAGCACATTGCAAACTTAAATACCAGACCACAAAGATAAAATGATTGTTACTCATGCATAATCTTGTGAAACTGTTCGATTGCCTTACCGAGCTGTGTTGTGTGCTCACCCTTTGTATATACATTGTTTTAGATCCGGATGCAGGTTATACCGTGGAGATTACGTAAACGCTCCGGCGTATGGTGGTGCCTGCGGTGTTGGATGTACAAGCGGGGACAGACGAGCATGACGCTTCATGCGAGTGCCCTTCTCGCGTGTACCTGTGATGGATTTTATTTATTTGTTTCAGTTATTTTCGTTTGTTATTAAGAGATGTAATAGATATTTATTTTATGTGATTGAATTTGAATAATGGGATATTTATTTAAATTATCAATAGATACTCAGTTCATTCTATTTAAAGTCTTCCGCTGTATGTTTATATTCTGATTGTGGTTATGTGTAATTGGTTTGTATGGGTGAACACGGCCTATTCGAGATCCTGGTGTGAACCGTTGGTAGAGCTCTCGGGCTCTGTTCCAACAAACCATGCTACACATAATGGGGTCGATGAACTGAGTTAGGAAGTTTAAAAACCTTAATACAAACACACCCTAAGCATTGTTTGATACCTGAGACGGACTAAGAAAGAGAATAATGTACTATTCTAAATGGGAAACTTAATTTGTACACATACACTAGATAGGTGAACCATGAAACTTTCATTAAATGGGAAGAATAGTATCAAATGTAATAGTGCTACAGGGTACAGTCCACAAACCGGAAAGTTACCCTGTTATATAAACAGTCAAAAGAAAAGTAAATGGAAAATCATGGGGTAGGAGGCCTGGGAGGAATGGGGTCCGCTATGTCATAGTCCCGCTCGTATGCGACCCTAAGCCAATGCACCTGGTCCTGAGTCACTCGTAGACCACGAGCCAGGCGTCCCAACTCCTGACCCATCGCTCGCCGAGACTCCGGGATGACCCTCGGGTGTCCCCGATCTCGAGAAACATACCCAACACCGAGTCGGGAGGGGGCTGAGATGGCCCAGGCTATGGGAACGGATGGTGGTGGTACTGGTGGAGGCCGTGGGGCAGGCACCGGTGCTTCCCCAACTACATCGTCATCATCATCATCCCCCATCTGCCGCGATAGGCCGCGATTGGCCGCGCCGCTGCTGCTGCCGCCGCCGCTACTCTCCCAAGTGGACGAGGGCGAGCCTCCAACTCGTCATCACTAACGGGCAGATCAACCATCCGCATCCCGTTTATCGCATCCCAGTCGATGTTAGAAGTCATGGAGTCCTCGACGGCTGTCTCTCCTCTGAAACTCACGCCCAGACGGCGAAGAAGGAAAGTGACGAGACGGCCATAGGGAAGGTTGTTGGCCCGATCGGTCACAGCCGCTCGATGCATAGTCCGGATGATGAGGTATGGGAGTGAGATCCGCTCTCCGGTGCAGACGCAATAAGTGACGTACTGGGTGAGCTGAGACAACTCATTGTAGTGACCGCTCGCGTGGCACTATATCGTGGCCGGATGATGCGGTCAGTAGACCCGGGGTATAGGTCTCAAGCTAGCTGCCTTCATAGGAGCCCCAGGATTGAGTATCTGATGCGTTATCTCCCGGCGCAAATCTTCAGTTAAGTAACCTTTCGCCTTGGGGGCGCAGTATACCAAATCTCCATCGTTGGGAACTCCAAGTAGATCAGCCAACTGGTGGGTGTTGAAGGAAATATGTACACCCCGGACGTAACTGGTGATGCGCAGATCCCTACACTGGTTCGGGTCTTCGACATCCCCTTCGAGTTCCAGATTCGCATAAAAGTGCTTAACCAGGTTAGGGCGTGTGGTCTCTGTGTAGGAAATAACCGGCAGCCAACCTAGAGCGCCAAAAGCCGTCTCTACATTGAACCGGTGCAATTGTCCCACATTGACCCGTCGCCCGGATACGATACTCTTGTCGTCGAACCAAGAAAACCGAGCCTGAGCTTCCAAAGAGCGAAACCATAGCTCATCTAGCTGAGGGATAGGAGGAGAGGGAACCCGAGAACTAGAACCATGTGATCGCTTCCCGAGGTTGCGTCTAGGAGCCATTTAAAATCTGTAAAACAAAAGGAAACAAGACAAAAGTTAGAAATTTTCGAAATTTCGGCAGCATAACGGCTATAAATTGGGAAAAAGCCTCGAACTCACCCAAAAACATGGGGAGGAGGACTTACGTAACCCCCACACTCTTCCATAAGCCAATCACAAGCAATTATAACAAGAAATTTCAAGAAATTTCAAGAATTAAGAAAAAATTAGAAAAATTTCGAAATTTTTGAAAACCTAGGTCAAAAGGAGTAAAAATTCGATTTTTATCAAAACCTTGCGGTGGAACCCCAAATTAGTTGAGGGCTTTTGCTCTTGGGGGTCCCTAAACCCTTTCTAAGCCGAAGGAAAAGGATTCCTACGGTTAAAACATCTCGAACAAAGAAAAACCTAAATTTCTACATAAAGACGATATGGAAAATTTCTAAAAATATGAGAGAGAGGGTAGAGACCTACCTGGAGACGATATGCTAGGTCTTGAATGGAAGGAATCGGCTTCAAATAGCACCGGTCGAACTGTAGCAACTCGGAACCCAGAGAAGAATCGCCACCGGAGAGAAAGAGAAAGGAAAAAGTGAGAAAAATCTCACTTTTTCGCGATTTTAAAGCCATTTTGGGCATACCGGTCGACGGTTATGCCTATACCGGTCGACCGGTATCAACCCAGGTGTGCGACCGCTATGTCTCGGCCAGAAAATTTTTCTGACCGGTCGACTATACCGGTCGCAACACTGTCTACAGAGTGGCGACCGGTATCTCATAGACATGCGACCGGTATGTCTCGGCCAGAAATTTAATTTTGACCGGTCGACTATACCGGCCGCAGCATATTTCTACAGGTGTGCGACCGGTATACTGCGACCGGTACGCCCCAAAAGAGCCAGAAAAATTTAAAAATTTACAAAATTGTGCAAATTGAAATGTTACTTCTCAAACTTCTCCTGCATTATTCAAGACTAACACTACTATTATTGATGATTCTCACGTGTTATGTCTTCTTCTCAGATCCAAATAAATAGTCTGAGATGGCAGGTGGAAACGGTCAAAGGGGTAGAAAGCATCATCATGCCGAAAGCGCCTAGAGGAAGAGCAAGCCGAAAGCAGACCAGGTTAGAGAAACCAGCCCCGAAGAGGAGGAGGGACAGGTCCCGGAAGCACCGGCTGAAATTACCGGGACCACCTCACGGGGATTCCGAGACCATAGTTACAAACTTGGTCTATCAGATGCAAGCTCAACGTAAGGAATTCTCGAAGTGAGGTACTAACGATGCTCGAGTCAGCAGGTTTTGTTCCCGCCGGTAATACGCCCGGGTCCGGAGAGAAAATGTCTTCACAACGGGTGCGAGTAGCCCAAGGCCAAGGGCCCAAGCACGGAATGTACCACCACCGCATCGCTTCCCGTCGCCCTCGCGCACCCCCGGGGCATATCCGTATCCACCACCATGGTATGGAGCAGATACCCGGTGGACAAAGCACGATCTTAGCAGGTCGGTGGACAGGTTCTTGAAGTTGAAACCGTCATCATTCACCGGCGGAACAGGGGAAACCATTGTGGCCAGCACGGTGGGTTTCGGAAATGGAAAAGAACTTCCGGTTGATGACGTGTAACCGAGGAGGAGAAGGTTCTATTTGCCACTCACATGCCGAGGGAGGACGCGAATGCTTGGTGGAATTCCACGCGGGCATATTTGGAGAACCAATATACATTGGTTGATCGGGAAGTGTTTAAAGCAGCTTTCTTCGACAAATACTTCCCAAAGAGCTTCGGGGATTCAATGGAGAGAGAGTTTCTCAGCCTGCAGCGGGGTCGGCCGATCGTAGATGCTTATCAACAGAGGTACGAAGAGCTATTCTTCTTCGCACCGGCCAAGATGCGGGAAGAGGAGACAAAGATACGTAGGTTCACCATGGGACTACGTGGAAGTATCGAGAGCATCCGTTGGGTCCGGATAAGAAGACCTACAACGAGGCAAGGCAGGTTGCGAGGGTGATAGAGTCCGGTCGGAGGGACAGCTTCTTCGCTCAAAACAGGAGTGAAGAGACCCTGGCTGGAGAGAACTCGAGTGGCAGTAATACTAGACCATTCCGCCCATACGGGGGGCGACCGCTACAAGCACCTGCGAGAAACAACCCGGCACCACCTGTGCCACAATTAGCCAGACCCAACCCGAATATTAAGTGTTATAATCGCCAAGAACCGGGACATGTTGCAAGGAACTGCACGCTACCTAGGAAGCAAGCTCCCCAAAGAAGCCGAGTTTATGCAAGCCACCACCGAAGAGGCAGCCGCATCACCCGATGTGGTAACCGGTACGACTTTATCCCTTACTATTTAGTTTATTCTTTCGGTTGCATGAGCATATAGAACTAAGGGGTAATATATTCCGAGGAATTGTAAATGTAGCCGGTTTACCCGCCGGAGTATTATTTGACTCGGGGCCACGCACTCCTTTGTTTCGTTTCGTTTGGGAAGCGAATGGAGTTACCAATCAAGCAATTGAACCCAAGCTTGATAGTTCGCTCTCCACTAGGAGTCGAAGTGGCTTTGACCAAGTATTATGGACCATGTCCTGTAAGTATCGAGGGCCGAGACTTAGAAGCAAGCCTAGTAATACTTGAGATGGCAGATTTTGATGTCATTTTAGGAATGGATTGGCTAGGCCATCATTCGGCCGTCCTTTTATGTGGTGAAAGGAAGCTTATGCTTACTGACAGAGAGGGAAGGGAATATAGTTTCGCTGGAATTAAGCTATCTAGGAAGCGAAAGTTGATCCTCTCCGCCCTAAAGACTAAGAGATGCTTGGAGAAAGGGGGGAGTGGGTTATCTCAGATCCGTAGTCGACCTCACAGCAGAGTCACTCAAGGATGGCCCCAACCGAGTTAAAGGAGTTGAAGACCCAATTACAAGAATTGCTGGATAAGGGCTTCATACGACCTAGTATTTCGCCTTGGGGAGCACCTGTGTTGTTCGTCAAGAAGAAGGATGGAAGTGTACGGCTATGTATTGACTACCGTGAGCTAAACAAGTTGACAATCAAGAATCGGTATCCTTTACCTAGGATCGATGATCTGTTCGATCAGCTGCAGGGTGCAAAGGTTTTCTCGAAGATCGATCTCCGATCGGGGTATCACCAATTGAAGATCAAGGCCGGAGATATTCAAGACCTGCTTTCGAGGACAAGGTATGGGCATTATGAGTTTCTGGTTATGTCTTTCGGGCTGACCAATGCTCCAGCGTCGTTTATGGAACTGATGAACCGAGTGTTCCATGACATGTTGGACACTTCGGTCATCGTATTCATCGACGACATATTGATTTACTCTAAGGACATGGAGACTCATACAACGCATTTGAGAGCAGCCCTACAACGGCTGAGGGATGTAAGGCTTTATGCAAAATTCAAGAAGTGCGAGTTTTGGCTGAAGGAAGTAGCTTTCTTGGGCCATGTCGTATCTGGAGACGGTATCAAGGTTGATCCAAGCAAGATAGCTGCTATAGTAGGATGGGAAGCACCGAAATCTGTTGCAGAGATTCGTAGTTTCCTTGGGTTGGCTGGTTATTATAGAAGATTCGTGGAAGATTACTCCAGGATCGCGGTTCCACTCACCAGATTGACCAAGAAGGGAGAGAAATTTATATGGACAGATGAGTGTGAGAAGTACTTCCAGACCTTGAAATCAAGACTTGTCTCTGCACCTATCCTAACCATCCCCGAACCAAGCGTACCGTTTACTCTATATACGGATGCTTCAGGGTTGGGTATTGGGTGTGTTCTGATGCAAGGAGAATGTGATCGCTACGCATCAAGACAGCTTAAAAGAGCATGAGAAGAATTATCCTACGCATGACTTGGAGCTAGCAACGGTTATTCATGCAATCAAGACTTTGAGACACTATTTGTACGGTGAGAGGTTTCAGATCAAGTTAGATCACAAAAGCTTAACGTATCTCTTCACTCGGAAGGATCCGAATATGAGACGGAGAAGATGGCTGGAATTGTTAAAAGATTATGATTGCGACATCCAAGCACCATCCGGTAAAGCAAATGTGGTGGCTGACGCCTTAAGTAGAAAGTGGGCATCGAAACCCGAGGCGAGACCGAGTACAAATGCCGCATTGTGTGCTGCAGCCTCGAGTTCGATGGAAATTGATGAAGACCATATTATCGAAACTGCAGAAGATCCAGTTGAGCAAGGCTTGATTCATAAGTTCACTATGATGTTCGCCGCATTGAAGATCTCGCCGAGCCTAATTGATGAAGTCAAGGTAGCAATCCTACGGATCCATATCTCGGGACAAAGGCAGGAAGACTTAGAGAAGGGTACGTGTAATCCCGACTTTACCTTGGAATCGGACAAAGTACTCAAGTATCGCGGACGGGTATGTATACCCGAGAGCGAAGACCGCGATATCGGAGGCCGAGTTATGACCAAGCTCATTACACTCCATATTCGGTACATCCGAGAAGTACCAAGATGTACCATGATCTAAGAAGACTCTATTGGTGGAGGGGTATGAAAGCCGATATAGCTCGCTTTCGTGTTTCAATGTCCGAATTGTCAACAAGTTAAAGCGGAGAGACAAAGACCCGCAGGTTTACTACAGCCGCTACCGTAACCCGCATGGAAGTGGGATTGTATCACCATGGATTTTGTCACCCGGCTTACCTTTGACACCAAGGTCGGTGGATGCAGTTTGGGTTATAGTAGATCGGCTCACCAAGACAGCTCGATTTATTGCGGTCGACCTCGGGATACCATGGAGAAACTGGCCAAGTTATATGTTGATAATATAGTCGACTTCATGGCGTTCCGGAAAGTATAGTGTCCGACAGAGATCCCCGTTTTACATCGAAATTCCGGGAAGGATTACGTAAAGCTATGGGAACAAAGTTGAAGTTCAAGACAGCTTTCCATCCTCGGACGGACGGACAATGAACTAACCATTCAAATTCTGGAAGATATGCTTCGAGCTTGTGCATTAGATTTCAAAGGAGCTTGGGATGAGAAGCTATCACTTATCGAGTTTGCTTACAACAATAGTTATCGGAGCTACAATTCGGATGGCCCCATATGAAGCTCTCTATGGGAGAAAATGTCGTACACCTCTCGTTATGGAATGAAGTGGGGGAAAGACGAATTGTAGGACCGGAGTTTGTTGAAGAAACTTGCCGAGTGATTGATCAGATCAAAGAGAGAGTAAAGACAGCTCAAGTTCGACAAAAGCACTATGCAGATAATCGGCGTCGAGATCTGGAGTTTGCAGTGGGTGACAAAGTGTTCTTGAAGGTGTCACCGGTGCGAGGTCTGAAACGGTTTGGTAAGAAGGGGAAGCTATGCCCCAGGTATGTGGGACCATATGAGATATTGAATCGACGTGGTTATTGTGTTCCATGTATCATTACTGAAGAAGTATGTCAGAGATCCATCGCATATCTTGAGCGCTGATCCTCCAGACTTGACTGAAGACTTAACTTTCGAAGTGGTGCCTGTAATGCTCTCAAGCCGAAAAGTTCAGCAACTTCGAACCAAGGATATCCACTATGTAAAGGTGCATTGGAGAAGCCAGAATGTGGAGGAAATTACTTGGGAAGAAGAGAGCGCAATGAGGAAGGAGTACCCAAACCTTTTTGACAATCAAGGTACGTTCAAATTTTGAGGCCGAAATTTCTTTTAAGGGTGGGGGAGTTGTAGTACCTACATGTAAATTTCGGGATGAAATTTCTTTTAAGGGTGGTGGAGTTGTAAGACCCGCACTCTGAAAACCCGGTCTAAACCTTGGTTTTGTGTCGTGACAGTCTTCCGATCATCACCGAGCCGACGGGGCAAGCGGATAACAAACAGTACGAAATCGGACCGAAGTCGACCAATTATACCTGATTTTAGGTATACCGGTCGATGGTACCGGATGATGGTACCGGTCGACCGGTATGGCCTGCACAGCTATGTGCGGGAATTTGGAAATTAGTCTCTACGGGTCCCACTTTCCTGATTTCGAATCCTAGAAGTTTCCTAATCTTAGTAGGGTTACTAAACCCTATTTCTAGCCTATAAATACACCTTTAAACCCCTCAAATCCTTTCCATTGTTTCTCACAAACCCTAGAGAAGAGAAAGAGCTTGGAGAGGAGAAGGAGCTAGGAAGAAGAAGGAGGTGCCGCCATTACCGTTTGACGAAGCTCTCGCTACACCTGTCAACGGTAAGTGTTTGGATCCATCTTCTTACCCTATGATAATTGTGTGGGTGGATCAATACCATGCAAAGTAGGTATTGATCTAAAACCCTAAATTGGCCAATAAACCCTAAGTTGCCGTCAAACCCTAGATTCGAGTTTCGAGATGATATTTATCGAAACGAGACTTGAACGAGTTGGGGATAGCTCTAACTCAAAGCCTAGACTTAGGATGGATAGGAGAAACCCTGAAAATCCATGGAGGATGATCGACGGCAGTCGAAGAACCCATGTATGGTCTTCCGGAGACATACCGGTCGACTATACCGGTTGCACATAGTGCGACCGGTATGTTGCGACCGCTACCTCTCGGGAGGTTATCTGTGGGGGACCGGCTGACCATACCGGTCGCCAGTCTTTCCCTCTGAGCCGCGACCGGTACATGCCACCGGTCAGCTCTGTGAGGGTATTTTGTGATCCATGTTGGTTTCCGACCAACATGAAACCCTAAGTAATATATTCTAATGAAACCCTAATATTATGTAGGACGCTGTGACTTATTGTTTGGATCTTGCGACGTAGAGCAAGTTATTGAACGAAGCCGGTAAGGGAATCGACCTAAACCTAATAATTAATGGACAAGAAATCGTTGTTAATCATTGAATATCCGTGATGTGATGTTTGTGCATATTCACATGCCATCCTTTACTTTCGGTTATTATTATTGTTCATGCATTCATAGGATGTGATTGTTAGGCATGTGATTGTTTTCGTTGGTGTGTGGAGTGGGGCATGGGCCCGGGATCGCTCTTCACACCGGCACCTTTTGTAGTATTCTATCTTAACATGCTTGGTACGGGTGGGGTATCAGGGGAAGATCGTGGTACGTTGGTCTCCGATATTGATGTTGTCCCGACCATCGTTGGATGGTACTGAGGATTCCGAGTCGACGCTGCCTTGTCCACGATGCTTTAGCTCTATCTCTATGCCGTAGGGAGTGGTGTTGGGATAGGGTCTACCTGCATATTGTTTCTATCCTAGTGGGTTAGTTGCGGATAGGGTATCGTGGGGAGGTGAGGTTTTGGAGGTCTCCGACCCGGCCCTGCACGCTCTAGCTCTATCTCTATGCCGTAGACGGCCGTGGCCGGGATAGAGCATACATTGTTGACATATAGGATTGGTTAGTTGCGAGCCCGGTTTTGAGCCCCGGCCGTAGGGGGCTTAGGTACCGGTATGGGTAGAGTATCGGGGGAGGTGCGGGTATACCTTAGCTCTATCTCTATTCCATGATGGGTGTATGTGGGTTGGTGGTTGTGTGATTACCGTGGCGACGCCACACACTCGTGTATAGAGGTGCGGGGGCCACCAAACCTTTCTATAGCACATTGCAAACTTAAAACCGGACCACAACGATAAAATGATTGTTACTCATGCATAATCTTGTGAAACTGCTCGATTGCCTTATCGAGGTGTGTTGTGTGCTCACCCTTTGTATATACATTGTTTTTAGATGCGGATGCAAGGTTATACCGTGGACGATTACGTAAACGCTCCCGCGTATAGTGGTGCTGCGGTGTTGGATGTACGAGCAGGACAGACGAGCATGACGCTTCATGCGAGTGCCCCCTTCGCGTGTACCGTGATGGATTTTATTTATTTGTTTCAGTTATTTTCGTTTGTTATTAAGAGATGTAATAGATATTTATTTTATGTGATTGAATTTGAATAATGGGATATTTATTTAAATTATCAATAGATACTCGTTCATTCTATTTAAAGTCTTCCGTTGTATGTTTATATTCGATTGTGGTTATGTGTAATTGGTTTGTATGGGTGAACACGGCCTATTCGAGATCCCCGGTGTGAACCGTTGGTTAATGGGGGGGTTCCCCACACCATTCGCGGTTGGGTCAGAATTTGGGGTGTGACCCCCCTTCTCAAGGCACTTCTTAGCCTTTAGTGCCGAGAGTATGAGCTTGCGCGTTTCCGGGCAGTTTGGTTCCCACAAAACTAAATTCTGCTCCTTCTTTTTTTTTTATTTTTTTCTTTTTTTTTATTATAAAGGTTTTTTTTGTTTTGGCTAACCCGTCCTTTTTTCATATTGGATAATATGTGTTCCCCACATATGGGGGGGGGATGTTTTTGTTTTTTTTTTTTTTGGGGGGGGGGGGGGGGGCGGAAAACAATTAAATTTCCTCAAAAACCACACCCGGGGGGGGGGGTGGGGGGGGTTTGGTTGATTTTTTGGGGGGGGGGTTATTTTTTCTTTCCAAACGACACAGATATAAAGGAATGAGTGGCTCCTGAATCTAAGAGTACTCTGGTGGGTATGCCATTTATAGGTATGATACCTGTGATTTGTTTAAACTTAGTCTACATGCTTACACATTGTAATACAACTTAACGGTTTAGGTCATACCTGTGACCACATCGGGTGATGCGGCAGCTTCCTCAGACGTAACAGCATAAAATCGTCCTTGATGTTGTGGCTTCCGGGGTTTAGGACATTCTCTCATCATATGTCCCACTTGATTGCAGTTATAACATCTTGGACTTTCAGTATTTGGCTTTGGTTGCTACTGAGCTGCTTGAGTGGTCTTGGGTGCAGCGGTAAAGCCTTGGGCACAGAAAGGTTTAAATGATTTGTTGTTCCCTCCATTATAAACATTTCCGGCTGGTCTTTTTATGCCTTTGTTTTGTGTAAAGTAGCTTTCCTTCTGGCTCGATTCGATAACTCGAGCGATTTGGATAGCTTCATTATATATCTTCTTCTCTAAACCCAGGATGTGCTCTCTGATGCTTCCTCTAAGTCTCGTGACAAACCTACGGGTCTTAGTGTCTTCCTCATGCATGCTAAGTGGTGCAAAGAAAAACAGCTCCTCATAGCGCTGTTGATACGCATCCACGGACATCTGGCCCTGATATAAACTCAGGAACTTCTTCTCCATAGCATATCTGAAGCTTCGGGGAAAATACTTCTCAAAGAATGCTTCTTTATAAATAGCCCAAGTCAATAGTGCGTCCTTGGTCAGTAGATATGCCCTGGTAGATTTCCACCAATGGTGTGCATCGCCTTTCAGCATGAAGGTGGCACATAACACCTTTTCTTCTTCAGTAATAGTCATCATGAGAAAGTTTCTTTCCATCTCGTCGATCCAATGTGCTGGCCATAACGAATCCGACGGTTTACTGTTAAATTCCTGGGTTTCATATTCAAGAATCTCTCAATCATTCGAGAATGATCCATCTATACCGGAGCGTATGCCCCATACATAGGTGGTGGATACTGGAAATTTCCTTGCACTGGTTCCGGATGATGGGCTGGAATCCGTGCTGCTGGTGGTTGTGGTGCTGGGTGGTTACCACCGGTGTTGCATTGGCTTGCCCAGCCGGCAGTTTGTGCCGCCTGGAACATCATTCCCATCATAGCCTGCATATGGGCTTGTGCATGTTGCATCTGCTGAAGTTGTTGTGCCAGATTTATCACCATGGTAGTCAGTTCCGGTGGTGGGGGTGGCAAGTTATTAGGATTTTCCTGACCCTGGTTTACTGGTGGTGCAACCTGCGGATTACCCTGTGCATACATATTGTCTGGACTGGTTTCCTCCACTGGTGGTGGTGGAGGAACCGTGTTACGACTTTGCCTGGTTACTCTTCGTCCAGCGATATCTTCACTGGTAGTGGTGATGCTTGAAAATCATAATATACGTGAGGCAATCATTTATACTTCATGTAGATACACTAACCAATGTAAATTTCAATTTTTTTTTTATTTTTCAGATCATTCTGGGTAAACTATTGTCCTTCCTATATAGGGTCGATAGTGAGGGTCGATGGTATATGCGACCCTGGAAATTTCTGATTTTTTTTCCCGAGAGTCGAGGGTCGATGTGAGGGTCGATGGGTGTGCGACCCTCGATGCGACCCTTGGTTCCCTGCCAGGTTACCGAGAGCAGTGGGTCGATATAGGGGTCGATGTATGTTCGACCCTGTGTTTGACCCTTGGTTTTCTGTCAGATCACCGAAAGCCGTGGGTCGATATGGGGGTCGATATGAGGGTCGACTCTTTGGGTCGAATTTTGCGACCCTCAGTCTAAAAATTAAATTCTTAAGGTCCGATTTGAGTTTATTTCTCATTCTTTCCCCTCCGTTTCAACTCGGGGTCTTTCCTCTGGGTTCCTATAGTGCCGATTCCCCTACATTGGCCATTTGGATTACGTTTCTCGTCACCTACATCCTTCCTACAATTATTTCTTCTTCCCTTACCTGTTTTTAGGTTTTCTTTTCTAGGTTTTCACTTGCATATTTCGTTTTCTTCAAATTAAACTTTTTCCAACCGTAAAAATTTGATTTTATTGGGGGCTTTTGTTGTTGGTGGGTCATTGGATGAAAGCCCTCAAAATATTTGAGTTTCATCGGTTGGTTATCGAGAAACTTGAAATTTTCTCTCTTTGCCCTAATTAGTTGAAAATTTTGATTTCTCGTAATTTCTTCAAATTGGATTCCGTTAATTGAAATTTCCGACTGTATGAGTATTGCAGGATAGTTTAGAACCAACGTAAGTCCTCCTGCCCACGTGTATGGGTGACAAGTGAGGCTTTTGGTCAACTTACGTCGTTATAATGTCGAAATTTTTTTGTGATTTTTCTATCTTACTAATCCATTATCTGTTTTTCATTGTGGTCTATAGATATCATGGCTCGCACCAAGGTTCCTAGTTTTCGCGACCGTCTCCGCTTTTGAACCAATGAAGCTGAGACTCAATATGCCCGATTTGCCCGTAAAAAGGTAGAGGGTGGTCGACTGGTGGACTTGGCTAGCCTAGCCTTGTTCAATGTAGAGGGAGCATTTGGTGACATGGGTTGGCTTCCTGTCATCACCTATGACGCCTGCACCTGCCCGGATTTGGTGCGCCAGTTTTATTGTAACCTCCAGGTGGTGGGGATTACAATGATGTGGATAGGGGTCACGAGCTCAGGATTACTAGCTATGTCAAGGGAGTTGAGGTCTCCTTTGACTACCGACAGCTAGTGGATTTGTTGGGCATTTCCTATGATGGCCCTATGGTTTACTGTGCTCCTGGAGAGCACCAGTTCTACTCTACAGAGATGAGGGCTGAGATCGATAATCAGCTTCTACGACCTGATCATTGGCAGATGAGGGCATGCTATATGCGTCCAGCTCCACGGGTATTTTGCAAGATTATCCAGCATAATCTGATTCCGCAGAGTGGCTATTACCAGAGGGTTTCCCAGCTGACCCAGTATCTTCTGTACAGCATTTGCACTAGACATCCCGTCTGCCTTCCTTACATCATCATGCGGACTTTGATCAGTGCTACATTCCCCAGTCATAGGGGTAATCTACCCTATGGACGTATGATCACTAAACTACTGACCCACATGGGTGTGGATTTGTTGGATGAGAAGATTCAGGAAAAATCCTTCTCTGCTCCTCTGGATTGGGATTCCATATGTAGGATGGGTATGTGGGATGCCCAGGTCCGTGATGAGGAGAGGAACGCGATGGTGGGCCCTCGCACTTGCGTGGAGATGGCTGACGCTAAGGCAGTAGCATTTGCAGCTGGGGTCCCTGGTGGTGCTGTCGGGGATGATGATCGTCTTTACATGGATGTGGATTCCATACCACCTCCTTCTTCTACACATGCTGCTGGAGCGAGTACATCTTTTGCGGCTAGTCCTTCACATGCAGCTGGTCCTTCGCATCCACCTTCTGATGACGTGCTGAGTATGTTTCACAAGATTAGAGAGGCTCAGCGCGCATCGGATCTGAGGATAGTGGAGCTTCTAGACGCACAGCGCCGGACTGATCAGCGGGTGGCTGATCTCACAGCTAGTCTTCAGGCGACTCAGACTCAGGTGGCCTGGTTGACTAGAGTCTATGCCGAGGACTATGACAGAGACTGCGAGGCACCTCCTCCTCCTTCACCTCCAGCTTCATGATTACATTTCTTTACTTTTTTTTCTTTGTAATACAGAGTAACTGTCCGGGTTGTGGACTGTACTCTGCTTTAAGTATTCATATATATATTTGTTTCTCTCGCATTGTATTTAAAATTTGTTTCCCCTTTAATAGATGCATTATTCTCTTTTTAAATTGGTCTCAAACATCACTTGTGCTTATAGTGTGTTAATATTATAGTTTTTACTTTTTATCCGATCTCAGTTCATAATTGGTTGTGAAAGTATGCTGGTCTAGCGGACAAGGCCTGAAAGATCTGATACTAAGTTGTCACACCCCAATTCCGTACTATTCTGAATGGTATGATGAACCGCTAACAAACCAACGGTTCAACCAGGATCTCGAGTAGGCTATATCCGTGTTATCTAAACCCCATACATCCATAATCATAATCAGAGTAAATACACAATAGCGGAAGTCTTATAATAAAATGAACTGAGAATCTATTGGGATATCAATATTTAAATAACAAATTATTCTGTATCAACTAAGACATAAATAAATAAATATCAAATACATGTCTTTATTAAATCCAAATAGATAAAACTAAAAATCTAATCGAATACACATGAGTTGCACTCGCAAGAGATGTCATGTGTATCTACTTCATCTTCAGCTACCAACGCTGCAACGTTCCCGTATTTTAGAGCATTTATATAATCTTCAACGGTTGTACCTGCATCATCAACTAAAAAAAATATTCGACGTCGATGGGTGAGCACACATCACGGCTTAGTGAGCAAACAAAATAATGCAACAATAAATATGCATGCAATCAATTCATATCTTTGGTCTGGTTTACGTTTGCATTCTGCTATAGAAAGGATAGGTGGCCACCACACCTCTATGCACGAGAGTGTGGATACGCCCGATGACTCTCACCATCGCCCACAGCACCCATAATGAACATTTTACAACGAAGTTCACATTTATCGATGCACAACTCAATACCAACAAATTAACCCCTGATGGCTAGGGCTGCAAACGGAGTTCGCTACTAACCAATCCTAATGTCAACCAATGTATCCAAGGCCTCACCCCAACATCCCTCAGAGAACCCGTAGAGATAGAGCTAAGGCCCCTCGGTAGAGTATAGGACTCAAGGACCGAGACCCTCCTTGATGCTAATGCACAAGACTTGAGGTAGAGATAGAGCTAAAGTGCCCAGATCAAATACCGCATAACACCTCCCCTGATGCCCTACTCGCACCAAGCACACTAACCACACACAAACATTCACATGCCTATTCCTAGCATCATTCATCATCATCATGTTATAAGTAAACAAAATTAAATATGCATGAACAATAATAGCAGGAATATTGGATGACACATTGAATGCACATTACAAGCATATTCGCATAGAATCAAGCATGGCATTGGACTCCAGAAAATAAAAGTAATTTATTATTAACCAATTAGTTTAGGTCTTGTTCCGTCACCTTAGCTTGCTAATAGATACTCTTCCAAGCTTTAGAATCAACTTTATATTGCTATTATATTGCTAGAAGACCTAACAAAGTCGATAAAATTTAATTACAATTTATTCTAATTTTTAAAACCATTCTATTAACTGAGGGTCGGAGGTAGGGTCTGAGTTATGACTGACCCCTGGTGCGACCCTCCCTAATCTGGACTTCCAGAACCCTGGGGGTCGATACTCAGGGTCACATAGGGTCGGATGGTCATCGACCCTCTGTGGGTTTTGGTCAATTTTTCTTCCTTTTAGTCCATTCTTCGTGTTTGGGGTCCTATGGCTTACTCCTACAGTCCATTCAACCTAAATTCCATGGTCTAGAACCATGAATCATCCACCTATATAGCTTTTATGTATTCTCCCATGGTTTTCCATGGAAACCTAACCATGGGTTGATGGTTTAGGTTTCTCCGAGATCGCACTCTCATCCTTATCTAACCTAAGGTCTGTAGAAATTCATGGAATTAGTATCCATACCTGAGAAGAATACTCCTTCTCTGCAACTCTTCTCCTTTTTACTTTTCTTCTCTCCCTTGCTTCTCTTCTTCTTCTCTTCCTTCTCTTCTCTTTCTCTCAATTCAATTAGGGTTGTAAAAGGAGGGAAAGAGGCTTAGGGATGTCCTATTTATAGGGTGGAAATTCCTAAACAAAGTCCCATTGAGATTTGGAAGGAATCCAATCGAAATTTGGAAACTTTCCTAATTTCAGTTGCTGGCGACAACTGAAGGTCGATGAGAGGGTCGATGATCCCGTCGACCCTTGGTTTCCTAAAGTGTCCGACCCCCTCTGTAATACAGGGGGTCTGACTTTCTCTCTTGGGGGGTCCGACCCTCCCTTGCTGGGTATGCGACCCTCACTTTAAATTAAGTATTTTTGGGTCGATTTGATACCTGGGATCACGATCTTTTTCACGCCCTTGGTCCATTCATCTCGTCCATGATGGGTAAACCTGGTTCAAGGGGGTAAGACCGGGTTAGTTTGATACGGGTCTTACAACTCCCCCCTACTTATAAAAATTTTGTCCCTGAAATTGTACGTACCTTCTGAATCAAATAAGTGAGGGTATTGCTTTCGCATAGCATTCTCTTCCCCCCAAGTAATTTCTTCCATGTCTCTACTTTTCCAAATGACCTTAACATAATAGATATCTCGGTTGCGTAGTCGTTGAACCTTTCGACTGGTGATTTCTGTTGGTGTTACTTCAAATGTCAAATCATCAGTTAAATCCGGTAGATCTATTGTCAAAACGTGCGTTGGATCCTTGACATACTTCTTCAATAGGGAATGCACACTTGACATAGATGGTGGTAGTGCTAACTGATAAGCCACTTTTCCACGCTTAGCTAGAATCTCATATGGCCCGACATATCTTGGACTGAGTTTCCCTTTCTGTCCGAACCATTTCAATCCTCGCATAGGCGATACCTTCAAGGATACTTTATCACCTATAGCGAACTCAAGATCTCTGCGTCGAGTCTCTGCATATTGCTTCTGATGGTTCTGAGCTGTTTTTACCCTTTCCTTGATAATGTCTACCACTCGACAAGTCTCTTCAACAAATTCTGGCCCAACAATACTACGTTCTCCAACTTCATTCCAAAACAACGGAGTTCAACACTTTCTGCCATACAGTGCTTCATATGGTGACATCTGTATAGTAGCCTGATAGCTATTGTTATAACCGAACTCGATCAGTGGTAACTTTTCATCCCATGATCCTTCGAAATCAATTACACATGCGCGTAGCATATCTTCTAGAATCTGGAATGTACGCTCTGACTGTCCATCTGTCTGTGGGTGGAATGCAGTACAGAACTTCAATGTTGTACCCATAGCCTTTTCCAATCCTTCCCAAAACTTAGAAGTAAATCGGGGATCTCTATCAGATACAATGCTCTCTGGTACACCGTATAAGCGAACAATATTATCCACATACAGCTTTGCTAACCTTTCCAGTGTATACAGAGGTCGTATCGGTATGAGCGAGTTGTCTTAGTCAGACAGTCTACAATCACCCAAACTGCGTCAACTACTTGAGGAGTCAGTGGTAATCCCGTGACGAAGTCCATAGTGATGCAGTCCCATTTCCATGCTGGTTCCGGTAACAGCTGTAACAGTCCCGCGGGTCTTTGTCGTTCAGCCTTTACTTTCCGATAATTTAGGCATTGAGACACGAACTTAGCTACATCTTCTTTCATTCCTCTCCACCAATATAGTTTCTTTAGATCATGATACATTTTTGTTCTTCCAGGATGTATCGAATAAATGGTGGTATGGGCTTCTTTAATCAGTCGGTGTCTAATGTCCAGATTTTCTGTTTCGGGTACACATGTTCTTCCTTTGTATTTCAGTACTTTCTCTTCGTCCAAGGTAAACTCAGGGTTAGTCCTACCTTTCTCGATATCTTCTTGTACTGTTCTTAGAAAAGGATATGATTTGATTGCTGTCTTCACTTCATCCATTATATCCGGTATAATTTTCAATGCCACGAACATATTTGAAAACCGATGAATAAACCCTTGGTTGGCTGATCCATCCGTTGTATCTATCACATATTGCTCCTTGCCATGATTGAATACCATTCCGGTAGTACATATAGCTGCAGTTGAACTAACCTCCCCTTGGGATTTTATCATTGCCTTTCTGCTCAACGCATCCGCTACTACATTAGCTTTCCCCGGATGATACTGGATATCACAATCATAGTCTTTTAATAGTTCCAACCATCTTCTTTGTCTCATATTCAACTCCTTCTGATTAAATAAATAAGTAAGACTTTTATGGTCTGACTTAATCTGGAACTTCTCTCCGTATAGGTAATGTCTCCATATCTTGACAGCATGTACTACTGCCGCTAACTCCAAATCATGAGTGGGATAATTTTTCTCATGTATCTTTAACTTTCTTGAGGCATAAGCAATTACTTGTTCTCCTTGCATAAGCACACATCCTAATCCCAGTCCTGACGCATCAGTGTATAGGGTAAATGGCTGTCCTGGGACAGGAATAGTCAAAATCAGAGCGGATATCAATCTGGTCTTCAATGTCTGGAAGCTCTTCTCATATTTATCCGTCCACACAAACTTTTCACCTTTCATAGTCAAACTGGTGAGAGGTACGACAATCCAAGAATAGTCTTCCATAAATCTCCGATAATATCCAGCGAGACCCAGAAAACTTCTTATTTCTGCAACGCTTTTTGGTGCTTCCCACTTTACAATAGCCTTGATCTTGCTGGGGTCCACTTTGATTCCTTCAGCGGATACCACATGGCCTAGGAAGGTGACTTCTCTTAGCCAAAACTCACATTTTGAAAATTTTGCATACAGCTTCTCTTTCCTTAAACGCTGTAGAGTGGCGTTTAGATTCTTAACGTGGGTGTCCTTGTCCTTGGAATATACCAATATATCATCAATAAATACTATAACCGACGTATCCAACATGTCGTGGAAAACCTGATTCATAAGTTCCATGAATGTTGCTGGTGCGTTTGTTAATTCAAAAGACATGACCAAGAATTCATAATGTCCATATCTGGTCCTGAAAGCTGTCTTAGGAATATCACCCTCTTTAATCTTCAGCTGATGATAACCTGACCGAAGATCGATCTTAGAAAATGCTTTCGCTCCTTGCAACTGATCGAACAAGTCATCGATCCGTGGTAGTGGATATCGATTCTTGATTGTCAGTTTGTTCAACTCTCGATAGTCGATACATAATCGAACGCTACCATCCTTCTTCTTTACGAATAATACCGGTGCTCCCCATGGTGATATACTGGGTCGAATATAACCCTTGTCCAGCCGTTCCTGTAGTTGCACTTACAATTCCTTCAGTTCAGTAGGAGCCATTCTATAAGGTGCTTTTGATACTGGTGTGGCTCCAGGTATAAGGTCTATCACAAACTCGGTGGCTCTGTCGGGTGGTAATCATGGTAGTTTCTCTGAAAATACGTCGGGATAGTCCCGCATGACATCAATAACTTTCATTCATGGTGCTTCCTTGGTTAGGTCGACCACTGATACTAGATACCCGATTGACCCCTTCTCAAGGCACTTCTTAGCCTTTAGTGCTGAGAGTATGAGCTTGCGTTTACGGGGGAGTTTGGTTCCCGCGAAACTGAATTCTTCTACTTCTTTGTCCTTAAATGTTAGCTTCTTTTCGGTGCATAATAGGTTTGTAGAATGCCGAGCTAACCAGTCCATTCCCAAGATGACATCAAAGTCTGCCTTCCCAAGTTGGATCAAGGTTGCATCTAAGGTTTTCTCGTCAATGAGAACTGGACATGGCCCATAACCTTTCTCTAATTCCACTTCTAACTCCATCGGTGACCGTACAAGTAGTTTGTAGTCCAATGTTTTGATGGGTAAGTTCAGCTTCTTTCCAAACGACACAGATATAAAGGAATGAGTAGCTCCTGAATCGAAGAGTACTCTGGTGGGTATGCCATTTATAGGTACGATATCTGTAATTTGTTTAAACTTAGTCTACATGCTTACACATTGTATACAACTTAAAGGTTTAGGTCATACCTGTGACCACATCGGGTGATGCGGCAGCTTCCTCAGACGTAACAGCATAAACTCGTCCTTGATGTTGTGGCTTCCTGGGTTTAGGACATTCTCTCATCATATGTCCCACTTGATTGCAGTTATAACATCTTGGACTTTCAGTATTTGGCTTTGGTTGCTGTTGAGCTACTTGAGTAGTCTTGGGTGCAGCAGTAAAGCCTTGGGCACGGAAAGGTTTAAATGTTTTGTTGTTCCCTCCATTATAAGCATTTCCGGCTGGTCTTTTTATGCCTCTGTTTTGTGTAAAGTAGCTTTCCTTCTGGCTCGATTCGATAACTCGAGCGATTTCGACAGCTTCATTATATATCTTCTTCTCTAAACCCAGGATGTGCTCTTTGATGCTTCCTCTAAGTCCCATGACAAACCTACGGGTCTTAGTGTCTTCCTCTTGCATGCTAAGGGGTGCAAAGAAAAACAGCTCCTCATAGCACTATTGATATGCATCCACGGACATCTGGCCCTGATATATACTCAGGAACTTCTTCTCCATAGCATCTCTGAAGCTTCGGGGAAAATACTTCTCAAAGAACACTTCTTTATAAATAGCCCAAGTCAATAGTGCGTGCTTGGTCAGT
The DNA here is from genome assembly GCA_028583415.1 of Protea cynaroides. Taxonomy (NCBI): domain Eukaryota; kingdom Viridiplantae; phylum Streptophyta; class Magnoliopsida; order Proteales; family Proteaceae; genus Protea; species Protea cynaroides. Next base: position 32,257,188 of record CM053274.1, read on the forward strand.
AGATATGCCCTGGTAGATTTCCACCAATGGTGTGCATCGCCTTTCAGCATGAAGGTGGCACATAACACCTTTTCTTCTTCAGTAATAGTCATCATGAGAAAGTTTCTCTCCATCTCGTCGATCCAATGTGCTGGCCATAACGGATCCGACGGTTTACAATTAAATTCCTTGGTTTCATCTTCAAGAATCTCTCAATCAGTCGATAATGATCCATCTGTACCGGAGCGTATGCCCCATATATAGGTGGTGGATACTGTAAATTTCCTTGCACTGGTTCCGGATGATGGGCTGGAATCTGTGCAGCTGGTGGTTGTGGTGCTGGGTGGTTACCCACCGACGTTGCATTGGCTTGCCCAGCCGGCATAGGTGTAGTTTGTGCCGCCTGGAACACCATTCCCATCATAGCCTGCATATGGGCTTGTGCATGTTGCATCTGCTGAAGTTGTTGTGCCAGATTTATCACCATGGTAGTCAATTCCGGTGGTGGGGGTGGCAAGTTATTAGGATTTGCCTGACCCTAGTTCACTAGTGGTGCAACCTGCGGATTACCCTGTGCATTCATATTGTCTGGACTGGTTTCCTCCACTAGTGGTGGGGGTGGAACCGTGTTACGACTTTGCCTGGTTACTCTTCGTCCAGCCATATCTTCACTGGTAGTGGTGATGCCTGAAAATCATAAGATACGTGAGGCAATCATTTATACTTCATGTAGATACACTAACCAATGTAAATTTCAATTTTTTTTTTATTTTTCAGATCATTCTGGGTAAACTACTGTCCTTCCTATATAGGGTCGATAGTGAGGGTCGATGGTATATGCAACCCTGGGATCGACCCTGGAAATTTCTGATTTTTTTCCCGAGAGTCGAGGGTCGATGTGAGGGTCGATGGGTGTGCGACCCTCGATGCGACCCTTGGTTCCCTGCCAGGTTACCGAGAGCAGTGGGTCGATATAGGGGTCGATGTATGTTCAACCCTGTGTTCGACCCTTGGTTTTCTGTCAGATCATCGAAAGTCGTGGGTCGATATGGGGGTCGATATGAGGGTCGACTCTTTGGGTCGAATTCTGCGACCCTCAGTCTAAAAATTAGATTTTTAAGGTCCGATTTGAGTTCATTTCTCATTCTTTCCCCTCCGTTTCAATTCGGCTTCTTTCCTCTGGGTTGCTATAGTTCTGATTCCCCTACATTGGCCATTTGGATTACGTTTCTCGTCACCTACATCCTTCCTACAGTTATTTCTTCCTCCCTTACCTGTTTTTAGATTTTCTTTTCTAGGTTTTCACTTGCATATTTCATTTTCTTCAAATTGAACTTTTTCCAACCGTAAAAATTTGATTTTTATTGGGGGCTTTTGTTATTGGTGGCTCAATGGATGAAAGCCCTCAAAATATTTGAGTTTCATCGGTTGGTTATCGAGAAACTCGAAATTTTCTCTTTTTGCCCTAATTTGTCGAAATTTTCAATTTCTCACAATTTCATCAAATTGGATTCCGTTAATTGAAATTTTTGACTGTATGAGTATTGCAGGATTGTTTAGAACCTATGTAAGTCCTCCTGCCCACGTGTATGGGTGACAAGTGAGGCTTTTGGTCAACTTACGTCGTTATAATGTCGAAATTTTTTTGTGATTTTTTTATCTTACTAATCCATTATCTGTTTTTCATTATGGTCTACAGATATCATGGCTCGCACCAAGGTTCCTAGTGTTCGCAACCGTCTCCGCTTCCGTACCAATGAAGCTGAGACTCAGTATGCCTGCTTTGCCCGTAAAAAGGTAGAGGGTGGTCGACTGGTGGACTTGGCTAGCCTAGCCTTGTACAATGTAGAGGGAGCATTTGGTGACATGGGTTGGCTTCCTGTCATCACCTATGACGCCTGCACCTACCCGGATTTGGTGCGCCAGTTTTACTGTAACTTCCAGGTGGTGGGGGATTACAATGATATGGATAGGGGTCACGAGCTCAGGATTACTAGCTATGTCAAGGGAGTTGAGGTCTCCTTTGACTACCGACAGCTAGCGGATTTGTTGGGCATTTCTTATGTTGGCTCTATGGTTTACTGTGCTCCTGGAGAGCACCAGTTCTCCTCCACAGAGATGAGGGCTGAGATCGATAATCAGCTTCTACGACCTGATCGCTGGCAGATGAGGGCATGCTATATGCGTCCAGCTCCACGGGTATTTTGCAAAATTATCCAACATAAATCTGACTCCGCAAAGTGGCCATTACGAGAGGGTTTCCCAGCTGACCCAGTATCTTCTGTATAGCATTTGCACTAGACAGCCCATCTGCCTTCCTTACATCATCATGCGGACTATGATCAGTGCCACATTTCCCAGTCATAGGGGTAATCTACCCTATAGACGTATGATCACTAAACTACTGACCTGCCTGGGTGTGGATTTGTTGGATGAGAAGATTCAGGAAAAATCCTTCTCTACTCCTCTAGATTGGGATGCCATCTGTAGGATGGGTATGTGGGATGCCCTGGTCAGTGATGAGGAGAGGAACACGATGGTGCGCCTTCGCACTCGCGTGGAGATGCCTAACTCTGAGGCAGCAGCTGCTGCAGCTGGGGTCCCTGGTGGTGTTGTTGGGGATGATGATCGTCTTTACATGGATGTGGATTCCATACCACCTCCTTCTTCAACACATGCTGCTGGAGCGAGTACATCTTTTGCGGCTGGTCCTTCACATGCAGCTGGTCCTTCGCATCCACCTTCTGATGACGTGCTGAGTATGTTTCATGAGATTAGAGAGGCTCAGCGTGCATCGGATTTGAGGATAGTGGAGCTTCTAGACGCACAGTGCCAGACTGATCAGCGGGTTGCTGATCTCACAGCTAGTCTTCAGGCGACTCAGACTCAGGTGGCCTGGTTGACTAGAGTCTATGTCGAGGACTATGACAGAGACCGCGAGGCACCTCCTCCTCCTTCACCTCCAGCTTCATGATTACATTTCTTTACTTTTTTTTCTTTGTAATACAGAGTAACTGTCTGGGTTGTGGACTGTACTCTGCTTTAAGTATTCATATAAATATTTGTTTCTCTCGCATTGTATTTAAAATTTGTTTTCCCTTTAATAGATGCATTATTCTCTTCTTAAATTGGTCTCAAACATCACTTGTGCTTATAGTGTGTTAATATTATAGTTTTTACTTTTTATCCGATCTCAGTTCATAATTGGTTGTGAAAGTATGCTGGTCTAGCGGACAAGGCCTGAAAGCTCTGATACTAAGTTGTCACACCCCAATTCTGTACTATTCAGAATGGTATGATGAACCGCTAACAAACCAACGGTTCAACCAGGATCTCGAGTAGGCTATATCCGTGTTATCTAAACCCCATACATCCATAATCATAATCAGAGTAAATACACAATAGCGGAAGTCTTATAATAAAATGAACGGAGAATCTATTGAGATATCAATATTTAAATAACAAATTATTCTGTATCAACTAAGACATAAATAAATAAATATCAAATACATGTCTTTAATAAATCCAAATAGATAAAATTAAAAATCTAATCGAATACACATGAGTTGCACTAGCAAGAGATGTCATGTGTATCCACTTCATCTTCAGCTACCATCGCTGCAACGTTCCCATATTCTAGAGCATTTATATAATCTTCAACGGTTGTACCTGCATCATCAACGAAAAAAAATATTCGACGTCGAAGGGTGAGCACACATCACGGCTTAGTGAGCAAACAAAATAATGCAACAATACATATGCATTCTATCAATTCATATCTTTGGTCTGGTTTTAGGTTTGCATTGTGCTATAGAAAGGATAGGTGGACACTGCACCTCTATGCACGAGAGTGTGGATACGCCCGATGACTCTCACTGTCGCCCACAGCACCCATAATGAACATTGTACAATGAAGATCACGTTTATTGATGCACAACTCCATACCAACAAATTAACCCCTGATGGCTAGGGCTGCAAATGGGGTTCGCTACTAACCAATCCTAATGTCAACCAATGTATCCAAGGCCTCACCCCAGCATCCCTCAGAGCACCCGTATAGATAGAGCTAAGGCCCCTCGTAGAGTATAGGATTCAAGGACCGAGACCCTCCTTGATGCCCTATGTCGCAATAGTTCTGCTAAGATAACGGTGATATGACGATGCTAATGCACAAGACTTGAGGTAGAGATAGAGCTAAAGTGCCCGGATCAAACACCGCATAACTCCTCCCCTGATGCCCTACTCCCATCAAGCACACTAACCACACACAAACATTCACATGCCTATTCCTAGCATCAATCATCATCATCATGTTATAAGTAAACAAAATTAAATATGCATGAACAATAATAGCAGGAATATTGGATGACACGTTGAATGCACATTACAAGCATATTCGCATAGAATCAAGCATGGCATTGGACTCAAGAAAATAAAAGTTGTTTATTATTAACCAATTAGTTTAGGTCTTGTTCCCTCACCTTAGCTTGCTAATAGATACTCTTCCAAGATTTAGAATCACCTTTATATTGCTATTATATTGCTAGAAGACCTAACAAAGTCGATAAAATTTAATTAGAATTTATTCTAATTTTAAAAACCATTCTATTAACTGAGGGTCGGAGGTAGGGTCTGAGTTATGACTGACCTCTGGTGTGACCCTCCCTAATCTGGACTTCCAGAACCCTGGGGGTCGATACTCAGGGTCACATAGGGTCGGATGGTCATCGACCCTCTGTGCGATCCCCTGTGGGTTTTGGTCAATTTTCCTCCTTTTAGTCCATTCTTCGTGTTTGGGGTCCTATGGCTTGCTCCAACAGTCCATTCAACATAAATTCCATGGTCTAGAACCATGAATCATCCACCTATATAGCTTTTATGTATTCTCCCATGGTTTTCCATGGAAACCTAACCATGGGTTGATGGTTTGGGTTTCTTCGAGATCACACTCTCATCCTTATCTAACCTAAGGTCTGTAGAAATTCATGGAATTAGTATCCATACCTGAGAAGAATACTCCTTCTCTGCAACTCTTCTCCTTTTTACTTTTTCTTCTCTCCCTTGCTTCTCTTCTTCTTCTCTTCCTTCTCTTCTCTTTCTCTCAATTCAATTAGGGTTGTAAAAGGAGTGAAAGAGGCTTAGGGACGTCCTATTTATAGGGTGGAAACTCCTAAACTAAGTCCCATTGAGATTTGGGAGGAATCCAATCAAAATTTGGAAACTTTCCTAATTTCAGTTGCTGACGGCAACTGAGGGTCGATGAGAGGGTCGATGATCCCGTCGACCCTTGGTTTCCTAAAGTGTCCGACCCCCTCTGTAAAACGGGGGTCTGACTTTCTGTCTTGGGGGGTCCGACCCTCCCTTGCTGGGTATGCGACCCTCCCTTTAAATTAAGTGTTTTTGGGTCGATTTGATACCTGGGATCACGATCTCCTTCACGCCCTTGGTCCATTCATCTCGTCCATGATGGGTAAACCTGGTTCAAGGTGGTAAGACTGGGTTAGTTTAATACGGGTCTTACAACTCCCCCCTACTTATAAAAATTTCGTCCCTGAAATTGTACGTACCTTCTTAATCAAATAAGTGAGGGTATTGCTTTCGCATAGCATTCTCTTCCTCCCAAGTAATTTCTTCCATGTCTTTACTTTTCCAAATGACCTTAACATAATAGATATCTCGGTTGCATGAACCTTTCGACATGTGATTTCTGTTGGTGTTACTTCATATGTCAAATCGTCAGTCAAATGCGGTAAATCAATTGTCAAAACGTGCGTTGGATCCTCGATATACTTCTTCAATAGGGAAATATGAAATACGTCATGCACACTTGACATAGATGGTGGTAGTGCTAACTGATAAGCCACTTTTTCACGCTTAGCTAGAATCTCATATGGCCCGACATATCTTGGACTGAGTTTTCCTTTCTGTCTGAACCGTTTCAATCCTTGCATAGGCGATACCTTCAAGAATACTTTATCACCTATAGCGAACTCAAGATCTCTGCATCGAGTATCTGCATATTGTTTTTGACGGTTCTGAGCTGTTTTAACCCTTTCCTTGATAATGTCTACCACTCGACAAGTCTCTTCAACAAATTCTGGCTCAACAATACTACGTTCTCCAACTTCATTCCAAAACACAGAGTTCGACACTTTATGCCATACAGTGCTTTATATGGTGACATCTGTATAGTAGCCTGATAGCTATTGTTATAAGCGAACGCGATCAGTGGTAACTTTTCATCCCATGATCCTTTGAAATCAATTACACATGCGCATAGCATATCTTCTAGAATCTGGATTGTACGCTCTGACTATCCATCTGTCTGTGGGTGGAATGCAGTATTGAACTTCAATGTTGTACCCATAGCCTTTTGCAATCCTTCCCAAAACTTAGAAGTAAATTGGGGATCTCTATCGGATACAATGCTCTCTGGTACACCGTGTAACCGAACAATATTATCCACATACAGCTTTGCTATCATTTCCAGTGTATACTGAGGTCATATCGGTATGAATCGAGCTGTCTTAGTCAGACGGTCTACAATCACCCAAACTGCGTCAACTACTCGAGGAGTCAGTGGTAATCCCGTGACGAAGTCCATAGTGATGCAGTTCCATTTCCATGCTGGTTCCGGTAACGGCTGTAACAGTCCCACGGGTCATTGTCGATCAGCCTTTACTTTCCGACAATTTAGGCATTGAGACACGAACTTAGCTACATCTGCTTTCATTCCTCTCCACCAATATAGTTTCTTTAGATCATGATACATTTTTGGTTCTTCCAGGATGTATCGAATAAATGGTGGTATGGGCTTCTTTCATCAGTCGGTGTCTAATGTCCATATTTTTTGTTTCGGATACACATGTTCTTCCTTTGTATTTTAGTACTTTCTCTTCGTCCAAGGTGAACTCAGGGTTAGTCCTACCTTTCTCGTTATCTTCTTGTACTGTTCTCAGATAAGGATCTGATTTGATAGTTGTCTTCACTTCATCCATTATATCCGGTATAATTTTCAATGCCGCGAACATATTTGAAACCGATGAATAAACCTTTGGTTGGCTGATCCATCCGTTGTATCTATCACATATTGCTCATTGCCATGATTGATTACCATTCCGGTAGTACATATAGCTGCAGTTGTACTAATCTTCCCTTGAGATTTTAACATCGCCTTTCTGCTCAACGCATCCACTACTACATTAGCTTTTTCCCGGATGATACTAGATGTACAATCATAGTCATTCAATAGTTCCAACCATCTTCTTTGTCTCATATTCAACTCCTTCTGATTAAATAAATAAGTAGGACTTTTATGGTCCGACTTAATTTGGAACTTCTCTCCGTATAGGTAATGTCTCCATATCTTGACAGCATGTACTACTACCGCTAACTCCAAATCATGAGTGGGATAATTTTTTTCAAGTATCTTTAACTGTCCTGAGGCATAAGCAATTACTTGTTCTCCTTGCATAAGCACACATCCTAATCCCAGTCCTGACGCATCAGTGTAGAGGGTAAATGGCTGTCCTGGGACAGGAATAGTCAAAATCGAAGCGGATATCAATCTGGTCTTCAATGTCTGGAAGCTCTTCTCACATTTATTCGTCCACACAAACTTTTCACCTTTCATAGTCAAACTGGTGAGAGGTACGGCAATCCGAGAATAGTCTTCCATAAATCTTCGATAATATCTAGCGAGAGACCCAGAAAACTTCTTATTTCTGCAACGCTTTTTGGTGCTTCCCACTTTATAATAGCCTCAATCTTGCTGGGGTCCACTTTGAATCCTTCAGCGGATACCACATGGCCTAGGAAGGCGACTTCACTTAGCCAAAACTCACACTTTGAAAATTTTGCATACAACTTCTCTTTCCTTAAACGCTGTAGAGCGGTGTTTAGATTCTTAACGTGGGTTTCCTTGTCCTTGGAATATACCAATATATCATCAATAAATACTATAACCGACGTATCCAACATGTCGTGGAAAACCCGGTTCATAAGTTCCATGAAAGTTGCTGGTGCGTTTGTTAATCCAAAAGACATGACCAAGAATGCATAATGTCCATATCTGGTCCTGAAAGCTGTCTTAGGAATATCACCCTCTTTAATCTTCAGCTGATGATAACCTGACCGAAGATCGATCTTAGAAAATACTTTTGCTCCTTGCAACTAATCGAACAAGTCATCGATCCGAGGTAGTGGATATCGATTCTTGATTGTCAGTTTGTTCAGCTCCCGATAGTCGATACATAATCGAACGCTACCATCATTCTTCTTTACGAATAATATCGGTGCTCCCCATGGTGATATACTGGGCCGAATATAACCCTTGTCCAGTAGTTCCTGTAGTTGCACTTTCAATTCCTTCAGTTTAGTAGGAGCCATTCTATAAGGTGCTTTTGATACTGGTGCGGCTCCAGGTATAAGGTCTATCACAAACTCGGTGGCTCTGTCGGGTGGTAATCCTGGTAGTTCCTCCGAAAATACGTCGAGATAGTCCCGCATGACATCAATATCTTCCATTCGTGGTGCTTCCTTGGTTAGGTCGACCACTGATACTAGATACCCGACTTCCCCCTTCTCAAGGCACTTCTTAGCCTTTAGTGCTGAGCGTATGAGCTTGCGTTTACGGGGCAGTTTGGTTCCCGCAAAACTGAATTCTGTTCCTTCTTTGTCTTTAAATGTTAGCTTCTTTTCGGCACATAATAGGTTTGCAGAATGCCGAGCTAACCAGTCCATTCCCAAGATGACATCAAAGTCTGCCATCCCAAGTTGGACCAAAGTTGCATCTAAGGTTTTCTCGCCAATGAGAACTGGACATGGCCCATAACCTTTCTCTAATTCCACTTCTAACCCCATCGGTGACCGTACAAGTAGTTTGTAGTCCAATGTTTTGATGGGTAAGTTCAGCTTCTTTCCAAACGACACAGATATAAAGGAATGAGTATCTCCTGATTCGAAGAGTACTCTGGTGGGTATGCCATTTATAGGTACGATACCTGTGATTTGTTTAAACTTAGTCTACATGCTTACACATTGTTATACAACTTAAAGGTTTAGGTCATACCTGTGACCACATCGGGTGATGCGACAGCTTCCTCAGACGTAACAGCATAAACTCATCCTTGATGTTGTGGCTTCCTGGGTTTAGGACAGTCTCTCTTCATATGTCCCACTTGATTGCAGTTATAACATCTTGGACTTTCAGTATTTGGCTTTGGTTGTTGCTGAGCTGCTTGAGTGGTCTTGGGTGCAGCGGTAAAGCCTTGGGCATGGAAAGGTTTAAATGATTTGTTGTTCCCTCCATTATAAGCATTTCCGGCTGGTCTTTTTATGCCTCTGTTTTGTGTAAAGTAGCTTTCCTTCGGGCTCGATTCGATAACTCGAGCGATTTGGACAGCTTCATTATATATCTTCTTCTCTAAACCCAGGATGTGCTCTCTGATGCTTCCTCTAAGTCCCATGACAAACCTACGGGTCTTAGTGTCTTCCTCTTGCATGCTAAGTGGTGCAAAGAAAAACAGCTCCTCATAGCGCTGTTGATACGCATCCACGGACATCTGGCCCTGATATAAACTCAGGAACTTCTTCTCCATAGCATATCTGAAGCTTCGGGGAAAATACTTCTCAAAGAACGCTTCTTTATAAATAGCCCAAGTCAATAGTGCGTCCTTGGTCAGTAGATATGCCCTGGTAGATTTCCACCAATGGTGTGCCTCGCCTTTCAGCATGAAGGTGGCACATAACACCTTTTCTTCTTCAGTAATAGTCATCATGAGAAAGTTTCTCTCCATCTCGTCGATCCAATGTGCTGGCCATAACGGATCCGACGGTTTACTGTTAAATTCCTGGGTTTCATATTCAAGAATCTCTCAATCATTCGAGAATGATCCATCTGTACCAGAGCGTATGCCCCATACATAGGTGGTGGATACTGGAAATTTCCTTGCACTGGTTCCGGATGATGGGCTGGAATCCGTGCAGCTGGTGGTTGTGGTGCTGGGTGGTTACCCACCGGTGTTGCATTGGCTTGCCCAGCCGGCATAGGTGTAGTTTGTGCCGCCTGGAACATCATTCCCATCATAGCCTGAATAAGGGCTTGTGCATGTTGCATCTACTGAAGTTGTTGTGCCAGATTTATCACCATGGTAGTCAATTCCGGTGGTGGGGGTGGCAAGTTATTAGGATTTGCCTGACCCTAGTTCACTGGTGGTGCAACCTACGGATTACCCTGTGCATTCATATTGTCTGGACTGGTTTCCTCCACTGGTGGTGCTGGTGGAACCGTGTTACGACTTTGCCTGGTTACTCTTCGTCCAGCCATATCTTCACTGGTAGTGGTGATGCCTGAAAATCATAAGATACGTGAGGCAATCATTTATACTTCATGTAGATACACTAACCAATGTAAATTTCAAATTTTTTTTATTTTTCAGATCATTCTGGGTAAACTATTGTCCTTCCTATATAGGGTCGATAGTGAGGGTCGAAGGTATATGCGACCCTGGGATCGACCCTAGAAATTTTTGATTTTTTTCCCGAGAGTCGAGGGTCGATGTGAGGGTCGATGGGTGTGCGACCCTCGATGCGACCCTTGGTTCCCTGCCAGGTTATCGAGAGCAGCGGGTCGATGTAGGGGTCGATGTATGTTCAACCCTGTGTTCGACCCTTCATTTTCTGTCAGATCACCGAAAGCCGTGGGTCGATATGGGGGTCGATATGAGGGTCGACTCTTTGGGTCGAATTCTGCGACCCTCAGTCTAAAAATTAGATTTTCAAGGTCCGATTTGAGTTCATTTCTCATTCTTTCCCCTCTGTTTCAACTCGGCTTCTTTCCTCTGGGTTGCTGTAGTGCCGATTCCCCTACTTTGGCCATTTGGATTACGTTTTTCGTCACCTACATCCTTCCTACAGTTATTTCTTCTTCCCTTACCAGTTTTTAGGTTTTCTTTTCTAGGTTTTCACTTGCATATTTCGTTTTCTTCAAATTAAACTTTTTCCAACCGTAAAAATTTGATTTTTATTGGGGGCTTACGTTGTTGGTGGGTCAATGGATGAAAGACCTCAAAATATTTGAGTTTCATCGGTTGGTTATCGAGAAACTCAAAATTTTCTCTTTTTGCCCTAATTTGTCAAAAATTTTGATTTCTCACAATTTCTTCAAATTGGATTCCGTTAATTAAAATTTTCGACTGTATGAGTATTGCTGGATAGTTTAGAACCTACGTAAGTCCTCCTGCCCACGTGTATGGGTGACAAGTGAGGCTTTTGGTCAACTTACTGTGAGGACAATGGATTTTCATAAGATCCTCCACGAAATCAAAATTAGGCTCTCGCCTTGGTTACTTTTATCCATCCACGCCAATGGACGGAGTAAAATATGGAGTCGCCACCTAGATAAGGTCTAGGACCTATAAATGGTCTCTCACTTGGAGAGACACTATGACTCATGCTCAATGGATTGGCTTCTAGTCTTACCAGAGAAGGGTAAGTGTCAAGTTACGAGTTGGGATGGTGTTAGGCACCCAACTCGCCCGGTCAATGGACCGGTCTCCTTCTGTCCTATCCTTTCCTGCATTCTTAAAACTTATGTATGTTTAGGTCGTTCGATTTAGCCTAACTAGGCAAATGGGGAACCCTAGACCAAGTTTCTAAGTTGTTCTAACTTAGGGTGCCGCCACATAGATTTGAAAAATAAAATACAAGTCAAAAGATAATAAATGGATCAATGAACAAATGAATGGATAAAAAAATGAAATAATCATGAATAAACAAATAATGAATTAAAAGAATGAATAACATAGAAAATACAACAGATAATGGATGACCGAGCTTGAGATCAAGCCGCCTACGTATCCCTGTGCGGCGGGAATCAGGCCAAACGTAGTTTGTGCGTGGTTGTGGTTGTGGTTGTGGTTGTGTGTGAGGTGCTCCCATGACAAAGGAAGCACGTGTGACCGTGCGTGAAGGGTGAACTACTCAGAGTTCTCCACTTCCCGCTGCCTACGTATCTCTTTAGAGAATCAGGTCAAACGTAGTTCCCAACAGTTAACGGGCTGTTGGACCCCACATGGCATTACTGGAGAGGTGCTCGGACCTCAGAGGTACTCGGACCTCGACTTCCTTGCACTCGGCAAGGCGACACTCAAGAGGTACTCGGACCTCAGAGGTACTCGGACCTCGACTTCCTTGCACTCAGCAAGGCGAACTCAAGAGGTACTCGGACCTCGGCTCCTCGCATTCAGCAAGGCATCACTCAATATTTGAAAATGGTCGGTCCGCACACTGATTCCCAAACATGGAAAATGATTGGCCTAAGGCCAAAGACAAAACTAGGTAAAAACTAGGTTGGAGATCAACATGATCCCAACCGTCGCCTGAAAACATGTAAACATGACACATTTTGTATTTTTCTTTGAGAAGGGGGAAAAACAATTATGTGACGAACCCTAATGGTTAAGCGGGCTCATGGCCTAGGCAGGGCCCACCCCAGTCAACATGGGATTTGGGAATCCCAACAAAGATAGACTCATTGGAGTCCTCCTAAAAAACTCACAACGTTGGGGAAGGGAATCCCTATTAAACTTAACCAAGCATAAAGACCCGAGTCAAATTCACATATCATCCCAAGCAATAAATTTAAGATCAAGCTAAGCATGAGATCATATCAAATTAAACACATGGGGAAGTCAGCCAAGCATATGATCGAAGCAAGCAATCAAACCAAAACCAATTACTTTAAACCAAGCTAAGTATTTTAAAACCAAACCAAGTACATTGGTTGAACCTAGTGTATGGGCTTAATTAAGTCTAAACCTATGGTTATACCAAACCCACAGGACTGAATCAACCCATCACTATTAAGCCAAACCAACTTTGGGTTGAACCAGCACATCATGTTAAATCAGCTCACTGCATATCATTGAATCAACCCACAACAAATAAATCAATCCCACAATGGGACTGAACCAACATCAATACAAATGAACCCAACTCACTATGGGACTGAACCATATAAAATTGTAGACTGGGCCAAGTCCGATCAACAATGGGAATAATTCAAACAAAGTGACAACAAACCAATGGAAAAAAAATGGGATTAAGATTTAATTAGATGACATTGAATTGACTTTAAGTCCAGACACATTATTTATCAACCTCAGCATTAAAATAAACATCCACCAAGCACAAGTTCAGTGAGGTAAATATTAAGAGAAAACCACATTTAACTATGAGATTTAATGCATAGCATGTTAACAAGCATGGATTCAGACCTAATTCCTAAACCACCATGAAATCAAAGCATATCAAAGAAATTTGGAGCGTTAGGCATAAAAACATACACAGGAGGAATCATTCATCATAAACAAATCAAGATAAGAAAATTAGTCAAGAAGAGAGAGGAATACCTGACAATGTCAAAATTATGGGTGAAAATTTGAAAGTAAAATCACCTTGATGCTCGACCAATTGCTTGAGAAAATTTCTAAGAAGCTACCCGACCGCAAACAAACATATCTGAAGCTGAAATTACATCGGAAACTATATCGAAAAATATTCACAGTTGTCCAAGGAACGCAAAGGCAATCAAAGATGATCGGCAAGACGTATCGAATAGGAGAAATTGCTCAAGAATTAACTCAATGATTGCCCAACTTTTCCTCAAGCTGAAATCGTTCCTTCTTCTTCAATCTTTCTCAAAATAGAACCATCCCTAAACGAAATTTTCAGGTGTTTATACTCCAGCTTTGAATCTATAATCCAGCATCACCAACTCAAAGTCCTTCACTCTGACCATCCTCAACCATAAAGACCATCAACAACTCTCAAGAACTTACCCAAAGAGAACAAAGAAAAGCTCTCTTACCCTCTCTCACGGTTTCTGCTCAACCAAAAGTAAAGCTCTCTTACCCTCTCTCACGGTTTCTGCTCAACCTTTCTCTTTCTTCCTCTCAACTCAACCTATTTCAGGCGATTCCATCTCCATCTCCTTACCACAGCTGCTCTCCATCTTCTCCAAAATAATCGTCTCTCTCTTCTACCTTCCGCCACCATAGTCACGGCCAGATCTCCTTCTCTTTCTCCTCTTTGCTGCCGCCTTTCTCTCAAGATTTCTTTTCTCCCTACATTTTCTGCCCCTTTTTCTGCCGCCTCTTTCTCTCCTCTCCTTTTCCCGCAACAGTCTCTCCTCCTTTTTCCTACTTCTTCTCGACTTTTGTTCTTTTTTCTTTTCTGGTTTTCACGCCCCAAATGGCTACCGCCTCCTTGTTTCTTCTTGTCTAGTTTTTTCTTTTCTTTTCCTAACCCTTCATCCAAGGGCCAGAATTCCTCCACTTGATCCCTTTTCAACCCATCTCATATAATAAAAATAGGAATAGAAAAAAATTACACACAATTTATTCTAAGCCCAAACCCAAGCCCATTAGCCTAACCCATTAAACTAAACCCATTGACCTTAGTTCTAAACCCAATTAAGCATCCTAAAACCCAAGGCCAAGAGCCCAAGCCCATTTTAGAAAACAAAAATTATCACAAACTTGAGCCCAATTAACTAAAACCTATTGAAACCTAATCTAAACCCAGTCCAAACCTAATATTCTAAATCTTAAACACAAGTCTAAATTAAATCAACCATTTTTTTTCTTTTTTTGTATTTTTTAGATTTTTTTTCTATTTTTTAACGATTTTTTCAATTTTTTTCATTATAACCAAAAATGATAGGGAAATTCTAGCATGACCTAAAATGACAAAGATGCCCCTGATATGAAATAGGCCAAAATGGGGGTCTTACAGAATGCCCCTCTTCGGCCGAAATTCAAAGTGAATGAGGGCGAAGAAAAGAAAAGATCGCATTTTGGTCCATGGACAATTACAAAAACGAAAAGATGGGGAAACAGAACATTCTGACTAGATGTTCTGTCAGAGGAATCAGCATACCTGACTAGGCGCTGACGAGGAAAAAAAAAATTTAATCGGAGTGCTTGACTAAGCATTCCAACGAGAAACAGAACATTCTGACTAGATGTTCTGTCAAGGAATCAGCATACCTGACTAGGTGCTGACGAGGAAAAATGAATCTAATCGAAGCACTTGAGTAAACGTTCCGACGAAGAAAGGAGCAAAATTGGAGTGCTTGACTAAGCATTCCAATGAGAAACAGAACATTCTGACTAGATGTTCCGTCAGGGAATCAGCATACCTGACTAGGCGCTGACGAGGAAAAATGAATCTAATCGGAGCACTTGACTAAACGTTCCGACGAAGAAAGAAGCAAAAATGGAGTGCTTGACTAAGCATTCCGATGAGAAACAAAACATTCTGACTAGACGTTCCGTCAAGGAATCAGCATACCTGACTAGGTGCTGACGAGGAAAAATGAATCTAATCGAAGCACTTGACTAAGTGTTCCGATGAAAAAAAGCAAAGTGGAGTGCTTGACTAAGCATTCTGATGAGAAACAGAACATTCTGACTAGACGTTCCGTCAAGGAATCAACATACCTGACTAGGCGCTGACGAGGAAAAATGAATCTAATCGAAACACTTGACTAAGTGTTCCGACAAAAAAGAAGCAAAGATGGAGTGCTTGACTAAGCATTCCGATGAGAAACAGAACATTCTGACTAGATGTTCCATCAAGGAATTAGCATACCTGACTAGGCGCTGACGAGGAAAAATGAATCTAATCGAAACACTTGACTAAGTGTTCCGACGAAAAAATAGCAAAGATGGAGTGCTTGACTAAGCATTCCAATGAGAAACAGAACATTCTGACTAGATGTTCCGTCAAGGAATCAGCATACTTGACTAGGCGCTGACGAGGAAAAATCAGATCAGAGCGCTTAACTAAGCGTTCTGATAGGAATCAAAACATCTGACTAGACATTTTGACAAGCTCGAAACACCTGCCAAGGTGTTCGAGAAGAACGACCAGATCACCCGCCAAGGTGTCTGACGACAACTAATCAAAACACCCGCCAAGGCGTCTGATGAACACAATCGGATCACTTGACTAAGTATTCCGACGGTAAATAGAAATCAGAATCACCCCTCAAGGTATCTGACAAACACAATTGGGGCACTTGACTAAGTGTCCCGACGGCAAATAGAGATCAGAATCACCCCTCAGGGTATTTGACCAACACAAAGACAAACACAATCAGAACACTCGACTAAGTGCACCGACGGTAAACAGAAATCAGAATCACCCCTCAAGGTATCTGACAAGCACAAAGACAAACACAATCAGAACACTCGACTAAGTGCACCGACCATAAACAGAAATCAGAATCACCCCTCAAGGTATCTGACAAGCACAAAGACAAACACAATCAGAACACTTGACTAAGTGTCCCAATGGCAAGTAAAGATCAGAATCACCCTTCGGGGTATCTGACAAACGCAATCGGAGCACTTGACTAAGTGTCCCGACGGTAGAAAGAAAATCAGAACTACCCCTCAGGGTATCTGACAAACACATCAACAAACACAATCGAAACACTCGACTAAGTGCACCGACGGTAAACAGAAATGGAATCACCTACCAAGGTGCCCCAAGGAATGGATGTTCGTAGACCACAAAATTCAGATTATCAACTCATGTTAGGGCGTGCGCTTATGACAGCACAAACACAAAAATTCAAGGCACCTCAAGACTTAAAAATCTGATATTGATGAACTTTAAAATCACTGTTAATAAGTCAAGAACTCAGTTAAAATGATCCTCTAGAAAATAAACCCTCCGCAGACGGTATTGATAAAACAGTTACATTTCTTTCAACATTTAGGTTCCTAAAACCCATGATAGAATAGCCAAATATGGATGGGTCCATGATAGATCTAACTAAGGGCCCGAGCTGCTGGCAATCTCTTCAGTAGACGCTGCTGCAGTCATTAGGGTCGGGGTTGGGTGATCCCGATAATGCCATGCATCTGCAATGCTCCAAACAAAATCCTTGGTCAATTCTTTAGGAGGGGAGACATCTGTAATATCACTGACCACACTTGGCAACCTGTTCAACTGACGACACAACAAGGATGGTACATAGAAGGATGAGTGAGTCAGACCCATAATTTGTACACATGAGTTTCCTCGAGTTCTCAACACTGAACATGGGGTTGACATCCACTTGCTCCTCCATGTGATATCGTTGACCTTCAAGGCTCTCAATCGCTCAAGCCAGTTATGTTCCTTGTAAAAATCTGAATTCTTGGCTCTTTTCATATAATGGACGGGCTGAAATACCGAAACCTCTAAAGGCACAAACAGACTTAGCTTCTCAGTCAACCAGATGTGTAACAGGTAAGGGGAGCCGTTGAGAGTATCCGTATGAAGACAACCTCCCTTCTTGGCCCAGCTGTCTAAACCCTTTAATGTCTCGGCCAGGATTGTTGGTATGATATCAAAACCCTGTTGGAGATGCTTAATGACATCAATGATGATTGGAGAGTACAGACGCTCATGCGTATTCAATAAGTACCTTGCGATCATACAGAAACAAAAAGCCTTCCTTCGATACTCACGACCCAAACGCGAGCAAGTTTGTTGGTGGGCATATTTGGTGACCATGGCTGAGACATCGATTTTGCCAAGCTTGATGATTGGTAGAGCCTCCTTCTTGGTCCAACCAAAATATTCCCGGATCTCATGGTCAGAGGTCTCTTGCAATGGAGGGCAAAAGATCCCTTCTCGCGCAGGAAAGATAAGACATCCGCGAAACTCTTCGTATGTAGGGCATATCTCTATGTTCCCAAATCTGAACACATGCATTGTAGGATCCCAAAACCTGGAAGCTGTCCCCAAAAGATCATGACAGATTTTAACATGTCGAAGTTGGTAAAGGTCCTCTAAATCAAGATTGACCAGAGCTCCTTTGTCATTCTTGGACATATCATGAGCCCACTCTTGCAATTGCTTATCCATTTCTGCACAAGTTAACAAATGATTAGCGTTCGACTAAACCAAAAGCAAACTTAAAGAGACACAACCTCCACATTAATGTTAGGGAATACTAATGGGTCATGTCGACCATACTAGGGGCATCCAAAAAAAATCCATGTATACCTCCACAAGCTGCACATGGTATGTCAAAACGAACATGACTCTGTCTGGGCCTAAACCAACTAGATTCGTAAACAAGCATGATGCTGGGGGTCCAAGTGGACTGATAAGAAACTGCCCATATGGGTCCACCATTGGGGAGAATAGGGGCTTATCATGTAGAATGGTGGATTCACTGAGGAATCACCATTTATGGCTTAAAACAAGGGCTATTGAAATCTTTGGACGTCACCGAAGTGATGAGTGACAGATAGAGATTTCAGCCAGATCATAAACCCAATACTCACATAAAAGAGTGACATGTTCACAAGAAGCAATATCACAAAAGCCAATAAATGATGTGAAATGAAGGGCTTTATGATGGAGACTCTTGGAAAACCGTCAGATTGATAGACGGGAGAAAGAGTCTATGCCAAAAAAAAGAAGTCCTCTTCCAACAATGATCGAGTGATGAAACCAATCTTTAGTGAAAGGGTAAGCCTAAATGGATGTTAAGGCCAACCATGCTGTAAGGCTCCAAGATGATCTCTCATCAAACCTGTCACACCCCAATTCTGCACTGTTCAGAATGGTGTGATGAACCGCTAAATAACCAACGGTTTAACCAGGATCTCAAATAGGCTATCCCCGTTTTATCCAAACTTTCACCCATCCATAATCATAATCAGAGTAATACACAATAGCGGAAAATTTATAATAAAATGAACTGAGCAACTAAGATGATATCATTAATTTAATAGCAAATTATTCTGTTTTCAACTGAGACATAAATATTTAAATATCAAATACAAGTCTTATAAATCCAATAAAGGAATCTATAAAAATCTCTAATCAAATACACACGAGTTGCACTCGCAAGAGGAGTTGTGTGTATCATCTTCAGCTCCAGCGTCTATTATCACACCCCAATTCCGTACATTTCAGAATGGTGTGATGAACCGCTTAATAACCAACGGTTCAACCAGGATCTCAAATAGGCTATCCCCGCGTTACCTGAACCTTCATATACCCACCATCATAATCAGAGTAAATACACAATAGCGGAAGTCTTATAAATAAATGAACTGAGAACTAAAATGATATCCATAAATAATAGCAAATTATTCTGTATTTAACTGAGACATAAATAATTAAGTACCAAATACATGTCTTATAAATCCAATAAAGAAACCTATAAAAATATCTAGTCAAATACATACGAGTTGCACTCGCAAGAGGAGTCGTGTGTAACGTCTTCAACTCCAACTTCCATAGCTGCTACATTCCCATACGCTGACGCGTTCATAAAATCTTCAACTGTATAACCTGCATCATCAACTAAAAATATTCGACGTCGAGGGGTGAGCACACAACACGGCTCAGTGAGTAGCCAAAACAATGCAACATTACATATGCATGCAAAAAGTCAATTTATATCTTTGGTCTTGTTTATAGTTTGCAATGTGCAATAGAAAGGTTGGGTGGTCAAAGGTTAACGTTTATTGACACTGCCTCTATACACAGGGTGTGGAAGCCCGCCCGAAGGTTAACGTTTATTGTTGTCCCCATCCACCCTACCATAACATTATACAACAAAGGTTAACGTTTATTGCTATATAATGCTATACCAACACATAAGCCCCTGTTACCGAGGGCTTGCAAACTGGGCTCGCTACTAACCAATCCTAATGCCAAACAGTGTATCCAAGGCCTCACCCAGCATCCCTCAGAATGCCCATAGAGATAGAGCTAAGGCCCCCCCGGTAGAGTCAGAGACTACAAGGACCGAGACCACCTCCCCTGATACTCTACGACATAATAGTTCTGCTAAAGTAATGGCGATACGACGATGTCAATGCACAAGACTTGAGTTAGAGATAGAGCTAAAGTGCTGAGACCCGCCAAAGGTTAACGTTTATTGACGTTCTCATCACACCTCCCCTAATACTCGCTCGCATCAAGCACATCAACCACACACATACAAGCACATGCCTATTCCTATCATCATCATCATCATCATGTTATAAACAATAAAGTAAATATGCATGAACAAGTAATAGAAATATTGGATGGCATGATGTATGCACATTACAACATATTCGCATAGAATCAAACATAGCATAGGACTCAAGAAATAGAAAACAGTTTATTATTAACCAATTTAGTTTGAGGTTAAGGTTCCTCACCTTAGCTTGTTAATAGATATTTCCCAAGCTTTAAAATCACCGTTACAATGTTATTAGATTGCTAGCAGACCTAACAAAGTCGATAGAATTTAATTAGAATTAATTCAGAATTTAAAACCATTCTGTCAACTGAGGGTCGGAGGTAGGGTCGGAGTCCTGATCGACCCTGGGTGCGACCCTCCCCCTAATCTGAACATCCCAAACACTGAGGGTCGATGCTAGGGTCGGATCTGCCATCGACCCTAGGTGCGACCCTCCATGGTTTGAGTCGAAAATATCAGATTTCGTTCTCTCTTTCATGGTTAGGTCCTATGGCTTACTTCCACAATCCATTCTATACATGTTCTATGATTTATAACTATACTTTATTCACCTACATGGTTTTAATGATCTCCTCCATGGTTTTCCATGAAAACCTAACCATGGATGGATGATTTGGGTTTCTTCTAAGTCATACCCTCTTCATAAACCATTCTAAAGTCTTAAACAAATCATGGGGAATGTATTCATACCTTAGGTTTGCTGAGATTCAGAGTTTCCTCTGAATTTCCTCTCCTTCCTTAGCCTTTTCTTCAAATTTTTCTTCTCTTCTTCTCTTCCTTCTCTTCTCTTTCTCTCAATCCAATTAGGGTTGTAAAAGGAGTGAAAGAGGCTTAGGGATGTCCTATTTATAGGGCAAAACCTCCCAAAATAAGTCCCATTGAGTTTAGGAAAGGTTCCAATTGAAATTAGGAAGGTTTCTCAATTTTCGGTTCGTGCTGTTTTTCCCGAATGCCGAGGGTCGATGGTGAGGGTCGATGGGAGGGTCGGACAACTCATAGACCCTGCGACCCATGGTTGAGGGTCGATGGTGAGGGTCGATGGGAGGGTCGGACCTGTCTGTTAAAACCTGCGACCCTACCCTCATTTTGACTGTTTTTGGGTAAATTTTCATATTGGGTCTTGGGTTTCTTCACACACTTGGTCCACTTGGCTCGACCATGATATGTAGACGGATCCCGACACAAAATGTAAGGTTAGGCTGGGTTCATGGTGTGCGGGTCTTACAACTCCACCACACTTAAAAGAAATTTCGTCCTTGAAATTTGAAAGTACGTATCTTACAACTCCCCCATCCTTAAATGAATTTTGTCCTCAAAATTTGAACGAATCTTACAACTCCCCCATCCTTAAAATAAATTTTGTCCTCAAAATTTTTAATTTACCTCGGAGTCAATAGGTGGGAATTCTATTTTCGCATTGCATCTTCTTCTTTTCATGCCATCATCTCCATGTCTTGTCTTCGTCAAATTATCTTCGTATAATTGATACCAAGTTTTTAAGGTGTTATACCTTTCAACTAGTGAACTAGGCTAGTACCACTTCAATAGTTAATTCTCCTATTTAATCCAGTGATTCCGTGGTCAATACTTTTGATATGGATCTCCAATGTACTTCTTCAATAGAGACACATGAAATACATCATGCATACTAGACAGGGATAGCGGTAACGCTAATTGATATGCAACCTTTCTACGTCTCTCTAGAGTTTATAAGATTCGACGCATATATAGAATACTACTTTCCTTCATGTCTAATCATTTCAAACTTCGCATAAGTGATATCTTCAAAAACATTTGTCCCTTATGGCGAACTCAAGGTCTTGGTGTCTCTTCTGACCTCTTGAGCTATCCTAGCCCTTTTCTTTGATCTTGTTTGCCACTCGATAGTTTTCTTCATTAGCCTTAGGTCTCAAAATTCTTCATTCATCGTCCTTATTCCAAAATAAAGGATTTTGACATTTCTACCGTACCATGCTTCATAGGTAACATTTACATGGTAGCTTAGTAGCAACTTTAATTTACAGTAACTTCTCAATTCAAGTTCTTTGAAATCAATTTTACAAGCTCGGAGCATATCTCTTAGGATCTGTATAGTCCGCTCTGACTGTCCGTCGGTTTGAGGTAAAATACGGTACTAAACTCCAACTTTGTTCCCATTATCTTCTGTAGATCCTCCCAAAACTTTGAAATAAAGCATAAGCCTCTGACCGACACTAAGCTCTCATGCATACCATTCAGTCTGGAAATATTATCCATATATAGCTCAGTTAGCCGCTCCAAAGCATACCGAGGTCGTATAGCAATGGAATGAGCTATCTAGATAAGGCGATCAACAATCACCTAAACTGTGTCAATCGATCAGTGGTATACCGATGACATAGTTCATTGTAATGCAGTTTCACTTTCAGACTGGCTCTGATAGTTATTGTAGTAAGCCATGTTGGTCTTTGTCTTGTAGCTTTTACTTGCTGATAATTCAGACACTGGAACACGCACTAAGCCACATTTGATATCTCTTCAGGTCATGATACATATTGGTACTCCAGGTTGTACTGAATATTGGGTACAATGCACTACTATCATTATCCTCTTCATAATATCCGAGTCTTTATCTTCAGGTATTCAGAATCTACGTCTGTATCTGTGTACCGTCTTCGCATCCAAATTAACTCAGGGTTGGGTTTTCCTTTCTCTAAGTCTTCTTGTACCGTTCTTATATACAGATGTAACAAAATTACTACTTTTTCTTCACCCCTAAGTTCTCGCTCAATTGGATCATCACGAGTTTCTATTATATGTTACTCTTTATCCAAATCTGAATCTGTTGCTGCGGAACATGAGGCAGGATTTATACTAGGTCCTTCTTCGGAGTTCATAATTCCCTTTTTTTTTGCTTAAGGCTTAGCTACTACATTAGCCTTGCTCAGTAACCTTGAATATCACGGTCTTAATCCTTCAATGTTCAAACCATTTTTCCTATCCTCATGTTCAACTCTTTCTAATGAAGAGATAAATAAAACACTTGTAATCCGATCTAATCTAAAATTCTTCTCCGTTTAAATAATTTCTCCAAGTCTTGATTGCATGAATCACAATTGTTTACTCCAATCATGGGTTGGGTAACTCTTCTCATGCTCTTTTAGTTTTCTTAAAGCATATGAAATCGCTTATTTACCTTACATCAATCCGCATCCTAGATCCAATCTGAAAGCTTCAATGGATAGGGTAAAAGGTTTCCCTGGTACCAAAACGATCAAGATGGGAGCTGATATCAATCTTACTTTAGAATCTAGAAATATTCTTCACCCTTGTCAGTCAAATTAAACTCCTCTCCTTTCCTGGTTAGCTTGGTAAGAGGTATTGCGATCTTAGAGTGGTCCTCCAAAAATCGTCTGTAATAACCAGCTAAACCCAAGAAACTTCTGATCTTCGCAATATTCTTCAGGTGTTTCTCACCATACAATTGCTTCTATCTTAATAGGGTCCACTTTAATCCCTTTTTTGATGCTACGTGATCTAAGAAGATCACTTTGTTTAATCAGGTCTCATATTCCTTGGAATTGGCAATAATCTTTTCACTTCTCAGTTGTTGTGAAGCTATTCTAAAGTTCGTTGTATGAGTTGCTTCATTCTTGGAATAAACCAAAATATCATTTATGAAAACTATGACCGACGTGTCCAACAGGTCATGAAACACCCAGTTCATCAGTTCCATAAAAGACGTAAGGGCATTGGTTAATCCAAACGTTATAATCGAGAACTCATAATGTCTAATCCCGATTCTAAAGGCTATCTTCGAGATA